>LPNX010535333.1:86510-153792 GCA_001517045.1 Pseudotsuga menziesii
AGAGCGTCTAGGGAAAACAAAGTTTACTCTTCCTCCATAGGAACAAGTGGCAGATACCGTGGAGCTAATGGGGGCAAAGACTCGAAGCTGAGTTGGCAAAAGACGTGGTGCTGTTGGAGCAAAGATTCGGAGCTGATGGACCAAAGTTTGTTATCCAGTTGTTTCATGCTTTATGATCGGTTAGGAATAGAATTGTAACAACTTCCTAGTGGTGTAGGATTTCAGTTACAAACTCTAATTTACGCCGGTCATTCTGTTATTGATCTGCTGGAGGCAGACTTATTATTTGATCTATAAATTTGTATCTCTTTCATGAGATGGGGGTTGGAACCCATCAGATGAAGTAATTTTGTGGAGAACATATCTGTCTCATTTTTTAATACCAAATGAATGCATGAGAGTTCTTTTTCAGAGATTCATGTATCATTGACATTGCAGTCCGTGCTTTCTTTCTTTGTGTGTGATTTGTAATTTTTCCTGTGTAACGCTCCATTTCGTTTCTCTTCTGTCATATCTGGAACATAGTGTTTGATGTTTAGAATTCATATGCTTATGCTCTATTCATCGTTTCAGGTATTATATGATCTTTTCTACTAAAGTTGAAATGGAATTCGTCTTAGATGCTCTGTATTGATGGGATGTTCTCTCACTTCGTCTATTTTCACCCTGACAAATGAAATGACTGCAATTATGTGATTATCTTGCCTTTGGAAAATCCCGTGTATGCAATTTGGGAATCTTTTTATATGTATATGACTCCGTTGCCCAATGGATATGTGATTGTTTCAACCAAATAAACTTTTAAATATTGTTACCGTTTGATCTTGCAATTTGCAAAGTTCATATTGAGAGATCCCTCTCAGGGAGAGAATATCAATATCTTCCTAAAGTGGTTTTGCTGTTACCTCGGGGTGTGCCTTTTACAACCTGGGTACATTTTGAGTGCTAACAGCCGGTTCGGCAAAAATTACGCCTCGTGAACCCGCGTAAAGCGGCGGCTATGAAGGCAGAGGTAGAAAAGCTGTTGAAAGTAGGTTTTATATATCCCGTTGCTTTGACTGAGTAGGTGTCCAACCCAGTCCCCGTTGATAAAAAGCATGGGACTATTCGCATTTGTATGGACTTTCGTGACCTTAACAAAGCCTGTCCCAAGGACAACTACCCTACACTATTTATTGATCAAATCATAGATGCATGTGCGGGTAGTGAGGTATTCTCGTTTATGGATGGTTTCTCCGGTTACAATCAAATCCAAATCAAACTAGAAGACCAGCATAAAACTGCTTTTATTTGCCCTTGGGGTACATTCGCTTATAGAAAAATGCCCTTTGGATTGAAAAATGCAGGGGCAACCTTTCAACGAGCCATGAACTTTGCTTTTCACGATATAAAAGCCATTGTCGAGCCCTATCTTGATGATTTGCCTGCTCATTCTCGCAAGAGGATCCAGCATCCAGATCATTTACGGTTAATTTTTGAGAGATGCAGATACTATAAAATTCGCTTGAATCCCCACAAGTGTGTTTTCTGCGTCGAATCAGGTAGATTGCTTGGATTCATTGTCTCTAGTAGGGGCATACAGGTGGATGCATTAAAAGTCGAGGCCATTGTAAATATGCCTCCTCCTCGTTCACTTAGGCAACTTCAGAGTCTACAAGGAAAGTCTAACTTCCTTTGACATTTTATCGTTAATTATGCCAAGATCACAAAAGGTTTCATGCGCCTGCTTAAACAGGACACCCCATTTGTATGGGATGAAACTGCACAACTTGCGTTCGAGGCATTAAAGAAAGCCTTGTTGTCGGCTCCTTTATTACGCCCGCCAGATTACTCTAGGGATTTTTTATTATATCTGGTCGATCGGAGTCTACCATTGGGGTGGTGCTAGTTCAAGAGGATGACAAGCTCGTTGAGCATGTTGTCTATTATCTTAGCCGTGCTTTGGTTGGGCCTGAGCTTAAGTACTCCCACGTCGAGAAGTTAGCCTTAGCGGCTATTTATGCTGTACAGAGGTTACGGCACTACATCTTACTGAGGACCACTACTGTAGTGGCGGATGTAAACCCTTTCCAATATGTTTTATCCCGACGAATTGTTGGGGGAAAATTCAACAAGTGGATAGTCATTCTTCAAGAGTTTGACTTGGTTTTCCAATCCGCTAAATCCAAAAAGTCCTTAGTTTTTGCGGAGCTTATAGCAGAATTCCCTACGGAAGAAGATGGAGTGATTCAAGATGACTCATTCCCAGATGAGCACATATTCCTTATATCAACCTCTGATCCTTGGTACGGAGATATTCTTATATATCTCCAGACTTTGAAGTATCCTACCGCTTACTCTAGGGAAGACCGACGCAAGCTACGTCTTCATGCTAAAAACTACCTCATAATCGGAGATACATTATATCGAAGAGGGGTAGATTCTGTCTTGCGCCGCTGCCTTACTCATGAGGAAGCGGAGATTGTCCTAAATGATTCCCATAGCGGAGCGTGTGGGGGTCATTTATTTGGGTTAGCAATGGCCCAGAAGATATTACACGCTGGGTATTTCTGGTCCACCATCTTTAAAGATTGTGTAGAAGTTGTGAAACGCTGTCATCCATGTCAACTTTACACCAGAAAAATGCGGTCGCATCCTTCTCCCTTGTTTCCCGTCGTCTCGATAGGCCCCTTCATGAAGTGGGGGATCGATTATATGACATGCAACCCAGCCTCGGCTAGGGGGCACAAATACATCATTGTCGCTGTCGACTATTTCACAAAATGGGCAGAGGCAATGCCTACTTTCAAAGACAATGGGGAAACGGTAGCTTACTTCATGTTTAATCAGATTATTGCTAGGTTTGGTATTCCCAAAGTGATTGTCACTGACCATGGCAGTCATTTTCAAAATCACATGATGACAGAACTGACCACCATGCCCGGATTTCGACAAGAACATTCTTCTCCTTATTATCCGCAAGCAAATGGTCAGGTTGAGGCTGTAAACAAAACTTTAAAAACTCTACTTAAACGTACTATTGATACAACCCGTTCAAATTGCCACATCATGTTATATCCTGCTCTTTGGGCTTATCGAACCAATGTCAAAACTACTACGGGTTTTTCCCCCTTCCAACTCGTTCACGGTGTGGAAGCTATTACGCCGATTGAATGCGAAATCCCATCCTTGTAGCTAGCTATTCATGTGCTACCTGACACAACTGAGCTTGAGGAACGGTTGCTCCATTTAGAACACCTTGATGAGCAACGTAGAGATGCGTTGACTACAAATCAGGCTCATAAGAATAGGGTTAAATCCCAATATGATAAAACAGTCAAACCTCGGGTTTTCTCTGAGGGGGAACTTGTCTTGCTCTGGGACCAAGATAAGGAGCCTCTGGGGGTAGGAAAATTCAAGGCTATGTGGTTGGGACCCTATGTTGTGTCTAAAGTTTTGAGTAAAGGCGCATATGAATTAGTAGATTATGATGGGAATAAGCTGCCTGAGCCTAGAAATGGGCTCTACCTGAAGAAGTACTATGCCTAGGCTTAGCACTTTTTCTTGTATATTAATGTATGTATTTTTATGTACATTAGGTTGTCAGTTTCATTTTTTATACTATCTGCTGGTTGTTGCAGATGTCTTCCAAGATGTATGTAGGTTTTGCTGATGGCGCCAGCCATCACACTTGTAACCTGGCTTCGGCAGCATGGGTTATCTACTCCCCCTCAGGACAGCTTGTTGCCACAGGTGGCGCTTGTCTAGGTCCTGCGTCCAATAATGTTGCTGAGTATAGGGCTGTCATTGAGCTCCTATGGGATGCCTTGTCACGAGGCATCACCCAGCTTGAATTCCGTTTGGATTCTCAGTTGGTTGTTTCCTAGCTCAATCGAGCTTACCAGGTGCGTCATCCTACATTGTTACGTCATTTCATGCAAATATGTTTACTGGAAAGACATTTTGAAGTTATTACTTTTAATCACATTCCACGAAACCAAAATTCATTAACTGATGCATACGCTAATTATATTTTGGATTGGAATCTCACACACATTCCATAAAATAGACAACAAATACATAAGAAACATTTGTAAATAAAATGACAACCAAACACAAATATATATATATATATATATATATATATATGTGTGTGTGTGTGTGTGTGTGTAAATATCTGTTCATACATAGGATAGGTCAAGTCTGATCCGTAGATCCCATCATGTACAAAATATACAAAAGTGGATCAACAGCCATCAAAACGCCTAAAACTAAGCCTGCCCGCCATGGCCACTGGGACCTCCTTGGTCCCCATGATCTCTGTGCCCCCTGGCTTCCTCAGCCTCCTCGGCTTCGGCAGCCTCCACTGCATCTCTATATACACATACTGCTCTGGCTACCCATCTGAAAAGCCGTAGCCAGGCCGGTGGAACCCCAACCACTGACTCCTGCATAGCTACAGGGAGATTCCCTATCCGTATCATAGGTACTCTCTTGGTCAGCCTGCCTAGCTTCACCTCGAGTACCGTGATCAATCCTGGGTCTCCCCCTACAACAGGACGTACGAAGATACGTGGGTACCCTACAGGGATGACTGGTCCAATATCTGCATTTTGACACATGAATAGGGTTAGACTTGTGCATATGTATATATCCTATCATTTGAAAATCCATAAAAATTTGATAATGATAAAAATTAAAAAATGACTTACCCATCTCTCCCCATGCTCCTCCTGGAGGGAGGACTAGGTCCGGATCACCTCGAAAATCTAGCCCAACGTATGGAAACTGCTCCAACGCCGGCACCTGTCATTCCCACCATGAATATAAATCATCATCATATATGCTATGTACAACATCTCCTCCTCCTTGACGGAGGAAGATATCTCCCCACCGGCTCAGCCTCGGCTGCTGTGGATGATGAACCTGTAAGGGTATCGCAGGGCTCATAGCTGGCACCCTCTCAAAGAAGAATGCTACCAATATACTAGCATAGCCAAAGTTCTTCCGTCTCCCCCTCCTACAGTCGGATAATTGCCTCCTCATGATGGGGGCAATCCCTGTACACCAATCAAAAAGTGTGCCTCTAAAGCAATCCACCGCCACTCTCATATGAGTCCTGGTGGCCATATGTAATCCTGTTGACCCTGAAAGTCTCACTATAGTACTAGCCAATACCTATAATGTAAGATCCTGTATATCTGCTATGAGAATGATGCTACCCTTCTTTTGAGTACCCGGCCTGCAGAATACATCGACATAGTTCTGGACACTCAAGGGGTCCCCACCCCTTCCAGTGCCCTCCAGGTTCACCGGTGCTCCCCGATGTGATAATCTGGTTATGAAATAGATGTCCTGTGTGGTAAGCTCCAAAGTCTCACCTTGGATGTTGAACATCCCCAGGTCATGGTCCCAGTAATGGACTAAGAACTCTAATATGCGGACATTGGCCCGCATAGGTGATGTGCAAAAGAACTTGAGCAGCCCACTATTCCGCAATGCTTGGATGGTAGGCGGGCTTTAGAGAGCCGCTTGGTCCATCATCTCATGCTCCCTCTCCCTCCACTCCAGCACCATGTTTCCCTGACAAATAAACATAGTCTAATTCAGTATTTCACCATAAAAATTTAAAAATTTAAACCATTTTTAAAGCTTTTATCCTTTGCGCAGCATGCACGACTGTCCATTAGGACAAGTTGCGAGTCATTCGTGACTTTCCTATGCAGCAAGTCATGCATGAAACGCGTATTCACGGCTTTCATGCATAGCAACCCGCGAAAACATTTTATCATTTTTTCTATTAATGAAATAAACTGAATTGACCATCAATTTTAAAATTTGTTTGGATGAAAATGAGGAGCTCAGGGTGTAGAGTTACCTGAAGCTGATTGATCTGAATTCCGACGGTCCAATTGTCCATGGCAAGCAATCAAAGCTAGAGGGTAAACTTTCCTTTTTTGTCTCAAAAAGTGTAAATGGTAAGAAATGATTTGATTTTCAAACTATTAATAGAAAAAATGTTTCGTAAAGTGGGTCTTTCTCTATAGTTTGAAATGTTAATTGATTAATATTACCTCTTTTTATGCCTTGGAACAGGTTTACCTACTTTTACAAAGTGTTGATGCTTCTATAGGGTGGTTTTTTCTCATTCCAACACTTGTTGGCATCTTATCACTCCACTTTAACCTTAGTACTCAGCATGTTTGCCACGGACTATGGTATTTTAGCCATTAGTCCCTTGTCTCTACCATTGTTCTTCCGTGGCTAGGATCCCTTTTCATGAGTATCATTCTTATATGCCATTGCCATCCTTTGATACTCATTTCCGTCACTGTTTCAGGCCCTGGGGTTTCCTCATAGCTACTTTTCACGCCAATTAGAGATTCTTATGAATCTCTCTTTACAAGCTATCCCTTTATAGGACTCCCCGCCCTTATGGAGTTTCTTTAGGCCCAAGTCTGACTCCTTCAAATAGACTTGACTGCCGAGTAAACTTGTCCATTCAGGCTCATTAAGAATATGTGAATGGGCATCCGCATTGGTGGTAGGTTATCTCTTTCTCGGACCATGCAGAATAATACGAGAAAGGATCACTCTCTTTTCTTCGGAATTGAGAAGAGTATTCTCAGGTATAGGTTTATCACTTTTCCAGACCTGAGGGACTAAATTTACGGAAAAGGAGCACCCAAGTTGAGCTTAGTTTTTTCTTTTTCATGCTTTGGGCCCAAACATGAAAAATATTCCGAGCGTACTTTGTGTCTTTGTCATGCTCGTTAAACACTCAAGAACAAAGCAACGAGTTTATTGTTGTAAGCCCCATTTCTCGTAACCAAATGGATATTTCCGAGTGGTCTTGCTTTCCTTCACACTCGTAAAACTCAAGCTATTTTATGCTGTTATGGAAGGAGTGTTGGGTAGGTGGTAATTTAACCTTTTTCGGACCTTCCCGACTAAGTACGAAAAAGGTTCACCTTTTCTTCTTCAGAAGTTAAGAGAGTTCTTTTGTGGTTTGTTTTATACTTTTTCGGCCTCAAGAGACTAAATTGGACGAAAAAGGACCCCCCTGGAGTCTTCTTTGGAGTTTTCAGACTCTCTAAATGTGAAAACACCGCATGGGCATGTACTAGTTCGGGCTCATTAAATCCACGGATCAGTGTATCAAGCATTATTTTCCCTTCTCTTCAAGCTTGTTAAAAAATGAAGAGGGAACCGAGTTGGCTTTCCTGGACTCGTTAAAACTTAACAGGGAAGGTAAGGAAGAAGTTTTCTCTTGTTTTCAGTAATGGCAGCATGTCATCCTTGAACATAGCACTCTTTGCTTTCCGATATCCATGTTCCAGTATACACTTGTGTTCAGCTATCACTTTGAGTTTTTGACTCCTCCTCTTGTCCATTATACCTGGGGAATCTGCTCATGTGTCCTACATGACAGATAAGTCTAGTTGTTCTATCTATCTGTTGTATGCTACCTTGAGTCATCTCTGTGTCGTGCTCACTGTTCAAGGATTATACTTAATGTCTGATTTATCACCTGATCCTATCATTGTTATATCTGTTATTCATTTACTTGTGTCTCTCTTCTTTTGCCCAGTTCCTAGTCACTCTTTTGATCTGTTGGAGGATCTATTGCCTTCCCTATCACAGTATGGTTCCGTTTCAGTACTTCCTGATGACGAAGACCTAGAGTTTTTGACGATGGTACCTATGGATTCACTTTCATCATTGGTGAACTCCTTTGCTTCAGTTGTCAATTATCATCTATTGGTTGACAAACTATTGAATCCTTTCCATGTTCGACTTCAGCTTACCCTTATTCACATGGCTTGGATTGTACTGGTTCTTTGGGATCTTTTATGAAGACCTTAGTTCCTCACTCATGAACTAAGTTGCGCAAGACTATGTTCCATTTCTATATCCAGCTTCCAGATCTTTGAAGACTCATCATTATTGTATTGTGGCTTCGATCCACCTTTGTAAATATGTGGTTTTTACCCGTATCATATGATGTACTCAAATATTGTAAAGGAGCTAGTGTTCCAGTAAATTGAACATAGCATCCTTAGATGTAACTTTGTATATGACATTACTATGTATTTGTTTCAGGTACTCCTTTTGCTCCACTGGATTTCTGAGTTTCTCCTGAGTTAAATATTATAATGTATTTTGGCCATCGTTCCCCTCTGACCTCACACATTAGGGGGCATCTGTTATACACCTGAATGGCACCTCTCCATCCGAGTGCTGATATCCCTCATGTCAGCACACAAAAGGACACTTATGGATTGAGGTTTCCCATATTCACTATACCTTGGCTTATGATGAAGTACATTCCCTATATACCTAGCTGATTACTTTGCCATTTTTTTCATGTTGAGTTGTATTCGCGACTCTCTATATTGACAACTCGCGCATCATTCACGAGTCTCCTATACAGCAATTCGCGAATCTTTATATTCGCGGGTTGCTCTTCTATAGAGTCGCGAATCATTCGCAGGTTGCTCTACTACAGACCTGTGAATGGTTCCCTCAACATTAAAACACAAAACCACGCACTAATGGAAGATTAGTTTGCTCATTTAACTTAATCTTCTTAACTACCATAACCTCCCTAACCTTCGAGAACTGCCTCATTTCATCCATATAAATAGAGGCCTTGGGGAGGGTGTTGGATAGTCATACTTGGAGAGCAAAGTTATGCTGGTGGATTGTCTACATAAATCTTTGGAGCAGAGAAACTCAGAGTCCTTTGGTGACAGAGGAGTCCTTGTTTAGACATTGGGTTGTAACCTAAACTCTTTCTATTATTGTTAATAAAGATATTACTTCTTCCATATGTGTTTCATATCTTGCGGATGGGTAAATGTTTACATTTTAATATGATATATGGTTTGCTTAACCTGCATCTATATATATGAATCATCTTGTGTCTGGAAGAGTGTTTATTAACAGGTGAAGGAGGAACTATCCCGGAGACTTTGGAAGTGGATCAGAGAGGGAGAAGATAGCAAGGATCAACCTTCATTTAATACAAGTAAGTCCTTCTACTTTCCTATTTCCTATTCTGTGCTTTCAAAGTCAAATTGTCTGCAAGCTATGAGTATGTTGGTAACCCCCCAAACCTAGGTTATTAGGTGAATTATCCTGTACAACAGAATGGCGAGACCTTTGTGCCACCTATATAAGGATGTATTTTGTATTGTAAAAGGTTAGACATTTGGGTAGCTGTTTAGACAGTTAGATAGTTAGCCTTCTGAGTCATTTAGCTAGCTGAGTGTCTCTAGTGTCCCAGTATTGTAAGAGTTAAGCTCTGGTTTTGTTATTCAGTCAGTAGTTATCTTACTGTAACCAGTAGTTGGCTCTAAGAGCATGTATGTAACAATACACATGGATTGAACAATCCACAGGGATTGAGAGAAAGAGAGAAGAAGAGTATATTGTAAGAGAAGGCAATATAAGAGAAGAGATCTAAGAGAGAAGGGCTCCTGGTGGTGTGCGCAGATTTTCCCAGAAGATCTCAAGCTGCATATCAGGTTGCAGTGGAACTGTGTTTACTCTCTCAAGATATAATATAAAAACTAGTTCCCGTGGATGTAACTTCCCCCCTGGAGGTGAACCACGTAAAATCAGTGTGTTGTGCGACTATTCATGTGACTGTGCTTTATTTATCTGTTATCTGTTATTCATTACATGGACTTTACTACCAGTTAATGAATGAGTAAATGTATGCTATCTTTAGTTACAGTAGCATGGAAGATTACTATGAGTAGAATCTGTTAAGTATCATGTATACAAGTTCTCAGTACTTGATGTGCGATAGTTGCAGTTACAGTGGTAAGTGATTTCTGCATATCAATTCAGGAGGTTGAGTATAGTTGATGTTAAGTGTATTAGACTGTAGGAGTCTAAGTGAGGTTGTTTAAGCTTAACTATTATACTATGAGAAAAGCCATTGGACCATGAGAGTCATATTGAAGCCTTACCGTAAAGGATATCATAGTATAGAAATGCGATACCGCACTACCGGAGGAACCACGGTGTGACATATCGTAGGTTAAGAGCCGAGCAGAGGAGATAGTTTGCGCATCGCGCTAGCATCAGCGATGCGATAAGAGATCGCTCCCTCCCAGGACCAGCGAGTAAGAAAGGTCACCATCGCAGAGATATCCCACTGACTAACAAGAGTCACATGACCACCAGGATGCTACAGAACCTGATTGAGGACACTTGAGTCCTCAGCCAACCCATCCAAGATCACTTCGGGTGAGACTTCAGACCGTTCTGCGGTCTGTCGCCGAAAGGGCCAGTGAGCTAGGGGTTTTGTTGGTACATTAAAGGAAACCTAGGTCTTCCCAGAGAGACCAACATTTGAGCTCCTAGATAGATTTGGAAACTGCTTTATGCACCTATGGGGGATTTGCTTAGATTTAGTAAGCCTGCTTTTGACCAAATTCGAATGGAATCCTTATGCATTCGAATCTCTCATGTAATTATTTATTGTGGAAGCCTATGACTTCACAGGGTTGGCTATTGTACACTTATTCAATACATATTAGTGTTCTGCTCCATATTCAGTCTCCTTTGTGTGTAATTTGCATGTGTAATTGGCAATTTTTGTGAGTGTAATTGTTCTAACACCTGGGTTCAATTTCCACAAGGTAAAGAAATGGACTTCATAATTTTAAACACCTTATAATTTGTGTTGAAATGATAAGAACAAGAGGTAAACCGTGCTCCTACCCTAGATTACTTTAATGTTATGTCATTGGTTGTGATCTACTTAGAGATGACAATATCAGTAATCACGTGTATTTTTCAAGTTGAAATTTAACATCCACAAAAGGTGTAACTACATAGTCGCTGAGTGGGAATGGTTAGTAATCATTCATAACATTTAAAAATTCTGATATTATTTGCTTCCTAGTCCTAAGACCTTTTGAACTACCATTTTAGAACCTGGAAATCATGTTCAAGATAGTGTTGATTTATTTGAGTTATGTTGAGTTATGTTGAGTTGTTTGAGTTGATATCATTCAATTGATTTCATCAAGTTATTCTATTTAAATATTGACATAGTAAAAGGCCTAACATTATAAGAGATTCAATAATGTAATAATTAAAACTTAGGTTATCTAAGGTTGAAAATCACATTTTGTCAGAGCCTCACAATAAGACATTGAACTTATTAGCCAAAAACATTTGAAATCAAAGGGTAAACTAATTGGTGAATGGAAACCTTTCAAATGAAATATTTTTTTGAAATACATTGGAGAGCATGATTGTTGAGTTTTTAATAGGTCATTCATTATATCAATTGAAATATTTTTTTGGTATGAACAAGGATATCAAAATTGTTAGGTTTGGAATATGCTCGTGGGAATATACACCTTTTGCAATATCCCTAGGGGGAAAACAAACCAATTAGTGCAATGTGCACTAACAAATTCTCTTTAATATTCATACCATTAAAAAATAATTGATCTATTAGATATGTGTCATAAGATATCTCACCACTATGCTTATGGAATTCATGCATGGATTGGTGAGGTTGTTATTCAAGAGAACCTTCTATGAAATTTTCACACTCTAGTACAGACTCTAGAGTAGTCAGTGATGCATGTATTGTTGAGTTTGTTCTTCAGGATAATCTAATAGGAATTGATGACACTCTACTATAGAATAGTCATTGCTTCATACATTTTGTTAGCCTATTTTCCTCTAGTATGAGGGATTAGGTGGCACTTCATTGAATCCATAATATCATCCTTGATTTTTTTTCTCATATTGACCCAATCGTTGGGGATTCAAGCAGGGTGCTCCTAGTGATTCAAGAAGGAGGAGTAATCACTTCAAGCGTAAACACCAATATGCTCCTGTTACTCAAAAGGGTTACTGGAAGGTTTGTAATAGAATCATGTTAGTTTTCCAGGTTTAAGATTGATTGTATTTAAGGATAAACACATGCATACCATGTTATTTGTATGATTCATAGTTACTAGTAGGTATGTCATGGGATTATTCTACTCTAATAAATCAATGTTTCTAATACTAGATACATGCATACTAGTTTCAATCTATTTAACTAACGGTTCAAGTGTATTTACGAGAGAATTTTCCTCCTATAGCAAAGATTGAGGTTCTAGCTCAATTACTTTGCTACTCTCATTAACCAACGGGGTACAATCTTGAGCATTTGCTATAGATTCACCACTATGGGCTATCAAAACTTTGTTCACCTGAAATTCTAAATTCCCAATGTGAGCCATCTCACCATTAATGTTTGAGAAAACGCAACACCAATATTCTTGTGATGACCATGAAATTTGTAAATAAACTTCACCTAACCTATATTATGAAATTCTTGGAAAAAATATTGGTAAGTATCAATTGACTCTGAACTATTATGTCTTTTCCTATGTATCATCCCCATGAGCACGAAGAGCATTAAGAATACTGGTAACTGATACACCCAATGGTTTGGGGAAAGACTGAGGCAAACCCTTACTGAAAATGGGGATTATGTGAATCCTCAAGAATGATCAAAAGGTTCACACACAAAACAAATATCTTAGTATATTTGTTTTGATCAACCATATCCTTTCATGAATGTATGGATGTCTTGTCTACTATCTATTTGTTGTGTGATAACACCAAGGTGGTACCCTTCATAAATGAAACTTCTAGAATTGAAATCAAAGGGTAAATTAACTGGTGAATGGTAGCCTTTAATTTTTTTTTTGTTAATTACACAACTGCCCATCGCATTTTTGACGTCCCTCCAAAGACATCCGACGGGACTTCCATGGCTCTGACAGTCAAGCCCATTGGAGATACGTTGCAACACCTACAGCTACGTGTCGGCCTTTGGACGTCGTGGTGTCGGAATTTCAAAATTCAATTTTTTTTTGTTAAAGATCTGACAATATATGTCGTTGGTCAGCTGGCGTGCAACCATTGCATATCTGACATCCATCCAACAATGTCTGACAGGAATGCCATGGCTTCAATGGGCTTGGGCATCGAATATCTGTTGGAAATTCGACGTGAACATAAAAAAATTTGCAACACATTTTAGTGACATTCGACATGGATTTTTCGGAATTTTCAACAGCAGCATGCAGAATCCAGAACGTCATGGCGTCGAAAGTTTGACAGCATAATCATAAATTTTTTTGGGCAGATTTGGCTAGAATTCGAAGATGGGGTAGTCTAATATTCGACAGGTATTAGTGTGATGTTGGAGGTTCGACGTTGTTTCACCGACGGCAAAAAAATGCCTGTGTCGAATAACCGATAGGGAATTGTTGAATTTCAAACATGGAAGTCATCGGATTTTAGGCTCAATTTCTGTTGTGTGAGAATTGCATATTCTTCACACCACAACCTACCCATATACCAATTTCATATGATTTAAATATAAGTATAGCCATAGAGAGCTCATGTTTTATATAATATTAATAAATTGAACTTCATAAAAATGAAAAATTGAAACCCTTTCGTGGATGGAATTTCCTACCTTCCTATCAAAATAAACACCATTGATGTTTGAACCTAATTGAACATAGAAAAATCCTCTTAGTTTTGATAACACCATATGATCATGTGCATAGCATGGATTTGGGTCATTCACAAGATGCAATGAATTGCCTCCACTTCCTCTACATTGATTCTTGCAATCAAGGGAATTAACAACATTTATTTACCTTTTCTGGGGTTATAACTAGGTTTTTTCTTATCTTTACAAGAGAGGAAAAAGTATCCATGGTTAAGTTTAAGGCATGCAATAGGTATAAAGATACACAGATAGTGAAGCTTATATGATACCATTTCACGGTAACTATAACACATAGGGAATGCAAATAAGGATTTATATTTTCACATATGTTCATGTCAATTCCATTACAATATTAATATGTATGCCTTGCATATAAGAATTGAAATTACAATTATGAATGTTCCAAATATAACTCAATAGAAGAATACAAAAGGTTTAAAGAAATAATTAGTCAAGAAATATTGGTCTAACTTTTCTTGGTTCTAGTAAGCTAAGAAATATTGATCTCACTTTTCTTGGTTGTCATGGAGCAAGGTTTGATTGAATCTCAATACCCACCTAAACCCCAAGCTAAAAAATTATTCTAAAAAAAAAAATACTTTATAAGATCAATGATTTGGAGGTAAAAATCTGTCCTACAATTTGGAGGTTATTATTTAAAAGTAGTTACGACTAATATAAATCCATCCCATGATTTGGAGGTATGAATCTATATTACAATTTGGAGGTTATTCCTTAGCAAACCCTAGGACTAATATGGATCCAAACTACTATTTGAAGGTATGAATTTAGCCCATGATTTGGAGGTATGAATCCATCCATTGATTTGGAGGTTATTGCTCGTCCCACCCAAATAAAATAACCCCCAATATTTATATTACTATGTCAAATTAAAAATCCCCCCTTGACTCCTTAATACAAGGTGATATATTTTTGATATTTTTAGGGGTATTCTAACCCCTAATATGAATGGACGTGATATGATATTTTCTCACGAGTGAACCCCTCGTGCAGTAAACATATGTGGAAAAAGTGGCAACTGTCACCTTAGTCACTTATCCCCAACTACTCCGGAATTCAAAACCTCCTAGGGGAGAGCCCTATATAATCCTGCAAAAGACACTTCGATGCACAAATGTATCATACAGACAAATGAAGTTAGCAACCAGTTCCTAATGGAGTCTAAAAGGTGTGTAAATGGGTTGTATGTTTGTATAGTTTTTATAGCAAAAATATATCCTCCAATTTTTTTTACTAATCCCATATTATAACCAACAAAACATAAGTGCAATTATTGATCAAGCCTAAGCATATATCATAGACTAAAAAAATAAGTACAAGGGTGCATGCAACAAAATTTAATTATTAAATTATCCAATTCATACAACATGTATGCATCAATCATTTACTAAAATACTTATAGCAGCATTGTGCACTTGAAACAAAACATTGAACAACACTATTGTAGCAGGGATTTCTCCTTGCTACAAGGGTAGGAATGGCTCCCTTCTGTCTATAGGAAAGAAGGGTAGGTTCCTGTGTGTGGAAAATGTAGAAATAAATTGGAATAAATAGAAAGTAAAGATAGAAAGAAAATAATGGCCGTGAGCCCCTCTACAAACACTGTTAGGGCTTCGCCTTGGCAACCTGCAAACAATCTATTAAGAAAAAACAAACCTGCAAATAAACAAGGGTTAGAAAATAGCTAAGCTATAAAAATGCATGTAAAACAAGAAGATTATACCTCCTTTGGTGAAATGGGCCACCATGCCCTGGCTGGAAGGAAGCACCTCCCTATCTCACTCAGTAATGGAAGAGGAGCTATGGCTCAATGGCGGAAATGGGTGGAAGAGAGAGGGATGTGGGTGGCTTGAGAGGCAAAGGTGTCTCAAGGCATCCATGGGTAGCATAACAGTATGCAAGAGAGGTGTCTCTTTTAGAGTGACCCCCCACCCTCCTTTTATATATTTTTCTTGGGGTTTTAGGGTTTTAAGCCCCTGGTCCAGGATTTAGCCCCTTTTTTGGGATTTTAGCCCCTTCCACCCTAATTTTAGCTCCTTTTAGGGTTTTAGCCCCTTTTTAGGGGCTTTAGCTCCTAGGAGAGTATTTTAGGCTCCTTTTTGGGGTTTTTAATCCCTTTTCTTCAATCTTAAGCCATTTTGAGGGTGTGGGGGTCTAATGGAGTGATATGAGGGTCATGAGATGGTGTCCTTGGGTGGTGTAGGCCATGGAGAGCTGAGTGAGGGATTTTTTTGGGTTAACAGATTGCCCCCTGATGTGTGAGGGTAGGATCTCAATGTATCAACGATGGAGATCATAGGATTTGTTGTGGAGAGGTGGTGCTTTCGGGGCTGGGGCATCGTGGCTTTTGGTTTTTGTATTAATATGGTTCCCATCAATGGGTGAGATACAAATAATGTGTGACATGTATATGGACGAGGCAGGCATCCCCATGCTCATAACAATGTCAAAAGAATAATTTGATCTATGCTCTATAATACAAGTGCCGATGATATACAACTGATGATACAATAATGGTTGCCTCAATGTGAGGCTGAATACAATGATGATATGAAGAACTGGTACATTGGACCCATGGAATTCTCATGGAATGCTATATCTTCATGGCTGATAGGCTACTGGATCTGGAACGGTACATATCTGTATGGACTTACTGATGGAGAGTTGGAGTCTCTATGGTACAAGTATGTTGCATCAATCATGAATCTATCTAGAAGCAATGTTAGGGATTCTGATCACTGTCTCCAACGCAACCTAGAAATCACAAGGTACATGAACCTGTTTAGGTCCCTTGAGTAGACTCATCAATGTTCTAGTGTCAGGTGACATCCAGGGTCTTCGACCAAGTACTGTGCGGACCAAACCCTGTACGAATCTCCATGGTGTGATGATGTAGTTGAAGTTGAGCATGTGAGAAACAACCATCCCGAGAGGCACTAAGGACTCCTCTCAAGTGGTCCAAGGAACTCATCCATGAGGTTAATGAAACTAGGATACAGGGACCTCTAGTTCTATCCTCTGGAATATGTGTGTTGGCATCGACAGAGGGAGACCTACCCCTAGTCAAGGCAATGATGTTTCCTTAACTAGGGGCGCGAGGAAGATAACCGAAAGGTGTGAGACAATCTGTGGACTGACCCACTGAATGGGGGGAGGGAGGGGGAGGGAAAAAATTGAACAGGGGCAAGGGGAGTGTGGGAGAATCAAACTTCCTTTGTTCAGAGTATGATGACAGGGCAGATCAGGAAGCAAATGGAACTTGACTCATGGGAATGGGATCATAACTATAATATCAGGAATGTCGCTACAGATGGGAAATACTTGGAGGAGGTAGACACTTTTGATATTGATGGGGTCCAAGGAAGACACATTGCAGAGTACTCTAAACAAAGGACACCCAATGTGGGAATGCTGCCAGACTATTTTCTGTAGGGTGGTGTCTAGGGACACTGTTGTGGTACGATCTCATGGATTTTTGGCAAGCCTGATAAAGTAAATGCTAGATGGTGCTTTCAATTTTAGAGATTTTGAAAGCATGAAGAAGACTCCAGTGGGGGCTCTTTTTTGTTGGTAGTCTCCTGTGCCTGAAAAAGGATAAAATTATACATAGGAGAGCTCGCCCATTCTTTGGGGGATGAGATACTTCTTTACCGTTGTTAGTCCAATTAGGTCGGAAAAGGTTAAACCTATATTGACTGGATGGTCATTCGGATACTTTTACGAGCATGAATGAAACCAAGTTTGCTCGGCAATATTTTCTTGATGAGAAGGCTGGAAAAGAGCTTAACGACAACCCATGGTGAGATTTTTCATAAAGTGCAGCCCCTCTGCCTGAGAAAGCATAAAAGTATGTAGAGGGGGACAGTCTTGGCTTGAGTGTGCCAAGGAGGTCCTTTTCAATTGATGGTCTACATAGTTCACAAAAGGAGATAAACGAGACGGTGTAGATGCCCTTTCCTATACTTTAGCGATCAGAAAAGGAAGCAGATGTGCTTGACCATCTTTTCACTGTTTTAAGGAGTCAGAAAAGAGCTTAAACGAAACTCCAATATGGTTAACCGGTTGTGGTGGCACAGGAGGTGCCCCATACGTCATCTGTGTAGTATGGACAGAGCAGAAGGCTCTCAAACATACCAATACATGCATGGGATAGATCATGTTAGAGGCCTGTGAGTCAGTGCGACAGATGCATGCAAACCGAGGTGGCTCTCGGATAGAGGTCAAGAGAGCATGTGTGAATTGTGGTGGACGAAATTGACTACATATGATGTGAGTGCAAGTCCGGGGAACTTATATGCTAAATACATGCAAGAAAAATAAATCATTTTGTGGACAATGGTCTAGAGGTCTGCATAAGGTGCGGTGAGTGGAGAAGACAATTATGTGCTAAAATACAAAACAAAAGTAAAAATTACATTCCTTAATGGGAGGTGGCCTGATAACTCGCATGAGTAGCGGTCAGGAGGTGTGATACGAGTACAGGTCCCTAGACACTTGTATGATCATGTCATGGCTCGTAAATCGGGGTGACTTGTGGGAAATGGTCCTGAAATTGATTTATTAAGGATGAGACAATGGTCTCATAAAGAGATAAAAATGTGAGCCTGGAGGTGTGAGGGGTGTCTTGAATAGGTTTCGGGTGAATTTGGGTTGGCAGCTAATGGTGTTGCCCTGACTTGTGATGAAAAATGTTGAAAATGTAGAATAGAAAATGAAGCAACTCATTGGTGATGTTAAGCGTAAAATTTCTTGAGGTAGAGCCCATTATGGGGGTTCTCTAAGAGTTGTCCATTAGAGTCAATAAGGGTGTATGCCCCTTTTCCAAGGCAATTATGGATGATGTATGGGCCATACCACATTGACTCAAACTTGCCTTTTCCCAGCTTATCATTGGGTTGGTCGTAGACTAGAACCATGTCGCCTTCATTGAAGGTGCAAGGGTGGACATGGGAGTCATAGTGGACCTTTGATCATGTTTTTGCTGCTTCAATGGCTTGGAGGGAAGCTCGACGGTCTTCTGTGGTTTTCTCGAGTTGGAGGAGTCGTTCTTCTAAAGGCGAAGTATCAGGAAGGAGTTCTACCATAAGGCGAAGGGATGGGATTTGGCACTCTATAGGGAGTGCTGATTGAATGTCATGTACTAGGCGGAAAGGGGTGAAACTAGTTGTGGTTTTTGTGGATGTGTGATAAGCCCATAGGGCAGAGAATAGCATGTGATGCCAGTTGGTTTTGTGATTTCCTACCATCCATTGGAGCATTGTTTTGATGATTTCGTTGACTGCTTCAACTTGTCCATTGCCCTGAGGGTAGTAGGAAGATGAGTACTGGTGTTCGAACTTCAACATGGTTGACAGTTCAGCCCATACGACGTCTTGAAAGTGTGCTCCATGGTTTGAGACTAATTGTTTAGGGACACCAAACCATGTAATAACATGGTTAAAGAATAAGCATGTTGCGATTTTAGCTTTGTAATTGAATGTGGGCATGGCCTCGACCCACTTGGTGAAGTAATCGACTGCCATGATGATGTATTTATGACCATTAGCCGAAATGGGGTTGATTGTCATGAATTCGATTGCCCATTTGCAGAAGGGCCCGACTATGACTATGGGGTGTAAGGGTGTGGGGGGGGTTCTTGCCTTTGGGGAAAAAAGCTGACAACTGCGGCAATGTTTGACTACCTCTATGCAATTAGCAAATATGGAGGGCCAAAAATAGTTGGTGTGTAGAATATTCTGGGCGGTTGCTAGGCCTAAAAGGTGGCCACCATAGGCTCCAGTACGACTGTCGCTAAGGATGGTATTAGCCTCATCGTGTGAGGCAACAATGTAGGATGGTATCAATTCCTCGACAATACAGAACATCTCCAATCAGCAAGTGGTGAATGGCTTGATGTCGGATGTGTCGCCTATCCTAACGGTTTAAGTGCGCTGCGAACTTCTATGTTCGTAAATAGAGAAGGATGTCCCCATACCATGGGTCGTCTATGGATATGACGAATAGGAAATCATCAAGGAGATCATCCTTAGTGGGTGATGACGCGGTTAATGGGGGCATATCAGTCATGAGGGCAGCCAATGCGAGTGCCTTTGTGCTTTTTGGAGACAAAAAAATCTAGGTCGAACTCTTGGAGGATGACTACCCACTTAGTTGCTTGACCTTGTAGAAGGTGATGAATTAAGAGGTACTGCATTGGGTTTGAATCAACCACTACACGAGTATGGTTTGCAATGATGTAGTGGTGCAATTTCTGAGCGGAGAAGACGACGGTGAGGGCCAGTTTCTCCTCAGGTGAATATCGTAGTGGGGGTCCTGTTAGCTTCTGACTGATGTAGTAAATCACATGCTCATGGCGAGCATCGTCTTCTTGGACCAAGACTCTAGTGATGGCATTTTCCGAGGCCGACACATAGAGGATGAAGTATTAAGTGAAATTTGGTGCTCAGAGTAATGGAGCAAAATCCAGGGATTGCTTGAGTGTGTCAAATGATTCTTGTGCTTGCTGATCCCAAACAAAGGGGATCTTTGTGCGGAGCAGGCGGATGAATCCGTAAGCTTTTGTTGCATACTCTAGCACAAAGCGGTGAAGGGAGTTGGCCTTGCCTTGTAGGCTTTGTAGTTGGTGCCAAGTTCTTGGGGAAGGAAGATCAAGGATAGCCTGAACTTTGAGGGGATCTACCATTATCCCTTTGTGGGAGACGATGAATCTGAGTAGACGGCCTGCTCGGACATAGAAAATGCACTTGACGGGATTCAGGCTAATTTTGTACTTGCGGAAACGTAAGAAAACTTGCCACAAGTCGTCTATATGTTGTGCTTGTTTTGGTGATTGAGCAGTAAGATCATCTAGGTAGAACAAGATGATGCGAATTAGGTCGTGGAAACAATACACCATGGTGCGCTGGAAGGTGGCTCCAGCATTTTTCAGGCCAAAAGGCATGACTCAATAAGTGAATGTGCCCCACGGGGTTTTAAATATTGTCTTGTAATGGTCTTCTTTCTAGATCTGGATTTGGTTATATCCAAAAAATCTATCCATGAAGGAAAAGGCGTCATGTCCAGCGCATGCATTGATAATATGATCGATGAATAGTGTGGGGAAATTGTCTTTGGGACATGCCCCATTAAGGTCACAAAAGGCGGTGCAGACGCGGATGGTACCCTATTTTTTATTCACGGGAATAGGATTAGAAACCCAAGTGGTGTACGCAATGGGATAAATGAAGCCAACTATACGTAGCTTCTCTATCTCGGCTTTAATCATAGCCACTTTGGATGGATGGATGGGCCATTTCTTTTGGCGTGTGAGAGTCACATCAGGCCATGTGTCGATGTGGTGTTCCACGATGGATGGATCTAGGCCGGCCATGTCAGTGTAAGACCAGGTGAAGATGTCACAGAATTCTTGGAAGAGAGATTTATAGGCATTGACCTCTTTTGAGGAGCAATATTCCCCCAACATGATTTCTTCAACGATCTCAGAGTTTGTTGAGATGTCGATTTTCATGGTTGGAGAAATATTTTCCATGTTCCCTTTCTCGAAGGCGTCTGGTGCTGAGATAGGGTTCTTGAACCAATCAACCTTCCCATGAATGAAATCTTTGGTCTCCACGGAAAACCGGTTGGACTGCGACATAAGTTATTCGTGGAGGAAGAACAAGTGATGGTGCATGTCATCCCATGGGTATTTTGAGGCGGTCAGAGCTTCAAGTATCTCCTCATCGTTGTGGAAGAAATGAAGAGATGAGTCTATTGGACCTTCGATGGAGGAGGAGATGAGCGGGTCAGTTGAATTGGACATCATGTAAATGGACGTGGTATCTGAAGAAGGAGGTGGTGGGTGAACTTGTTTGATCAAGGTGATCTCAGACTCAAGGGAATGTTGATGGAGGTCAGTGAGAGCCATTTGAAATTCAAGAAAATATTGGCAATGGTGAGAGTAATGTCCATACAAACCGTAGAGGGTGCAAGCATGGTTTGTTCTCAATGCCTTGTTTCTTACTACCAGCACACTTGGAAGCTCAATGATGGGGATGTTTTCGTTTGTATCCATGGCATCCAAACATGCACGGATCATTGGGATCTTAGGGAAATTCTGAGTTGGATGGCCCTATTGCTCATAGATGGCACAAGGTAGGATCGGCTGAGGGTTTGCGGTAGCTTTGGCATTCTTTCCCCTAGCCCATTTTGGGTTGGGCGGTGCGAGTGGGGGTACGACGGTTGGATTTTTCAAGTTGGGTGGAGGGTGAGACTCGACAACGATAGGTTGCACTGGGGTTAAGACCACCTGGGGCATTGGTGATTGAGCTTGTGGATCAAGATACCATACAGAAATTCCTAATGTAAAGTTGGGTAGGCTTAAGGTGGCCATTACTGGCTTGCTCATGACACCAGGAAGGTGGAAGAGGAAGGGAATCATATGGACTGGATATGAACCCAGATAACCTCCTGATGGTTGTATGTGGGGGTGAGGTTGTGGTTGCAACTACGTGTAATGCTGCGGCTATGGATGATGTTGCGGCTGTGGTTGGTCTTGTAGCTACGGACGATGTTGTGGTTGTGGTTGGGGCTATGATTGTGGTTGTTGTTTGGGTGTAGCGGTGCTGGATGAGACCATGCACAAGTTCGTAGTTTCATTTTGTGTCGGTAGTGGTGACACTAATGGGAAAGAATCCATCATGGTGGTATCGGCAAACAACTCAGGGCCCACACTCAATAATGGGGAGGCTGGTGTGTTTTCAACCATGGTGTTGATTGCAGGGACAACATTGGCATATGTGGTTATCCCTTGTGTCTCAATGGTGGTGATGGTAGGGATAACATTGGCGGGTTTCGTTAACCCTTGCGGATCATGATAAGTGATTTGATCAACCATCGTGATCTTCCCTTAATGGGGGAACATCATGAGATGGAAGACAGTTGATGTGACCGCTCTCATGGCATACATATAACTTCTCCTGAGGAGAAGGTTATAGTCCAGTTGAGCATTGACAACCTTTATTTCAATTAGGACTGTCTTCCCAGCTAATGTGATGCAAACATGGGGGAGGATTCCTTGGGCTTTGGTAGGATGGCCATCATAAGCCCGCAGAGTCGTGAAGGATGGTTGTAGAATTGGGGATCCCAGTTTCTGCCAGACTAGGGTGGACATAACGCATGTAGATTCCCCCTCATATACTATGCACCAATGCACAACCAAGTTTCGGATGGACACCAGGATTTGAAAGGCGATGGTTGATGGCATGCGTAGTTATCCATTCTCTGTGTCAAATGTGATCAACTTGGAGTCAGAGGGGTCTACTGCCCCAAGGGAGGCTAGTAAGGCTTTCCACTATGTTGGGCACATTTTAAGTACCTCAAGAGTAGACATGGCAGTTGGTGTTTGGGAAAAATCATCCATGATGTTGTAGCTAACAGCAGCTCTAGCCGTGGCATTATTGGAAACTCTACGTATGGGGGGGCATAGGAATGGGGGTAACTAAAGAGGTAGGTTGACTGTCTTAGATGTGGTTGTTGCTGATGAGTTAGTAGGTTGAGTGTTGGCTCCATACTGATTTCATCTAGTTTGTAAGTTGACCTCTTTAGTCGTCATGGCTATCAGGTGGTGAACACCTGTTTCGGCCATGGGAGGTGCCCCTGGAACATTGGGAATGGCTTGAGGAGGGGGTACGGTTGCCACCAATCCTTGGATTGGAAATGGGTTTTGAAGCACCATAGGAGGAGGTCCTTGTGGTGTCGGGTTAGGTTGCACTTGGTTTGGAACGTTGGCGGCCTGTTGGACCTCGTTCCAAATGGCTTGCTTAGCGTGACCCATGAGGAGACACTCAAATGTGTAGTGCCCATAGACCTCACAGAGTGTGCATGGTTGGTTTGTGCGCAACGGGGCATTCTGCCTTGGTACATTTGGTCGTGGGGGGTTTTGGGATGGTCAGTTTGCCATGGCATTGTTGGGAGGGTTCGGTTGTTGACCGCCTCCCTACGGTTGGTTATTTCCTTAGTTGTGGGGTTGATTATTTATAGCTTGCCCTTGTTGATCATTGGGGGTAGGCTAGTTGGGACGGTTTTGTTATGCGAACACTTGTCCCAACTGAGCGGGTGGAGCAGGGGCAGGGGCTCGAACTGCTTGCACTGGTGGTGCATAGTAGATCTGAGTGGGAGGCAGTGCCACAAATGAGGGCATTTTCCTTGCATACTACTGTGTAGGTGAAGCCATGGCCTAATCCTGCTACGGTGGTGCAGGTTATGCGTAGGAAGTTGTTGCTCCAGACTGGGACATCATTCTAGCATAGTCTGGAGCTTGGTTTTGGTAAGCAACATTAGCAGTGTTGCTTGGTTGTGATGGAACTGTAGTTGCTGTCGCTTGGTGCTATGGCTATTGGGAGACCAATCCTATGATGCCATCTGCAGCATGGGATGCCCTTGGTGCATCGCGGTAAGAGATGCCTACGTGGGGAGCATCTAGGATGACGGTATACGGGTTTCTGGACGGAGCATATATGAGGTCAAACTGTTGAGCTTTCAGTATGGTCTCTTCTTTGGATTGGGGACGTTCGAATGTGATGTCCTTTGCTATGGGTGGGAGCAAGGTCTTGAGGAACCAATCCAAGAAGATCCTATCGTCAAGTTGGATTTTACATAAGCTATGGCATCACTACCATTCATGGATGTGGTCTGTTATATGAGTGGCAGTGTTCTGACGGCAGGATAGCAGGATCTCCACCCCCTCGCCATATCTGACAGGGAGTTGGAAATATTGTAGGAACATGAAAGTTATGGAGTTGAAATCAGGGTACTTGGCTTGTAGCAGCTCAATGTACCATTTGGCTGCAGCACCTGTAAGGGTGCATTGGAATAGACTCAGCCTGATGGAATCATCTACAATGCTATTTGATGAGCACCATAGATGAAATGTCATTATGCGGTTTTGGGGACATTCCCCTGCTTTGCCTTCAAACTTGGGAATGTCTAATGGAAGCTTGGTTGGCATGGGAGGCCAAAAATATTGGTGGCGGATGGGGTCATTTGTTAATCAAGCAAAATGAGGTAGGTTAAGATGAGCCATGAATGGAATATTTGACCCCAGGTTGATGTGGGATGGAGCTGTGATGGTGGTGGGATTTGCAGGTGCATAATGCATCTACACAGCTGGGGGTGCTTGTGGTAGCACCATTATGGATGGGCCAATTCCCCTAAGTGTTGTGGGGGCAATAGTATGGGTGGCGGGGACATTTCCCCCATGTATGATAGTAGGGGCAACATAAGTGGAAGGTCCGCTGCCCCCCTGTGTGGCAGGAGGGGCCACTGCCCCCATGTGTTGCAGATGGGCTAGCTTGGTTGGTCACTATGGGTGGTGGTAGCTGACTGATGATAGTTTGCATAACTATGCTTGGGCCACCTGTAGGGTTCTTGTTGATAGGTTGTGGTGTGGAAATGGGTCCAATTGCTATGGTTATGCCGAAAAATGGATCCGGATTTGCACCAACCATGGGTCTTGATGGTGCTGTGTGGAGGTCTTGTTCAGACTGATATGGGTTTGAATCTGAATCAAAGGTTGTGTGGCCTTTTGATGGTGTGTGAGGTCATTGAGAATACACTTGATAGTGTTGATTCAACATTCCGAATGGTGGTGGTTCGCCTCTCAGGTGTGAGGATGAGCGTGTGGGATAAATTGTGTTAGATGTTTATCAAACTAGTGGGAAGGATGTTTGGAACCCAGTTTCAATGGATTCCTATTGGCTGTAGGTGGTCACTCAGCCACCAAGACTGCCAGAAGACAGTGCTTGGCTTTTTCCTCGTGAGCGTTTTGTACTCAATCGGTGGGGGTCATTGCCCATTTCGCTTGCCAATTCCTCTTAGCGGGCAGCTACTTTGGGGTTCCCCTGGTACTCCTCACAATGAGTTTCTGGGTAGAGCCCAAGTACTTCCCATGGTTGAATCATTCAGGGACTTATGTCCTCAAAGACTGCAGATTGTTTGAACTTAGTGTAAATTGATAAATTTCAAGGCTCTCTCAACATCATGAACTGAGTTGGGTTGATTACTTGGTATGGTGTATTTGATTTTATGCCTTTCTGGTATCGGGTTGCTGCGAATGGTTTATGAATTCATCATATTGTGGTAGAGTTCATATCATTGTTTTTGCAAGTAGTGAATAATCAGAAATTTGTAAACAAATACAATTTTTAACCCTGAATGTTGATGGCCTAACTAGATGACTACCTCACACTGATATTCCTCTTCAACCAAGAGAAGGTGATGGGATCTCAACAGAATGGGACTAAGCCCATCCGTAGATCCACAGGTCACCTCCTAGACGTAAGGTTGGTCAATAGGGAGGACACTTAGCACTATGAGAAGCCCTCCTTCTCTACCCCCTCTACCTTCCAGTTCATCCGGTTTTAATGGTTTTAGAATAATATTCAATGAAGGGCCTAGGACTATACGAGCTTGCCCTTCATTGTATCCTAGAATACCCTAGAGGGTGATGACTGGGTAGAGGAGGAAAGGTAAGCAAGACTGTTAATTTTATTGTCAATTTTAGTTAAACTACATTCATTAAGCCATTAAAATATGTTTGGAATTTACACATTGTTTGTACAAGAAATTGCAATAAATTGAAACAGAAACTGAAATTAAACTACTGTGCTAGATATAGGTAGCTGAGCCACACTGACAGTCCCTATTAAACTGAAATTTAACCTCTGATTGACAGACCGCACATTTCTGGGCAAATTTGGTGAGGGGGTCGCAAAAAATTTCCAGAAACAGGTGAGGGCGTCGTACAGATTTCATAGACAGAATCGGTCTATGTTTCTAAGTGAATTTGCACTTTTTGGGGGTTTAAGGGTGACCTGGTCGTGCTTTTTAGGCCAAAAAGAGCGACCTCATCTCCTGTTCAGGCCTGATATGTGCTACTTGCCCCAGATTTGGGGTTTTTTCTGATCTTGAGTCAGATCCGACCGACAGTAACGTGTACTGTGGCCAAGCTGACTCATATTTTCCTTACAAAGGCTTCGACAACAATAAAAATAGGAAATAAACTAGATCTAAGCTAGATTTGACATGAAATTTCTAAAACTAGGGCAGAAATTGAAAAAACTTAAAATTTTAAAAATCTGGACCAGGGATCCCGTGGGATCGACCTGGTATGGTTGCCAATTCTGTAGCAGGGATTTATCCTTACTACAGTGGTAGGAATGGCTCCCTTATGCCTATAGGATAGAAGGGTAGGTTCCTGCATGTGGAAAATGTAGAAAGAAATCAAAATAAACAGAAAGTAAAGATAGAAAGAAAATAATGGTCATGAGCCCCTCTGCAAACACTGTTAGGGCTTCGCCTTGGAAACCTGCAAACAATATATTAAGCAAAAACAAACCTGAAAAACATGATAATAAACAAACCTACAAATAAACAAGGGTTAGAAAACAACTAAGCTATAAAAATGCATGAAAAACAAGAATATTATACCTCCGTTGGTGAAATGGGCCGCCATGCCCTAGCTGGAAGGAAGCACCTCCCTATCTCACTCAGCAATGGAAGAGGAGTTATGGCTTAATGGGGGAAATGAATGGAAGAGAGAGGTATTAATATTGTCTATTTATCTAGGAACAAAGAATCAATCTCATCAAGAATTAATTGACAAATAACTCATGAAATGGTGTATCGGTCTATAGGAATAGTAGTTGCTCTATATTCACATAAAGAATGAATGATTACAATTACAATGACATGCTACAAGCATGAATGAAGAGACAATTCAAATTCCTTAGGAGGTCATTTGAATTGAATGAGTGAGTCTAGCTTAACTGAATGTAAGCCATGGTCCACACTCGGTTAACCACTGATCGAAACCCTATTGGACTCAACTAACCCTAACTGAAGTCAGAGTGCAATAAATGACTAAGTCTCAACTGAAAGAGATTAGACACATGTCACAGCTCACCAACTGTTATAGCTTATTTCACCACTCCAGGTGAATCACACTGTGTATGGCCTTCCCCTATCCCACTGCAGACTCCTTAGACCCCATGGACCATTTTTTGTCCTTTGATGTTTCCTTGATCATCCCTAAAAGCATGTGAAAAATGATACACATGACTTTTAAACCTATAAGCGCATATATACACGGGTTTGACCACTAAAACCACGTACATCGAGACGTGTGCATAATCCAAATCCTTTTGGAGTTTTCCTTGACATGGATCTGTCTCATTTGACTCCTGGCCTTCCATATTCCTTGAGATCGCTTGGAATTGACCTTTCATTACCCATTTCAAAGCTATATAAGGAACCTTTATAGTACATTGAAGGCATATGAGAGAGAATTAAGAGCAAAGAAACTATATTCCATTGTTGCCTGAACTTATGCTTGAGTCTGCATCCCTTTGTCCCTTGGAGCACTAGTGTGTTCTTCCCAAGCTTGCCTTTTGCTTGTGAGCTTGCTATCGAGAGATGGATGATTGAGGTGGTGGAGGCCCAAGTGGGGGATTTAGTTTCTCTGGTTCGCAGACGTTCCATCAGAGGTTGTATCTTGTAATCTATGATTTATATTAATAGAAATATCTTTTCCTGTCCAATAATGTGTGTTTGAATGAATATTTTATCCATGGGATTATGTCAAATGCTTATACATTATTGATTATATATGCTAGAATAGTTATAACACCATGATATATAGAATGCTTGTATTGTTTACTTGTTGTTGAGGAAGTAATCTATCAATTCAAGCTGAAGATTGGAAAGCTCAACGGGGATCTACTTCAACCATATGGAATAAGGTACGAGGTCTGATCCTTTAGTGTTAGACATTTAATTTCTATTGCATATTGCATTTATTCTAGAGACCCATATCTTTCTACACCTTAGATAGCCTCTTGTACCCATTCAGGTTTCCTCTTGTGAGGATTCTTCTCCTGGGGTGGATCTACAAGTTCCTAGGGTTCTTCTATTTCGTGATCTTCATCTTGAGTTGCATCATTCATAGTTGTATCTTGAATTCTGGGTGCTTTTTCTTCTTCAAGGTCCTCAATAGGTCTCTTTTTGGATTTGTTGTTACGTCTCTGCTGATGTTGATCTTCTTGAATATTGGGAAGTATATTCTGTAAGCCTTTGATCTTTCACTATATCCCACAAATATACCCTTCTTTCCTGAAGGATCTAACTTTGTCCTCTTTTCTTTTGGAATGTGTATGTACACTGGACAACCAAATATTCTGAGATGGCTGAATTCCAGTTTCTTGTCGGAGAATACTTCTTCAGGTGTCTTGTTCTCAAGTACTCTATACGGAGTATGGTTCTATACATACACAACTATCCTATCAGCTTCTACCCATAGATGCATGGATAGATCTTGATCATGAAGCATTGACCTTGCAGCTTCAATAATCGTTCTATTATTCCTTTCTGCAACCACATTCTATTGTGGATTATATGAAGTAGTCAAATCCCTCTTAATCCCTCAATCTATGCATAATTATTTGAATTCATTTGATTTGAATTCTCCGCCATTGTC
This sequence comes from Pseudotsuga menziesii, assembly GCA_001517045.1. Taxonomy (NCBI): domain Eukaryota; kingdom Viridiplantae; phylum Streptophyta; class Pinopsida; order Pinales; family Pinaceae; genus Pseudotsuga; species Pseudotsuga menziesii. The sequence continues at coordinate 115,574 of LPNX010535333.1, forward strand.
TGATTGAAAGATCTTGATTTTCTTTTTTGAGTGGTTCTCGATCAAGGATTTGAATTCTTTGAACTTTCTGAATACTTCATCTTTGTTTTTCAAAAATTATATCCATGTCTTCCTAGAAAAGTCATTAATGAAAGAAACATAGTATACATACCCACTCAATGAAATGGATTACATCGGACCACATACATTGGAGTGGATGATTTCCAAGATTCCTTTTTCCTTGCTCTCACTACTTGGAAATGTTTTGTTTGTGTTCTTTCCTTTCACACATCCTTTGCAAACACCTTCATGTTTTTCCTGTATTTCTGGAAGACCTTCAACAGCTTTTCTTGCAAGTGGTAGTTCCCTATAGTGAACATGTGCAAGCCTTCTATGCCAAAGTTCATTTGGCTCTACTGAGTCATGGACCAAGGATTGTTCTGGTTGTCCCTTTAGCTTGTATAATCCTCCCTCTTTCTCTCCAATCACTACTACACCATCTATTGTCTTTCCCTTTGGCCACATAAGGACTTGGCCATCTACAAATGAAACCCTTATGCCTTTTGCATCCAATGCAGATATGGAGAGGAGATTCTTGTTTAGTCCTGGTACAAACAGGACATCCTTCATCTTCATAGGATTTCCAGAGTCTACCTTATAGGAGGATTCACCACTACCTTTTATTGGATACTGGTAGTCATCCCCAAGTTTTACTTTGTGGGGTGAATCATGTTTTAATAGTTTCAGAAAAGATTCCTTGAAACTCGTCATGTGTTTGGAAGCACCACTATATATAAGCCAATCATTGCTTCCATGTGTAACAGATCCCATGAGGGCAGAAATCAAAACATACTCTTCATCACTTGAAGAATCTTCACTTTCTTGTTTGACTCTCTTCCTAGGAGAATCATCATCCTCTGTAGTGTGAGCATGATGTTTTCTTTTGTCCTTCTTCTTATGAGAGTTACTCTTATTTCTAGGACAATCTCTGGCAAAGTGTACTCTCTCATCGCATGTAAAACATCTGAATTTAGATATATCTCTCTTATATTTTCTAGGGTTATCTTTCTGGTGAGAATTATTACCTTTGGGATGATAATAGTCCCTTCTGCTGTTCTTGGAGTGTACTATGAGAGCTTGATCTTCACTTCGCATATTTTCTTCTCAGGATACTATTCGAGGTTCTTCTTGTGATAATTCCTCCCACAGTCTACTGAAGGTGACTAGATTTCATATAGCACAAATCCCTTGAATGAAAGAGTCCCATGACCTAGGGAGACCATTCAAGGTGGTCATGACAATTTATTCACTCTCTACTTCTTCGTCTACTGCTTCAAGTTGTTCTTTGATCTAGGAGACCCTTGTAAAGTATTACTGTATGGTCTCGGCATTCTGTATCTTCACATTCTTCAATTTATTTCTCAAAGTCATCTTCTTATTTATGTTCTTCCCTTCAAATAGCTTGGTCAAGGATTCAAACATCTCTTTAGGTGTCTTTAGGGAGGACACCTGTGGTATGAGGTGATCCTTGATTGAATCAACAATAATCCTCTTGGCCTTGATCAATTTCTTCTTGTGTAAGGCCTTAGCCTCATCTCCCTCTGGAACTAGAACCTCTTCACTGATGTAAGAATCCAACTCATTTTCTTCAAGAACTAGTGAGATCTTATACGTCCATGCTTGGAAGTTATCAGCTCCTTCAATATTTTCATCAAGCTTGGTGTGATGAGACATCTTAACTGAGAACCTCAAATGAAAATGCAAAATATTTAGATATTACCAGTTTGAGAAGCTGAAAACTATACCAATTTGACAAGCTGAAAATTGGATCTGGAGCTGAACTTTTGCAGTGTTGGTTTTCTGGTTCCAGGGAAAAGTAGGGTTTTACTTTCCTGGAGTTCTACCCAACCAAAAAACTTGATTTTTGTCTCTAAACTTCTATTTTGATGAGGATATCAATCCTATGCTAGGATCACTCAAACATTCCTCTTCTGTGAGAAGCCCTAATTTCCCGATGCAGTGTTAGGTCAAAAACTAAAAAATCTTAGAATCAAATTCTGCTTCGACAGAAAGATGCACCCTTCAGTGGAGAGTCAACCTAGCCTCCTTTTGCTGATGGATTGTGGAGAGAGACCCAAAAAGTAGGAAGCCCTAGCTTCTACAGATGTACAGTGTCTTCTTCTCAGGTTAGCTCTGATACCATGTTAGATTTTTATCATTTAAGCAATATGATCTTAGGATCTTATCTGAGAGAATAACATGCACAACAATCAATCACAAGAGACAATAGACACAAATATTTTTCCTTGGGGAAACCATATAGGAGAAATCCCTGCAACTTCCTTAGAGATAGGATGAGGACCAATGGCAGCAGTAAAACCCAAAGACAAAAATATGATCTCCAACCACTGTTCTCTCTCTCACTTGAGCGAGCTTCTTCTCTCTCACCTATGTGCTATAGATGGGTGAGTGTGTGTCTCAAATAGACATTAGAGGAAATTTGGGGTCTAAAATGGGACTTATAAGAAAATGCGCCAACAATAAATTTTGTGAGTTGGAATTCAAGAACCAAATAGAATTTCAATAAAATGAGTCAACCATAATGGTTGAATTGACATATTTGTCATAAAACAAAACTACTTTTTTGTTCGTATTTTCGACATATCTCCCTGTGTCTTTAATCAAATTTCAAGCAGTAGAGCTCGTTGGATGCGGAATTAAATTTTGCATCCAACGAGTACCCACACTACATACTTTTGATAGACCCCACTACCCCAAAAACAATAAATACCTGAAAAAATGTGATGATGATGTCATCATCACATTTTATCAGATATTTATTATTTTTGGGGTAGCAGGGTCCGTCAAAAGTATGCAGTGTGGGTACTCGTTGGATGTGGAATTTAATTCCGCATCCAATGAGCTATCCCGCTCGAAATTTGAGTAAAGGCATAGGGAGATATGTCGAAAATACGAACAAAAAAAAGTAGTTTTTTCATTCTTCCTCCAAAATTAATAAATATTATTTTATTATTTTAACCTTTGTTTTATTATTTTAACTATTATTTTATTATTTTCCTTAGGAGGCCCATTTAAGACCTCAAATTTCCTCTAATGGAGGCTCACTCTCTATTTATACTAGTTTTCAACTTGACAATAACTTACCAGGGTCGACTTCTCTAGGAGAGTCTAATAACCCTAGTGCCCCACAACTGTGGGGAATTTACCCCCAACTTACAAAGGAGGGTTAATATATATGACTTTACATGACTTGATTACATTAATGAATCTCCCGATAGGAACATCGGGGACCAATGAAATACAATATATGAAATATACAAGTGAATACATTCTGGAGTTACAAATACATCAACAAAACAAAGCAGAAATTTGATCTAAATTAGAAAAAAAAAAAGAAACACTATCATAATATGTATAAGGTTGTAGAACAATAGGACATTAGTGGATGAAAGGATTCAATTCTTTCTCATTAATGGGAAACTCCAATGATTCTACCTTAGGATTTGTAGTGATATAATCCATGATTGAGGGTCCCAACCTAAGATGATCAAAGTTTCCATGATTTCCAAGTTATTCATGTCTTTGATATAACATTTATTCTAGATCTATTTCCTTCAAGAGGGGTCTATAATCTCCATTGAATTCAAGGGATATAACTATGGACTATGTATATGCAAAAAAGAATTATTAGGGAAATTACAGTCCTCTCAAAAATCTCCATTGAATGTACACATCATTAGATTTTACTTTAATGTATGATAGAATTTTGATAAAGGTTCCACTATTAATCTTTAATATATTTTTATTGAGCAAGAATCGACATTTCCTGCATCATGATATGATATCACAATTTGTGAGTGGGGGCTTGAAAAATATCATATATAATCTTTTCTAAGAATATCCCTAGTGATATCTCAAATAGATCAATAATTGAGTAGAGACTTTCCAACTTAAGAGAGAATATTATATTTCTTTGTGCTTATATGTCATCTAAGAAATAAAATTATTATTATACTTTAGATCTAAATTACTCACATACTACTCAAAGTTTCTTGGGAATAAGATATTGGTTACTAAAAATTGATGTGTGATGCATTTGGTTACTATAAATGCTTCTTCTAAGGGAAACTATCTCTTTAATGAAAAACTCCAACGATTCTCCTTTAGAGTTTGTAGTGATATAATCCATGATAAAGGGTCCCAACCTAGCGTGACCAAAGTGAGTAATCTAAAGGAAAATAACTTGATTATAAATAATTCATAGTTAGTAAACTAAAACCAACCTTGAACAAAAAACAAAAACTACATAGAACACATATAGATGATTCTTAAACCATTTGTTCTTTCTAATGAATTTTTCATTATATTCCCTAAGTTGGCTATGTTCGCCTTAATGGATAAGAATCAACTTAATTCTATCTTCTTGATCTAAGAGACCCATTTATGATAAGTTGCTCATTCATGTTATGCATGTTCGTTGATGTTAATTGCAACCTTATTGTTGATATTTGACATTAATTGTAGGGACAACAAAATGTAAGTAATGACTAGTGGTAAATCCAATGACTTTGGTTATTTATATTTTAATAGTTATATAAATAAAATTATTATATATACTAAATAAGATTACATGCAAGTAGTCATTATCCTGCTTATGGTTAGTATAAGTTTAAATTATTGTTTACTTCATTAAATATTCATGACAAAGATTAAATCATTGGGTGCGAATCTCTCGGTCCAGAGCAAGAATATTTATGTGAGTGGTGAATTACAGTGTATGTCACGATATGTTATCGCAGTGGACAATGTTTGTGGTTGTGTGATATTGTATGCATTTTTTACCATAATGTGAGGAAAATGAAAATTCTTCACTATGAGAACATATCACCACATACATTGTTAGTAAGTTAACTATTCGAAGATGTATCATATCATGGCTTCTTGCAACTAACGACTAGCGGTAAATCCAATGAAAATAAACTTACATGCAATCATAATTCCCTTAGAACAATATTTTTAGATAAGTACAATGACTATCTCTCAGATGGGTTTGACTTGTTTTCAAGTTTAGTCAATGAGATGACATGAAGGAGAAATTTTAAAAAATGAAGATCCCTTCAATAATTTCATAGTTAGTTTATGCATACTTCACTTTTGTGGCATCTACATACTAAGCTTCTTCTATTTTTTGCAATGTTTCGAAGATGCATGAAATGTCTACATCAACAATGAACATTGTCTCAAATTTTTCAGTGCAAAAGATACCAAGTGCATGATTACTCCCAAATATGAAACTCTACATGGCATGAACGGTGATACATTTTCATTTATAATTCCTTGCTTGTTTTTTTCTAGAAAAGACACCATATATAGCCCTAAGTTGGGCAGGGACCCCTACCCATCAACTATTGTTTTATAAACTAATCAAGCTCGTTGCATTTTCGAAGACATAACTTCTATAATCGATGAGTTTGTCATACCACTGACGGTAACTTCGTTGAATTTTTATGTATTTTTATGTTCTTAATTTTTTGGATTTACGATGAATCTATGTCGGTTAACCATCGATTTGGGTGGATTAAGGTATCGATTAACTAAGACTTATGCTGTCGCATTTTCTACGATAGTCCTGGAAATTAACATCAATTAATTGACGATCTATGTGTCGGAGATTCAATGGGTTATCGTTCGATTAACATGTTAGTCATGCGACTAATTGTTGTCATATTTACAATGTATTGTTGGGATTGTCAAATATCTGACTCAATTATACCAACATTTAAAAATATTCCACCTTGTCGGATGTTTGACGAAGTCTTTTCAAAATTTAGACAAATATGCCATTGGATTTTGGGTTTAATATCCTAATTTACAACGGTCAATATCCTAATTTTGTCAGATATCCTCATTGTCATTATATTTTTTTTCATCATCCTCATCATCATCTTCATCGTCATCATCCTCATCGTCATATTCATTATCATCATAATTTTTTGACACTATCCTATCGACAGGGGTTCACTCCATAGATCTGTCGACACCCATTGACGCAAACTCCCTAAACATCGACCTAGACAAGTTTTTCCCTATCTAGAAACACTTGCAAAGCAGGTGCAGTCTCACCTGAGATGTTCGAGGGAGGGATATAAGAACCAAGTTTCCATAGAGGGAAGATGAATTTCTCCCTACCGGTTATTCTATCACAACATTGACCAGAAATACAAGGTTTAACTCATATAAATACTCATATCAACTCATTCACACTTACTCAGAATTAGATCGACAAAGGAATATTATCATCATCATTCATATTCATATTCATAATACAAAGACATCGACATATATCAAACCAATATATCATGCAATGCTTCGCATAATTTAACTTTAACCATGAAAACATAGTGGTAGCATCAGTAAAGAATTCACATCATTAACCATATCATACTGAAATTCAAACAAGAGATAAAGTTATGTGACCAATAGAATCTTCATATAATAAATCCTATATATACATCACAAAAATACAGAACATCTGTTGGTCGATTAGCCTCATACCTGAAAATGCATTCATTCCTCCAAACTAGATCTGTAGATAAGAATTGATTACAAAAGCCGATGATTCGATTGTTTAATGAATATCCTTCCAAATCTACTTATAGGCTTACTAAGCCATTACAAAATGGTCCACTTGACCAATTTCCTAACTAATTTAACCAAAACTTCCTGACTTATCGATTTCTCCTTTCATGCAGTCGATTATTCCTTTAGCCGATGTCCTTCTTGTTCTAGGAGGAAATGTGATTTGTTCCCTCTAACCCCTTTCCAACATCCCCCCAACACAAAATTATGGCTCACCCCAGAGCCACTTCAGCTGGAAATTACGGGTTCATTCAACTTGGTCTTGAAGGCGTCATATTCAGTTTTAACTTGCTCGACTGCTTCCTTGATGTTCTTTCTGAGTGTTGCTCACTGATCCACTTCCTACTCCATTGGGTGGTCTTCATTCATCTGCTGCACCATTTTTGAGTCGGCCTTCATCCTGATGGTTTTCTCCATGGCTTTGAGTGCCATTTGCTCTGCTGCACCCTGCGATTCATGCAACTGTGCCAAATTCCTCTGGTGCCTTGTTCGTGACTTATTGAAAAGCTGCTGCAATTATTTGAGTTATGCAGATTTGGTCACCTGTACAAGTGGGGGAATAAATTTGAGTTATCCTCATAGTGTTGTCAGTTGTTCCTCTGCTTCAACAAGTTGTGCCTCCAATTGGTGCAACTGCTCATATTGCACCAAATTTCCCCAAAACTTAATTATTTCTTCAGCTATCTCCTGAAATGCCTTTTCACATTCTGTAATTTCGGTTGTGGTGTCTTCAATCACTCCTATTTTTTTCAATATCTGCTTCGATGGTGTGCTTGGTACTGCTCCATCTTGCAACTCCTCATTTTAATTCCTTAGGTTAGCGACAATTTTTCCCAGTTGCAAGACTTTCACTTCCGCAAAAAGTTTCGAAGTAATGTCTGGAATTTCTTCACATGACATCGCGATTGATCTCTCTAGTATGTACCTGTCATTAAATGTTGTTGATTTTTCCTATATGATTGCTTACTTTTCCATCTTGAGACACTAAAGTTCCTCTTCTGTGATTTCTACTTGCTTCCTAGACCGAACCAATTGATCATGGACTGTCGCCTCCCAGTCCCTAATTTCCTCGCTTGTTTCTAGCTAAACTCGTGTTAGCACATGCATTGGGAGTTCAATTAGGTCGATACCAATAAAATAAAACCCATTTAACATCACGTCGATGTCCTCATTCCCTGTCGTTATTTCTTGTGGTATAATTTATACTAACCACACTTTATTTCCTAGGTGTACCTCGACTGTTCTTTGCAACACACCCTCCCATGGTAGTCTCGTCACTAGTACTACGTTTGTCAGCATTTGCAGCAACCATATAACCTGATGGAAGTACCCTGTTGTATGCTATGTTATATTGGAAGAATTCTCGTTGGTTTCTATGGTGATTGCAACCACTACCTTGTTTACTTATTCATTAGAGAGTCCTACATTACTGTTCCCTTCTCCCTACTCAAACCACCACTTTGTTCATGCCTCTTCCTATTATTTTCCAAGTTCGATTCTGTCAGAGCTTTAGACGATTCCTTTTGTGCGTCTATTATCAACCCAAATGGCACTTATCCATCCGAGTACCAAAATTATTTATGTTGGTACACAAAAGGACAAACTAGGATTGAAGTTTTCCAAAGCACTATAGATGGGCATGACTTGGGATGCATTTACCTATTAAACCAGCTTGCTATATATTTTTCTAAGTGATGAGTTGTGTACATGACTATATTCATTGCAACTCGTGTACTGTACATGACTATCTGCATTGCAACCCGCGTACACCAGTGTACGTGGGTTTCCTTCGAGCAACTCGCATGCCATACATGGTTTGCCTATATCAATAGTTGCGTACATCTTAGTTTGGCTTTAAAAAATATAAAACATGATTATTTGATATTAGGTGGGCCCTAATATTTAACTATCCCAACTATTTCAACCACCCCAGCCTTCGAAATTACTCTATTTCCCAAAGTATAAATAGAGGCCTTGGGGTGGGTAATAATCAATCAATATTGGAGAGAAAAGTTATGCCAGTGGTATATCTTTAGAAGTCTTGGAGCAGCAAAACTCAGAATCCTTTGGTTGCAGAGGAGTCCTTGTCTCAGAAGCTGGGTTGTACTCTTATCTCATTCACTAATTGTTAATAAAGATAATTCTTCTTCCATCTTTGTGTTGAGTCTATTTCATGTATTGTGGTTAATGAATGTATTTGATTATATGTTTGATATATTGTTTATCTAACCTCTAATATACACATGCATGAGATATTACTTGAATAATTTTCTCTTTTCAAGTGAAAGAGGTGCATCCCTGGAAGCTTTAGAGAAAAGAGGAGCGGGAGAAGATCAATCTTGGATCAACCATCGGTTATCGGGTAAGTCAAGAATTTCTTCCTATTCCCTTTTCATTCTCTTGTAAAGCTGATTGTTTGCAAGGTTAGTAGTAAGTTGGTAACCCTAGAACCTAGGTTACAAGGGTGCTTAATATTGAACAACAGAACTGGAGACTCCACTGGGGAGTCCAGCCTGCTGTGGGTTAGTGCTGTAGATACTTTCCTAGTCTTTGCTCTGATTCAGTGTGTGGTTGTCTATATTGGCTTTGATTTGCAATAGTGTGTCTAGAGACCTCTATTATTTTTCTTTTTGAAATTTTTTTGTTGTGTATGTGGGTTGCTATGCTACACAGTTGCGTACAAAAACTTGTATACACGGGTTGCTCTATTGGATAGTCGCGTATAGTATGCGGGTTTCTCTATAAGACAATCACATACATATTTTAGCAGCAATTTGTTAGGTAGGGTTGCTTTTCCCTGTCTTACTTGGATTTTTCTCTGCTTGAGAGCCTTCTGTTGTTGGAATCTTGCTGTAAGTCAGAAAGTCATGTACACCATACTTTTTTCTTTTTAGTAAGGCCTTGAGTTTTTTTGTTTGAGTCTTCTTTCACTTAGCAATTTGAGGTGGATTCTCCTATTTGGGTGATAGGTTCAGTGCTGTGTATCTGAATCAGTGATCAGGATTTTAGATACCTTGTACTCTATACTGCTTTCGAGTAGTGTCAATTTTGTCACTTGTCCTTTAGTGATTTCAGTGTATTTTATTCATTGATTCTTCCCAAGTTAGGTGTTGGCCAAGTCTCCTCCTTAAGTGGTTGAATTTGGTTCATGCAAGTCTGCTATACTTCATATTGCTTGCTTTATGGTCTGATTATTCAAACATACTCAAGAAGTTTTGCATTTAGGTGCAAGGTAATTTTTGAAGAATTTGAAAAGTGAAGGAAAACATTTAAAACATTTGCATTTTAATTGCATATTGTAGTTTTATTTTCAGTATTTTCAAATAAAATTTCAAAAATTTAAAAAATAAGTCTTAGTCTTCTCATACTTAGTTGTAATTTCATTAGTTCATATTTATAAAAAGAAAAGAAGTTTGTTTTAAGTAGTTGTAATTTGTTTTGGAATTCATTTTATGCACCTTTTCACTTTTCTTATTGAGTCTATAATATCATAGTCATTCACACCACTTACCCTTTGACTAAGAATAGCCCTTAAAATGAACGCTATAACTTAAATTTTATTAGTAAGTTTTGTTTTATAGGGTCATACACCTACTAGATTAGGCTAGATTTGTGGGATAGGAAGTGTAAACTCCCCACAAGTGTTTAAATTCATACGTAGTTGGCCATTTGATAGGTAAATCCTTCTCTATGTTGGTAGTATCTGGGAAGCTCCTCTCAAATGAGAGTTAAGCACGAGGTCACGTGGGGGCTTGGACTGAGGAGACAACCCTTCGATTCCTTTCCAAAACGTAGACCAAGATTTTTGCGCATCTAGGGATTTTGTCCTAGATAGAGTTTCAGTATTTGCTACCCTTCCCATGCATATGAATCAGGTTTGCGACTGTCCCCCCAAACTATTGATATAGTTAATGTAGACTTTAGTCTCTTTGACATCTAGGGTTTATACACAGGTAAACTGGAAGGATATTTCTGGTTCACCTTGGACGGGCCTGGAAGCTAACCCTTGTTAAAAGTGTAGGAGGGTGGTGGATGATTCCTCTGCTTGTGCCTAAGAACCTCTTCAAGGATGCCAAGAAACTGTCTCTTAGCTTTCTTCGGGAAAGCATATCTTATACCCCTTGTGATTGTTGAGACTTTAGGAAATTTTTTAGTGATTGCTTTGTGGTTTGTTTGTGTTTTATCCGACCTTAGGGTGTGAAGATTCAAATTTACAATGATGGAGGACCAATATATCAGAAGGTCACGAAGGTTCCTAAAACTTCATTCTCTTATCACATTGGAACCTCCACCTCCCCCTCAAAGGAAAAGATTAGACACGGACGGTTCTTTCGAACCGATAGGAGTTAGTGAAGTTCTAGGTGAACCAAAACTTAGGGAAAACTAGTTTGATTTAACTACAGTTGAGATATAATACTTGCAATATGATGAGTTTGCAAGGAACTTTAATTCACCTCTAACTGACTTAAACGATCCTGTGATCGTTCAGGTTCGCCCTTTCAATTCACCCATGATTGGTGTCCCTCTGGGAAGACTAATGTCTACTATAGGAGAAAGTTCTTCTACCTCCACCTCAACCACTCTGGCTGAAGGAGTGCCACCTCCCATGGTTGGTGTCCCTAGAACAAGTATACCTACTACACCTTTAACTCTAGCTAGCCAGGTGGTTCAACCACTGGCTCCCACCAATTTAGCAGGTACTTTTGGTGGAGTGGTCACTGGAATTCCTAGTGTACCTTTGGTTCCTACTTCCTTCGCACACACTGCTTAGAGTGGTCCTATATGATCCTCATCATTTGTCTAGGTTTTTCCTTGGAATGGTGGGCACATTCCCCCATCCACTCCATATGTAGGTCCAAATCCCGCATATGTAGGGGTGCAGTTTGGAAACCCTAATCCTTATGGTCAAGTTTTTCAAACTCCAGTTTCAGCTCCGCTCATGAGCTCTCCTTTCTCTCTTTTAAGTGTAGGTATACCTGCTCCTGTGTTCCAAACCCCAGCTTTGACTAGGGCAGCTAGAAACTCATACACTGTACCGCACATAAACAATCCACTGGCTTATGGGTGGAATCCTTTCAAAAGTGGCCCAACCACTTTGCAACCGATAGTAGGGGGAAACCCCACCTTCACATCTGGGAACATGGGGGAAAGCCCCTCTAATCCCTAAGCTGGTACTTTTAATGCTCTGGTTAGACCCAAGCTCCCTTTCCTGGCAACTTTGAACTTGCTAGAATTATCGAAACTAATGAATGACCCGGTGAGACATGACTCCTCCTGGCCACCTGTTCCTACCAAGATGCCCTCAAACATTCCAAAATTTGAAGGCAAAGTTGGTGATGATCCAGGAGATCATGTCACCAATTTCCATTTGTGGTTCTCTTCCAACTCACTGAACGACGATACAGTTCGGTTGAGACTGTTCCAAAGAACTCTGACCAGTACTGCAGCAAAATGGTACATTGAACTGCCTTCTGCTACGTTTGATAGTTTTTGGGACTTGGCTAATGTATTCCTTAGTCACTTCAAACTTCCTGTCCGATATGATTTCAGGACAGACTTGTTGTCTGCCTTTCGATAGGACAAGGCCACTCATATTTTGGATCACATCCAAGAGTGGAGAAGACGAAAGAGCCTTATTAAAGCCACTATTCCTCACTAGTTTTTACTAGAATGGTTCCTTAAATCCATATTGCCATATATATCTAAGGATGTATCTACTTCAGGAGTAACCAATAAGGAAGAGGCTATCCTCAGGGCCCAGTGGCTAGATTTCATATATTCTTAGTCTAATATTTTATATGTCATCATGCCTGATGCACTGAGGCCAACGCAAAATGTAGAGAAACCTAAGCCTGGACCCTATGCTGATGGTGTGGTTGGTTCTGTGAAATCTCCCACTGTAGAGTCTTTGGATAAACAACTCCATGAGTTGTCTGTCAAACATTCTATGGTGGAGGTAGAAAAGGTTGGCTCCTCACCCCATAATGCAAATTTTTTTGCACAATCCTCTCAAAAGGGAAATCAACAGCCTGGTGGGAAAAAGAAGAAAGGGGGAAGAGGTGAGGGAAACCAAAATAAGCAAAAACCCACAAACAATGCTGATGGGAGAAAAAAAGAAAAGAAGAAGGTGAAATTCCCATCTAAGTTGTGCCATGAATATCACCTGACCCATCAATGTCCTCTTATGGAACAAGCTCAGAAGCTGCTAAAAGGCCAACAACTGGCTGTCCTGAAGGATCCTTTTCCCCAAGGATAGAATTCTGCTTCAGCTTCAAATGTAGCAGGGGGCACCGTAAATGCTCCTAATCCTAATTATATCAACATGGCTCGATCCCATACTTTACTCCAAACTAGGAACACAATCTATGAGACAAATGCTTTGGAGAAGGGTAAGTCGATAGGTGAAACTTCCAACCCTCTCACAATTGAGAAACCTGCCGAACATAAGCCCAAGATACCGATAGGTGTCTTCAAGAAAACCTTGCACAATCCCAATGCTAGGGCTGCAGAAAACTACTCCATAGTTGAAGATTTATCCCAAACCCCTTGTGCGATGTCGGCTTTATAGGTGTTACAGAGTTATCCCACCCAACAAGATGCACTCTTAGCAGCCTTAGGTAGCATGTATTCATCGAGCCTCATGGCGAAATTTAATTTGTTTGATGTCAAAATTCACCTACCTTATCATGTATCCTTATCGATAGATGTCATCCATGGTGGAAAAACCATTGGAAGGGAAGTTGTTGATGAGGGTGCTTCTACATGTGTCATGTCCCTGTCTTGCTGGAAAGCTCTTGGATCTCCAGAGCTAGTTCCAGCAAACACCCTACTTACTGCTTTCGACGAAAGGTCATTTTGTCCACATGGTTTTCTACCAGATTTTGAAATAAAGTTGGCAGGGAAGGTAGCATCTGTTGAGGTAGAGGTGATTGATGTACCTTTGGATTATAACTTGCTCTTGGGGAGAAGTTGGACTTATGCCATGTCCTCTATTGAATCGGCCATACTTCAGGTTGTAGTGTTTCCACACGAAGGGAAGTTGGTTACTGGAGACCAACTCATTTTTACTCGAAAGGGCTGCATGGAAACTAACGAGTCCACCATACCATTGGTTGATTAGGTTAAACCTATTTCTGAGAGCTTAGGGGCTGGAATGTATGCATTATTGATGGGCACATTCGATATTCCAACTCTGATTAATTATCTAAGTTCTACTAGTGTAGGGAAGTCTATAGCAAAGGTTGTTGATAGAATAGATCCTTGGGTTCTTCCTTCCCGCCATGAACTTAAGTGCCCTTATCGACAGTGGAAGTAGCTTATCAAGCTATCATTCATACCACTATTGATCCCATTCCGGTCCCTCTCACAGTCTCAGAGGAGTTGGAAGAAGCCTATCTTCCTGCTTGGGCAGGGAACTCTTTGCATTCTAGAGACCGCTTAGATATGGTTTTTCCTTCTGATGAAGCCATTCTGGAAGCTATGTGCAGATGAGATAATATCTATGAATATCTTCACCATCGATCTTATTTTCTTCCAGAGTTAAGCAGAATTGAGAACTAGGAGTTCCATATGAGACTGGCAGGTGATGTTGATACACATATTAATCCCTTACCAAAGGAAGGAATATTTTCTAAGGGGAATATGACAAACATTTCCGCTACCATCCCTATCAACATCTCTGCAAACCCCAACGTTGTGTAAAATGTACACATCGATGAAAACTGCTCTTCGAAGGATATTGCGATCTATACAACCTTGTTTAAGGAACTCCACGACATATTTTCCTGGTCATATGAGGAGATTCCAGGCATATATCCATCAATAGTCGAGCATGAAATCCGAACTTACCCTTATGCTAGGCCCATTCGACAAAATTTGAGACCTATCAATCCGCGTAAAGCGAGAGCTGTTAAGGCTGAAGTTGAAAAACTGCTGAAAGCCAGTTTCATTTACGTGATAGCTTTGATAGAATGGGTGTCCAACCCCATTCCTGTCGGCAAAAAGCAAGGGACTATATGCATTTGTACTAACTTCCAGGATCTAAATAAATCCTCTCCTAAGGAGAACTACCCCACGCCATTCATAGATCAAATCATTAATGCCTATGCGGGGAGTGAAGTCTTTTCGTTTATGGATGGTTTCTCCAGGTATAATCAAATCCAAATTAAACTAGAATACCAACATAAAAAAGCTTTCATCTGTCCTTGGGGTACATTTGCATACAAGAAAATGCCCTTTGGATTGAAAAATGCATGGGCTACCTTTCAGCAGGTAATGAATTTTTCCTTTCATGACATTAAATCCATTGTTGAACCCTACCTTGATGATCTTCCAACACATTCTCTTAAGAGGATCGATCACCCAGATCACTTGCATTTGATTTTTGAACGATGCAGATACTACAAAATTTGCTTGAATCCCCACAAGTGCATTTTCTGTGTCGAGTCAGGGAGACTGCTCGGATTCATTGTTTCCAACAAAGGTATTCAGGTGGCTCCTTTGAAAGTTGAGGCCATAGTAAATTTTCCTCCTCCTCATTCTATCGGGAAACTTCAAAGCCTGCAAGGGAAGTCCAACTTCCTTCGACATTTTATTGTAAATTATGCCAAGATTACTAAAGGTTTCATGCACCTGTTGAAGCAGGACACCCCATTTGTATGGGATGAAATCGCACAACTTGCATTCAAGAAATTAAAGAAATCTTTGTTGTCGGCACCGTTATTGCACCCACCAGATTAATCTTGTGATTTTATATTGTATCTGGCCGCATCTGAGTTGACTATAGGGGTAGTACTAGTCTAGGAGGACGATAAGCTCCAAGAGAATGTCATCTACTATCTCAACCGTGCTTTAGCTTGCCCTGAACTTAGGTATTCCCACGTCGAGAAGTTGGCCTTGGTAACTGTGTATGTTGTTCAGAGGTTGCTATACTACATCTTTCTGAGGACCATGATGGTAGTGGTGGATGTTAATCCCTTCCAATATGTTTTGTCCTGATGGATAGTTGGAGGCAAATTCAATAAATGGATAGTCATTCTTCAGGATTTTGACTTAGATTTCCAATCTGCCAAATCCAAAAAATCCTTAGTTTTTGCTGAGCTCATTGTATAATTTCCAGTAGAGAAAGATGTAGCCATTGAAGAAGACTCATTCCCAAATGAGCATATCTTTCTGATTTCCACCTTTGACCCTTGGTACATAGATATACTTGTCTATCTCTAGACTTTGAAGTACCCTGTAGCCTTCTTGCTGGAAGAACGACAAAAACTATGCGTACATTCCAAAAACTAACTCATTATTTGAGATACTTTATATCATAAGGGGGTAGATTCTATTTTGAATCGATGTATTACCCACAAAGAAGAAGAGATTGTCCTAAATGATGCCCACAGTGGAGCGTGTGGGGGTCATTTATCTGGGTTAGCAATGACCTAGAAGATATTACATGCCGATTATTTCTAGTCCATGATCTTTAAAGATTGTGTGGAAGCTGTGAAGCACTGTCATCCTTGTCAGGTTTACACCAGAAATATGTGGTCACATCCTGCTTTGTTATTTCTCGTCATCTCAGTGGCCCCCTTCAAGAAGTGGGGGATAGCTTACGTGATGTGTAATGCAGTCTCAGCTAGGGGGCACAAACATATCATTGTTGTTGTATATTATTTCACGAAGTGGGAAGAGGCAATGCCCACCTATAAATTTGATGGGGAAACTGCAGCCTTTTTCATTTTCAACCAAATTATTGTCACTAACCATGGCAGCCAGTTTCAAAATAGTATGATGACTGAATTGACCACTATGCTATGGTTTAAACAAGAGCATTCATCTTCTTTCTATCCTCAAGCGAACGGTCAAGTCAAGGCTGTAAATAAAACCTTGAAGACTATTCTCAAGTGCACTATTAATGTAGCCCATTCCAATTGGCACATCATGCTATATCCTGCACTTTGGGCTTATCGAACTAATGTGAAAACTACTATAGGGTTCTTTCCTTTCCAACTCATTCATGGAGTAGAAGTAGTAACCCTGGTTGAATGTGAAATCCCGTCCTTAAATATTGTTGTTCATGTGTTACCTGATACGACTGAGCTGGAATAATGTTTGTTACACTTAGAACATCTAGATGAGTAGCGTAGAGATGCGCTAATAGCAAACGAGGCTCATAAATATAGGGTCATAAATCAATACGATAAATCAGTCAAACCTCATATTTTTTCTGAAGGGGAGCTTGTCTTGCTCTGGGATCAAGACAAAAAACCCCTAGGGGTAGGGAAATTCAAGTCTATGTTGTTAGGACCTTATGTCGTGTCAAAAGTTTTGAAGAAAGGTGCATATCAATTAACATATTTCGAGGGGAATAAGCTTCCCGAGCCTAGAAATGGGCTCTACTTGAAGAAGTACTATGCTTAGGCTTAGTGCTTTTTCCTGTATTTTTATTGTATGTATTTTATGTACAATAGTTTGTTGGTTTGTGTTCTTATACCATCTGTTGGTTGTTATAGATGTATTTCGAGTGGTTCGCAGGTTTTGCAGATGGTGCTAGTCACCACACTTGTAACCTGGCTTCAGCTTTATGGGTCATTTACACACCCTCAGGACAGCTAGTTTCCTCTGGAGGCGCTTGCCTAGGTCCTGCTACCAATAATGTGGCCAAATACAGAGTTGTTATTGAGATTTTATGGGATGCTTTGTCATGTGGTATCATCTAGTTGGAGGTCAGACTTGACTCTCAACTAGTGGTTTCCCAGCTCAATCGAGCTTATTAGGTGCGGAACCCTATTTTACTACGTCAGTTTATGCAAGTTAGGTTATTGGAAAGAAATTTTGAGTTTATTACATTCAATCTTATTCCAAGAAATCAAAATTCATTAACTGATGCATATGCTAATTATATCTTGGATTGGCACTTAGCACATTTTGGATAAAAATATACAACCAATACATTACAAAACACATGTAAATAAAATTGGCAATATATATATATATGTGAATATCTGTCCATATAGATAGGTTGAGTTTCTGATCCTCAGATCCAGTCATAATTGTATAATATACAAAAAAATATACAAAAAATGGATCGAAGTCCATAAAATGCTCCTAGGTCTAATATTGACCACCCTGGTCATCATGTCCACTGTGGTCATCTGGACCACCCTGGTCCCCCTGAGCATCCTAATCACCCTGCTCTCGGGCTTCTTTAGCTTCCTCAGATGTAGCAGCCTCAACGACATCGATGTACACAAATATTGCTCTAACTACCTACCTCATAAGGCATATCTAGACAAGTGGTATACCAACCACTAACTCTTAGATAATGACAAGGATATGCTCAATACTCAAAGTAGTTACTCTTTGGGTAAGCCTAGACAACTTTCCCTCAAGAACCCTAATCAAGCCATGATCTTCTCCTGCCATAGGACACACATACATACGTGGATGCCCAAAAGGGTAGACTGTTCAAATATCTACATTTTAACATTTTATAGGATTAAAAACTCTTATACATATGTATATATATCTATGACTAAAATTCATAAAAATTTAAAAACTTGAAAACAAAAATACCTGACGCTCCCCATGCTCCTCCAGGAGGGAGGACAAGGTCAGTGTCACGTCGAAAATCTATCCCAGTATATGGAAACTATTCCAATGCTGGTCACTATCACCCCCACCATAAATAGAAGTCATTGTCGTATACACTATGAACCAATCCACCAACTCCCTGGCGGAGGAAGATTTCTGTTGAAATATTGTAACTTTGAAGAATATTCTATATGTATTTCTTTGTGGTCCCTGATGGTCCTACTGGGAGAACCACTTGTATTACTTTGTACCTCGATGCTCCTAATCGAAATAACTAATAAGAGTCATGAGGCAGTCCCCTCTAATTGTAAAGGTGGGTCATTAGCACCCCAATGTGGTTACTTGAGCCTACATGTGTAACTCGAGCCTACATGATTAACTTGAGCCTACATGACAGATGATTTAACTTAAGTGAATGGATGAATATAAATAGAGGTGTAGTGCTCCTCATTTGGAACACACACACACTCACTTGTATAGCGCATTAGTGGAGAAGAGAAGTAGCTGGAGAAAGAGGAGGATCAGGCTTTGATCTCCTTGCTGGTTTTATCTTTGATATTTTTGGGGCATCTGTATTGAGGAAGCTTTTGCTGGGTTTTTCCCTTTAGGGTTTTCCCAGGATAAATCTTTGTGTTCCTTTTGTATGGTTGTGCTTGTCTATCTTTTAGTGATCCTGTTTATATGCTTTTGTTATGAACATGAAATGAAATACTGATGTCTTATCTAAGCATATGAAAAGTTAACATGGTATCAGAGCCAGCCTAAAAAGAAGACATTGTGAAGCTACAAAATCTATGGATTCTTACTTTTTGGTTCTCTCTCCACAATTGATCAACAAAAGAAGGCCAGGCTCACTCTCCATTGAAGGCCCATCTTTCTGTCAAAGCGGAATTCGATTCCGAGCATTTTCAGTTTTTGGTGTGGGAAATTAGGGCTTCTTACAGAAGAAGAATTTTTGAGTGAGCCTAGAATAGGATTTCTCTCCTCATCAAAATCGAATTTTAGAGACCTAGATCAAGATTTTTGGTTGGGTGAAACTCCAGGAAAGTCAAACCCTAGTTTGACCTCGAGCTAGAAAAAACCTAAATACTAAAACTGCTAAGTTTTTGTATATTCGCTATATCCCAACATTGGAGAAGGTTTAGGAGCTGAAAATTGTAGATACCAAAGAGAAAATCCTGATGAACACTGTGTCCAAAATTTAGCCTCTGATTCGCTATATTATAGGATATATGATCCCTCCAAGTTAGGGTTCCAGCCTCTTCCATAATTCATCCCTAAACAGGACACCTAGGGAAAATTGCTATAGCTTGGGCTACACAGGTCCAAATGGAATTCCTGAAGATTTTATAGAAAGAGCATAGAATTTAATTTCTGTGTTCCAAATTTCAGAACCTGAAGATGAACTAGTGACACGTGTCATGCCGTACAACTTCCCTGTTCTGAACAATCTTGTAAAAGGTCACCTTGGGAAAATGATCATAAATCCCAATTTGTGAAACCAATTCTCATGAAACCTATGGTTTTGGATCAGGGACATGTGATGTTACCTCAGTGAGAAATTTCAGACACATAAGAGCAGTAATTTCAAAGAGATAATAGAAACAGTAACAGGCATTTTTGCAGAAGAAATTGGAAAACTAGGGATTCCTGTTCCGAGAGCTTCCCTCCACTGTTTTTAGAAAAGGAGTACATTGGACAGCTCCATTTGAAGAGATATATATTTCTATCCAAACATATCTGAAATATTCCAAGTTTTGAAATTTAGGGTTTCTCTGACAAACCCTAGATCAGCCAGCTCCGGAAGCAAGACAGACACCTCAAATCGGTAAGATCTAATCTTTTGCTATTTGCATTTGAGGTTCTCATTTCAAAGTGATCTATCACATCAGCTTGATGATAATCTTGGTGAAGTTGAAAAATTCCAAGCATGGAAGTATTTGATCTCTCTGAAGAAAATGAATTGGACACCTACATGAGTAGAGAGGTTCTAGTTCTAGAGGGAGATGAGCCTCAAATCCTTACACAAGAAGAACTTGATCAAAGCCAAGAAGATCATTGTTGATTCAATCACGGATCAACTTGTACCACAAGTGTCTTCCCTAAAGACACCAAAGATGTTTGATTCCTTGATCAAGCTATTTGAAGATAAGAAAATAATTCAGAAGATGACAGTTGAAGAATGTGAAGATCCAGAATGCATAACATCTTGAAGCGGTAGAAGAAGAAGCAGAGAATGCAGAAGTGGTGATAGCCACCTTGAATGGCCTCCCATGATCATGGGATTCATTCATGCAAAGAATGTATGCCAGAAGGAAGTGATTAATTTTAGCTCGACTCATAAGAAGAGAAGAATAAGATGTGAGCAATTGAATATCAAGCTCTCACCATTCAAATCCCTCATGCGATAAGGAATATGAAGAACTCAATTCTTGAAGAACCTCTTATTCATCTTATCATTTGGATAAGAAGTGATGATTTCATGAATGGAGAAGATGATAAAGCAGAATGATCAAGATGGATTGTACCCATGAAACAAATAAAAGATAAGTATTCAATTGTCATTTCATGATATTGTTTTGTTATACATTTGATTATATTCAGTTGATGTGTTATGCATGATATATTGTTTGCATTAATGACTGTATACTACTAATATGCATGTGATGGGTAAGTAGCTCATGGTGCTATACAACTCTCCATTGCTACTTATTTAGAATGAAGCCTCCTTGCTGACATATTGGATTAGTGCACAATCTCAATAATGTCATGATAGAAATGGAAGGCATCTAGAAAGTTTCTATGAGATATGGATGAATGTTGTATTGGCTAAACAGTTGCATGATGCATAAGAATGTGTCATTATGCATATGTTTTATGAAATAGTTCTAACCATGCAACTGGTGCATTTGAATTGTAGGAAAGGTCCTGTACAACCTCCTAAAAGAAGGATGGTACTTGTTTCGAAGAACAAGTGATGAAAATTCAATAAACATGAATCTGAAGCTCCCAGGGTCAAAGACACCATGACGAAAGAAAGAGCTTCAGAGAGCGGTAGATCCACCTCGAAGGATGAAGACCGCCATGGGTATGAGAGATAACTCAAGATGAAGAAAATAATGCTATGAAAGAAGCTATGATCAAAGAATAACAGTTGATCATGGGGAATGATGTATATGATATGATTTCGAGACATAAAGGGAAGTACGTAGTATCTTCCTTATGGATCTACAAGAATGAGTGTACAAAGCAAGGATCGTGATTTGCCTCAGAAATAATAGACTATGACATGACATACTCTATTGACCAGTATATATCAAGCATAGAATCACCTGTACAGAATGAAGAAGGAAGATAATACTCCACTTCAAGGAGAGTGACTACAGAAGATATCTGAGTTCAACACGGTACGACAAGATGGACAGCTTCCTGATGGATCGAGACTTTACCAAGAGTAAAGTGGGTTCCAACCTTCAAAGTTGAATGCAGGAGACTAGGTTATGTTGATGATCTGACAAGACGAACTCATGGAAGATGTTATGATACTATAATGATGTTTGGGATATAGTACTTAAACCAGAAAGCAAGAATGTGGTATCTTACAAATGGATTTGCAAAATAAAATATGTTGCTGACAGAAGTAAGGAAAGACTTGTGGCTAGAGGTTTATATAAGAAAGAGGGAATTAATTCTGAAGAGACACTTACTCTAGAAAGCAAGGTACACTTCCTTCAGAACTATGATGGTAGTTACTTCCATGATGAAGTAAAGAAAAGCCTTCCTTAATGGTATGATTGGGGAAGAGTTTTACATCAAATAGTCACAAGGATTTGAAGTTGAAGACAGATGGACTCATATATGTAAGTTGAAGAAGGCCCTCTATGGCATGAAGCAAGATCCCAGAGCTTGGTATGGAAGGATAGAAAATTTCCTGTCAATTATGGGCTTTACCAAGAGTAAAGCTAATTCTAAGCTTTATCTCAAGGTTGTAGAAGATGAACCTGTCATCCTGTTATTATATGTGGATGACTTATTATTGACAGGGAATGAGAAACAGATCATGGAAAGCAAGAAGAAACTAGCAGAATAATTTGAGATGAAAGACCTTGGGTTAATGCATTATTTCCTAGTACTGGAAGTATGGCAAAGTTCAGAAGAAATATTTCTCAACCAGGGAAAGTATGCGGTAGAGATATTGAAGAGATTCAATATGTTGGAATGCAAAGCCATGGCCACACCCATGGACTCCAACTTGAAATTGTTAGCTGATAATTCATCAGAGTTAGTGGATGCAACTCATTAAATACAGATCATTGGGTCATTGATGTACTTAAAAAATACCAGACCAGACATTTGTTTTTCTGTGAACACCTTAAGTCAATATCTTGTTCAACCAAGGAGGGTTCACCTAGTAGCTACAAAACATGTGATGAGATATCTAAAAGGGACTATAGACCTTGGTCTATACTATGATGGTAGCCATGAGTATAGATTGTATGGCTACACAGATGAAGATTGGGATAGAAGTATCTCATATAGGAAAAGCACATCA
This sequence comes from Pseudotsuga menziesii, assembly GCA_001517045.1. NCBI lineage: Eukaryota > Viridiplantae > Streptophyta > Pinopsida > Pinales > Pinaceae > Pseudotsuga > Pseudotsuga menziesii. The sequence goes on from LPNX010535333.1 coordinate 138,348, forward strand.
AGTAGATGCTTTTGTTTGGGGTTGCTATGAGTTCATGGTTTAGCAGGAAACAATCCAGTATTTCTCTTAGCACAACTGAAGCAGAATACATAGCAGATTGCTCTGCTAAGTTTTGAAGTCATATGGCTTCGGAAGCTGATATTAGGTCTCTTTGATCTGAAGATGGATACTACAATGATTCTATGTGATAACCAGATTTTTGATGATAGAGAACCCTGTGTTCTGTTGTAACACATAGAAATCCGGTATTTCTACATACGAGATAAGATGCAGATGTTTCAATATTCCCATACTGAAGATATAGATGATGTTTTAGTATTTACATACTATAGATGCAGATGATGGTGATTCTATATTTCTATACTGAATATAGAGATGATGATACTTTCAGTATTTCTATACTGAATATATAGATGATGATGCTTTCAGTATTCACATACTAGAGATACAGATGGCGATAGTTCAGTATTCACATACTGAAGATGTAGATGATGATGGTTTAGATGATGATGTACTGACGAAGCCTTTGTCTTGAGTAAAGTTTGAACACTTTTGGTGTGGTTCGGAAAGACCTTCCTTGAAAGGGGGAGTAGTGATGTTGCAGTGGGATTGTATCATCCCTGGACACTTGCCCTAAAGTGATCCGGAGACCTTATCTTCAAGAATGAAGAGGGATTGTATCATCCTGGGACATATGTCCAGAAGTGATCCGGAGACCTCGATCTTCGAGAATGAAGAGGGATTGTATCATCCTAGGACAAATGTCCAGAAGTGATCCAGTGACCTTGGTCATCGAGAATGTGGCAGGATTGTATCATCCTTGAACTTCGGTTCAGAACGGATCCGGTGAACTTCGGTCATCGAGAAGGTGGTAGGATTGTATCATCCTTGAACTTCGGTTCAGAACGGATCCGGTGAACTTCGGTCATCGAGAAGGTGGTAGGATTGTATCATCCTTGAACTTCGGTTCAGAACGGATCTGGTGTAAATTTGGTCATCAAGAATGTGGTAGTATTGTATCATCCTTGAACTTCGGTTCAGAACAGATCCGGTGTAACTTTGGTCATCGAGAATGTGGCAGGATTGTATCATCCTTGAACTTCGGTTCAGAACGGATCCGATGTAACTTCGGTCATCAAGAATGTGGCAGGATTGTATCATCCTTGAAATTTGGTTCAGAATGGATCCGGTGTAACTTTGGTCATCGAGAATGTGGCAAGATTGTATCATCCTTGAACTTTGGTTCAGAATGGATCCAGTGTAACTTCGGTCATCGAGAATGTGGTAGGATTGTATCATCCTTGAACTTCGGTTCAAAACGGATCCAGTGTAACTTCGGTCATCGAGAATGTGGCTGGATTGTATCATCCTTGAACTTTGGTTCAGAATGGATCCGGTGTAACTTCGGTCATCGAGAATGTGGCAGAATTGTATCATCCTTGAACTTCGGTTCAGAATGGATCCAGTGTAACTTCAGTCATCGAGAATGTGGTAGGATTGTATCATCCTTGAACTTCGGTTCAGAACGGATCCGGTGTAACTTTGGTTATTAAGAATGTGGTAGGATTGTATCATCCTTGAACTTCAGTTCAGAACAGATCCGGTGTAACTTCGATCATCGAGAATGTGGTAGGATTGCATCATCCTTGAACCTCAGTTCAGAACGGATCCGGTGACCTCGGTTGTCGAGACTGTGATAGGATTGCATCATCCTTGGATTTTGAGTCCAAAATAGATCCAAAGACTTCTTTGTCTTTGTAATATGGGATGCTGCTACTGATGATGATGTTTGCTGATCGAAAGATCAGAGTGTGATGATGATGATGATGTTTCTGATCGAAAGATCAGAGTGTGATGATGATGATGATGTTTCTGATCGAAAGATCAAATTTTGTTGATGATGATGATGTTCTCTGATTGAAAGATCAGAAGTTGCTGGTGATGATGATGTTATCTGATTAAAAGATTAGAATATGATGATGATGTTGTTGCTGCTGATGATGATGTTCTCTGATCGAAAGATCGGAATATGATGATGATGATGTTTCTCTGATCGAAAGATCAGAAGTTGATGATGATTATGATGTTCTCTGATTGAAAGATTAGAATATGATGATGATGCTGTTGCTGACGATGATGATGTTCTCTGATCGAAAGATCAGAATATGATGATGATGATGTTTCCCTGATCGAAAGATCAGAAGTTGTTGATGATGATGTTCTCTGATCAAAATATCAGAATATGATGATGATGATGTTTTCTGATCGGAAGATCAGAAGTTGCTTATGATTATGATGTTGCTGATGATGATGATGTTTTCTGATTGAAAGATCAGAATGCGATGATGATGATGATGTTTCTGATCGAAAGATCAGAATGTGATGATGATGATGCCATATAATCAAATTATGATGATGATGACGTACTGATCGAAATATCAGAATATGATGATGAGTTGATGTTAGAGTATGATGATGTTTGGTTGATGATGTTTCTGATCGAAAGATTAGAGGCTGATGATAATGATGATTCTGATTGAAAGATCAGAGTATCATGATGATGATATTTTGATGCTGATTATTTTGATGATGATCATTGTTGATGTTTTGATGATGTTTTGTTGATGTTTTCATGATGATGTTTATGACCGAAAGATCAGAGTATGATGATGATGATGTTGCTGATCGAAAGGCCAAATTGCTGAAGAAGATGTTACTGATTGAAAGGTCAAAGTGTTGAAGATGATGTTGCTAATCGAAAGGTCAAAGTGTTGAAGATGATGTTGCTAATCGAAAGGTCAAAGTGCTGAAGATGATGTTGCTGATAGAAAGGTCAAAGTGCTGAAGATGTTGTTGATCGAAAGGTCAAAGTGCTGAAGATGTTATTGCTGATTGAAGAGTCAAGATGCTGAAGATGTTGCTGATCGAAGCGGTCAAAGTACTGATGATACTGAAGACAAAAGATTGAAGATGAAGACTACATGATGTTGAAAAGCTTCCAATGATTTATAGATGTATCACCCTGATGATGTTGATGATGTCCTCTATCTCTCTCCTATTATTTTTATTGTTGATGTTGTTATAGAATACCCTTCTCGTTAAGGGGGAGTGTTGAAATATTGTAACTTCGAAGAATATTCTATATGTATTTCTTTGTGGTCCCCGATGGTCCTACCAGGAGAACCACTTGTATTAATTTGTACCCCGATGCTCCTAATCAGAAGAACTAATAAGAGTCATGAGGCATTCCCCTCTAATTGTAAAGGTGGGTCATTAGCACCCCAATGTGGTTACTTGAGCCTACATGTGTAACTCGAGCCTACATGTTTAACTCGAGCCTACATGACAGATGAGTTAAATTAAGTGAACATATGAATATAAATAGAGGTGTAGTGCTCCTCATTTGGAACACACACACACTCACTTGTATAGCGCATTAGTGGAGAAGAGAAGTAGCTGGAGAAAGAGGAGGATCAGGCTTTGATCTCCTTGCTGGTTTTATCTTTTATCTTTTTGGGGCATCTATATTGAGGAAGCTTTTACTGGGTTTTTCCCAGGATAAATCTTTGTGTTCCTTTTGTATGGTTGTGCTTGTCTATCTTTCAGTGATCCTGTTTATATGCTTTTGTTATGAAAATGAAATGAAATACTGATGTCTTAGCTAAGCATATGAAAAGTTAACAATTTTCCCCCACCTACTCAGTCTAACATGACGGGGAGAACGAACTAGTAGTGGTACCACAGGACTCAAACCGGGCACCCTCTCAAATAAAAATGGCACAATATACTAGAATAACCAAAAAAAAATTGTCAGCCTCTTTTACAATCAGAGAGTTGTTTCCTCATTATCGGGATCACTCCCAAACACCAGTCATATAGGGATCCCTGTAGACAGTCCACTGCAAGTCTCATTTGGTTTCGAGTTGCAAGGTGAAGTGATTATGACCCTGCAACCCTCACTATAGTACTTTCCAACACCTGTAATGGCAAGCTGCGAATATGAACAATAGGGATGCAAGTACCCCTCTTTTGAGTACTGGGAGCACAATATGCATCAATGTAGTTCTGCACACTTAGAAGGTCACCCCCTCTACCGGTACCTTCCAAATTAACCAGAGCTCCTCATCGTGACAGACTGCAGATGAAGTAGATGTCTTCCAAGGTAATCTCTAGAAACTCACCTTGTAGGTCAAACATACCAAGATCATGATCCCAATAGTTTAGCATAAAATCGAATAGGTGGACATTGGATTGCATAGGTGAGGTACAGAAGAATTTTAGCAGCCCACTTTGTCGCAAAGCATTTACCATGGGGACATTCCATAGAGATTCTTGCTCCATGTCTTCATGCTCCCTCTCCCTCTACTCAAGCACCATGTTTCAATCTGGTAACAAGCCATTGATCAAACATTAAATTCATAGCCTTTTCCTACCTTGCATAGTGTACATGACTGTCCTTTGAACAAGTCACGTATTGTATGCGACTTGCTTTTAGGCAACCTATGTACAAAACGTGTGTACATGACTGTGGATACACCATACCTACGTACACAGTGTAGATTCTTTGAGGATGGTGGAAAACATCAAATTTTATCCAAAAATTGAAATTTACTTGGATCAAATGAAACAACATGGAGTGTAGTTTTACCTGGCACTTGCGGTTTTGAGAATTGTCCACCGAGTTGTCCACAATGAGAAATTAAAGGCAGAGGTAAAACTTGTCTATTTTGGGTAAAAAGTCAAATGGTGAGTTTTTTATTTCTATTTTGAACTATTTATAGAAATATGATTTCAAAAGTGGGTTTTTTACCTATAGTTCATATTTTTTATAAAAATCAAACTAATACCATGTCTTTTTCTTCAATGTAACAGGTCTAAGGTCATTTGAATTTGTTTTTCACTCATATAGGATAGGATTTTGGTCATTCACATGCATTTTTGCATTCACACCTAATCCATCTTAACCCTAGAATTACCACTTTGACCATGGACTATGGTATTTTAACCATTAGTACCTCGTCTATGCCATTGTTCTTCTGTGTATAGGGATTTCCTCACATGAGTGTCCTCGATTAGAACCCACTTATTGTCTTTTGATAATCATGATGCATTTGTCATAGGTTCAGGGGAGTCTCCTTAGCTATTTTTCACACCAAATTGAGCCTCATTTTGGTCTCTTTTTACAAGCTATCCATTTATAAGACTCCCCACCCTTATGGAGTTTCTTTAGGCCTAGGTCTAACTCCTCAAAATAGACTTGACTGCCGAGTAAAATTTTCCATTCAAGCTCATTAAGAATATGTGAATGGGAATCCACATTGGTGGTAGGTTATCTCTTTCTTGGACCATGTGGAATAATATGAGAAAGGATCACTCTCTTTTCTGCAGAATTGAGAAGAGTATTCTTAGGTATAGGTTTATCACTTTTCCAGACCTGAGGGACGAAATTTACAGAAAAAGAATACCTGGTATGAGCTTAGTTTTCTGTTTTTCGTGCTTTGGACCTAAACATGAAAAATATTATGAGTTTACTTTATGTCTTTGTCATGCTCGTTAAACAACAAGAACAAAACATCAAGTTTACTGTTGTAAGCCCCATTTCTCATACTCAAATGGATCTTTCTAAGTGATCTTGCTTTCCTTCACACTCATAAAACTCAAGCTATATGTTTCTCTCGAAGGAGCGTTGGGTAGGTGGTAATTTAACCTTTTTTAGACCTCCCTAACTAAGTACGAAAAAGGTTCACCTTTTCTTCTATGGAAGTTAAGAGAGTTCTTATGTGGTATGTTTTATACCTTTTCAACCTCAGGAGACTAAATTGGATGAAAAAGGACACCCCTGGAGTCTTCTTCGGAGTTTCCAGACTCTCTAAATATGAAAAAACCAAGTGAGCATGTACTAGTTCAGGCTCATAAAATCTACGAATCAGTGACACTATCAAGCATTATTCCCTCTTCTCTTAAATCTTGTCAAAAATAAAGAGAGACTTGAGTTGACTTTCCTAGACTCGTTAAAATTTAACAAGAAAGATAAGGAAGAAGTTTTCTTTTGATTCTCAGTTTGTGCCAGCATGTCTTCCTTGAATATAGCACTCTTTTTACTTTCCAATACTCATGTTCACTTTCAGTTCAACTATCACTTTGAGTTTCTTACTCCTCCTCTTGTCCGTTATACCTGGGGAATCTGATCATGTCTCCTACATGATAGATAAGTCTAGTTGTATTATCTGCAAAGTTAAAAGATTCCTTGGGTCATCTCTATGTCATGCTCACTGTTCAAGGATTTATCCCTGCATCTGATCTGTATCCTGATCCCATCATTGTCCTATCTGATATTACTTGTTATCCCTTCCTTTATCTAGTTTAGTCACTCTTGTGATCCGTTAGAGGATCTATTTCCTTCCTCATCATAGTATGGTTTCTCATCAGCACTTCCTGACGATGAAGACCTAGAGTTTTTGACGATAGTACCTTAGGATTCACTTTCATTATTAGTGAATTCCTTTGCTTCAGTTGTCAATTATCACCTATTGGTTGACAATCTGTTGAATCCTATCCATGTTCGACTTCAACACATCTATTCACATGGCCTAGATTGTACTGGTTCTTTTGGATTTTTTATGAAGACCTTAGGTTCATATCTATGACGTAAGTTGTGCAAGATTATGTTGTGTTCACTTACACAGTTTCCAGATCTTTGAAGACTCATCATTATTGTATATTGTGGCTTCGATCCACCTTTGTAATATACTTGGTATTGAACCCATATCATATGATTTACTCAAATATTGTAAAGGAGCTAGTGTTCCATTATATTGAACATGGCATCCTCAGATATGATTTTGTATATGACATTACTATGTATTTGTCTTAGGTACTTCCTCTGCTCCATTGGATCTCTGAGTTCTCCAAGATAATGATTATAATGCATTTCGACCATCGCTTCCCTCTGACCTCACACATTAGGGGGCATCTGTTATCAACCCAAATGGAACTTCTCCATCCGAGTACTGACATTCTTTATGTTGGTACACAAAAGGACAAACTAGGATTGAAGTTTTCCAAAGCACTATTGATGGGCATGAATTGGGATGCATTTGCCTCTTAAACTAGCTTGCTATATATTTTTCTAAGTGTTGAGTTGCATACGTGACTATATTCATTGCAACTCACATATTGTACGCTACTATCTGCTTTGCAACACGTGTACACCAATGTACACAGGTTTCCTTCAAGCAACTTGCATGTCATACGCGGGTTGCCTATATCAATAGTATCATACATCTTAGTTTGGCTTATAAAAATATAAAACGTGATTATTTGAGATTATTTGGGCCCTAATCTTTAACTATCCCAACTGTTTCAACCACCCCAGCCTTCAAAATTACTCTATTTCCCAAAGTATAAATAGAGGCCTCGGGGTGGGTAATAATCAATCAAGATTGGAGAGCAAATTTATGTTGGTGGTATATCTTCAGAAATCTTGGAGTATAATAACTCATAATCCTTTGGTTGTAGAGGAGTCCTTGTCTTAGAAGCTAGGTTGTACTCTTATCTCATTCACTGATTGTTAATAAAGAGAATTCTTCTTCCAACTTTGTGTTGAGTCTATTTCATGTATTGTGGTTAATGAATGTATTTGATTATATGTTTGATATATTGTTTATCTAACCTCTAATATATACATGCATGAGATATTACTTGAAGAAGTTTCTCTTTTTTAGGTGAAAGAGGTGCATCCCTGGAAGCTTTAGAGAGAAGAGGAGCGAGAGAAGATCAAGCTTGGATCAACCGTCAGTTATCGGGTAAGTCAATACTTTCTTCCTAGTCCCTTTCCATTCTCTAGTAAAAGTGATTGTCTGCAAGGTTAGTAGTAAGTTGGTAACCCCAGACCTTAGGTTACAAGGGTGCTTAATCCTGAAAAACAACATCCTCTTCTAACTCCTTCAGCTTATCTTGTTTGATCGAGATATCTGGTGGTGGTCCATTTTCCATGTCCGACAGATCCTTATCACTAAATCAAACTTTCCACTCGAGTATCCATTCATTGATGATGGTGTCCAGCTCTACGTTAGTTAAATTGAATTGGTCGTGAGCCACTAGTTCTCTGCATCATGTCATTCCTGCATGTGGATGGCATGTGGTCCTATTTCTAATCACACAATCTTTTTGTACTTATTCACGGTCTCGTCTGTGAGTCGCATAATCGTTATTGCTGCATCTCGTAGTGAATCCAAGTACAAGTAAAGTTGGATGTTGTTGGTTTTCCTTTCCTTGTTGTTGAGCATCCATAGGTTCTTGTATTGCACTCCTCTGCAGATGTTGACAACATAAACCTCCATTCCATGATAGTGTGTTGATTCCATCCAACCAACCAATGCAATCAGTATCAACAACCAGGAGTAAGTGAATGGTTTTCCCTCCTCTTGCAATAATATGATGTCCTATGTTAGCTCATTCAACAAGAATAGAGACCAATTCATCTGTACACAAGCTACACAATGCTCTACACACGTGATAACCCCCAACGTGAACTGATTCAGCCTGTTCTTCAACACTACCTTCATTCCCAACAACGTTTCTCTGATTCTGACTGCCTAGTGATTGATGGTATTAATGACATATGTTGTTAGTCCTTTACAACACCATACTTCCTCTTCAATCTTTCTACCAATTTATTGTCACTGTCCTTCCCTCTGAATTATTGGGAAGGGTCGACCCTTGCATTGGGAAAGATGGTGATTTGCGATATCAAATCAACCGTAATTGGGACCTTTGTCCCCAACAACAGATACCCATCATGGAAACATGCTAACAACTGCTTCACGCATGCATTGACCTCTGTGGATCACCCAAAGTGCGTCATGTGGATAACTGACAGTGTCCTAGACCGCTGTAGTCCCAATGCCCATTGTGTTGGTTCTCTGGTGATTGGGCCCTTATCGCTCTGTGTTCTCTGGTCGTATGTGTCCTTTTTTCATTTTGGGTATGCCAAAACTTCACAGTCTCTATATTGGAGTTTCTGCAACTTCAGCATGATATCCATCATCACATGGACTCTCTTGGGTGTATTCAGAATTTTGATCGTATACTTTTTATTTTTACTTATGCGTACCACTAGTTCTCCTTAGCGGTACATACCCCGGGATATCATCAATCGTCAACCCTTTCCACATTGTTGACTCCTCCATTTACATTGATGATGGGAAAAATTTTGCTTCTACCATGCCTTCCTATTTTGAGCTCTGAGTTATCTTAATCCTTCGGTCTGGGGTGATGGGGCGATTCACACTCCTTTTCTTTTTGATTGTTCACACTGATCCAAACTGAATCTCTGGCTACTCTTCTCCGATCAGTACTCTTGATAGTGGAGATAATTCTGTACTAGTGCTTGAAATGAACCACACCATGGTTTCTATACTCCTTTGCTTCTTCCTTACTCTTCACTTCGCTCTTATGCTACTTCTCTTCTCTTCCTCATCTTCTCCATTGGCACAATGAATCAAACTGTTCCCTTTGGTTCATTTTTATAGCCTTCGATCCTCCCATGCGAGCAATTTGGAGAATCATTTCTGAATCCTTTGAATATTTATCAAATCCCGTGTTGATTCTGCAAATATAATGACCTCCTTTGTCCATAAATGTGTGTATTTCCCACTTGCACCATCACCCGCTAGGTTTAATTACTACATTTATTATTCGATTTGACCATTTTGTACCTCGTACGATGTCTCCAAGCTTCAAACTTTGCTGCGATTCCCATTTTCTTATTCCTCTGTCATCTGTCAAAAAACTTCCCTTCTAAAAAATTCCATTTTTTTTCACTTGCGGTAGTCGTCAGTGGTGTTGCGCCTGGCTATCCCGATAGGGCTTCAGCTGGCTTCCATTCACTAGTTTTGGTAACATTTCTTCGTCTAACTATTGTAATTGTACCACACCACCGTTGGTAATGAAGTGAATAACATAGGGACCCTAAATAAAGAAAAACTCCAATAGAATGGATGATTTTGAAAACCTTGAAGAATCTTATAATTATTAGGATTGAAAGACTATTATAGCAAGTTTGTCAAAAACTATGTCAAATAGAATCACCTCTAACAATGATTGAATAAGGACACATTCTCTTGAAATCAATAAGTAAGAAAAGAGTTTGAAAACATTAAGGAGGTTATATGTTAAAACCATATCCTAACCATTCCTTACTTTATAAAAAATTTATTCCAAAGTGCAATTCCTTAGGGAACGACATTAGTGTATTTTTAATGCAATAAGGAAGGCCCCTTTGAAAGCCACCAACTTAAGGAAAGAAATTACTCAAATCCCTTGAGGATGAAATGTTGGTTGTATTGCATGGAATTAAGAAATGATACACTTACATAATAGGAAGAAACTTCAAGGAAGATATAGATCGTGCTAGTTTGAAGTACTTCTTGTAACAACAACTATCTTCAAAAGAGAAATAATGGGTTACAAAGATGTTAGGTTATGACTTTGAAATTATCTACAGAAAAGGGGGAAAATGTGGTGGTAAATGTACTTTCAAGGAGAGATGAAGCTATAGAGGACTTGTAACACCCCTAGTTTTAAAACCTAGTATGATGTTAGCCATATGTAATTACCGATTATGAATGCCTACAAGGGTCAAACATGTTGTATTTTTGTAATTATTAATATTAAAATTCCACAAATGGCTGCGGCTAAGGCAGAACAATGATAAGTTTAGGGACTCATGTATTCACTAGATATATGGTTAGGGGGTTGTAGATGACCTATGGGACTATGTTATGACCTTGCTTTAACCTGGAGTACCTAAAATAATACCATATTTCCTTAAGTGAGCCTAAACATCCTGAATTATCCTTAAAATTGATTTAAGAGTTAACCATGTGTTAAAAGGTGATTAAGGGGTAGTTAATTAATTGACACATAGATCACGGGGAAGGGGCGTCTCATACAAAAAGGGAAAAATCGAAATTGATAGGAAAAAGAAGTTGTGTGCAGAAGGAATAACACAGAGAAGATAATCCAAGTGTGGAGGATGATAACCAGAATTACTGGTTAGACTATAGAATTTTGTTTGGAACCTGAGTGAACCCTACTTTTGACTATTATGCAGTGGTCGTTGGTCTGATTGAAATTTGATGGTTTAAATCTAAACTTGTGAGTCAAAGTACAAGGTAATTGTTGTTGTAGATATGCCCATTTTTTACTTTGGTTACTTCAGTGAAATGGAAAATGGTGCACGTAATTAACTTGGTGGAACAGTGAACAATGATGTGTCTCACTGTTGTGCTGACATAAGGAATCTAAGGTGATGAATTGCACTATTTGACATGGAATTTATTTTGGGAGAATTGACCTGACTTCCAAGTGAGAATTTAGAGAATGCGACATTGGTGAGTAGTCTAGATAGTGATTACATGAGTCTCAGCTTGGGGGTGGTAACTCCATTGAGAGATATATGAGAATACTTCTTATGGTTGCGTGGAGTGTGCCTGCCACAAATCTAGTTACCAGATATCTTGATTTTAGATATGTGCCTTGAGTTTTTTATTAACTCTACATTTGATTATATATCTTGTTATGTGAAAGAACATAATATGTATGTTGTTCGTGTTGAATGCCTATTAATTGAATGATAAATTTCTAGATATAATTAATTTTTTGAAAGCAAATTGATAATATGACATGTTTCATTATGTCTATCAATATTGTAATTGAATTAATGATTCCTTGGTTGGTTATATTAGTTAATCCAATGGGGTTGTAAATGATGTTTAATGGGATTTTGAATAAAGGAAATGTGATAGACTAACAACATAAAAATTAGTAAATTTATTATCACATATTAACTTTGCATTTTGATCATGGACTTTCCTCTGTATGGATGAATGTGTTAATGGGAAATGTGTACAAACTATCTTGTTTGGGATATAATGATTTTACTAATGGTACTGCATGTTAAGAGAAGATAGTTCATTAAATTAACTGTGTGAATACCTAGTTCCTGAATGATGTTGTAATCATCTTAGGAAATTTATTGCCTTCTTTATACGAGTATTGTAGATCGTTTATAATTGTAATTGTTACTTGTTATATGAATGTTTCGAAAGAATGCTTAATTGTAACTTCATTATACCACCTTAATGAGAATGAATTATAAGTCTAAAATTATTGTCTGCATTCCTAATAGTTAGCTCTATGCTTGGAAAACATAAGTTTTATTTTAAGTTAACAGACTCGATGTTGGTTTACTTAAATAATACATAGTTTTGTATCTGCATAGATTGTCAGTGGAAGGATGCAAATTGCATGTTCAATCAATGTCATATGTTTTGACTTAGTTATTTTTCCTAAGTTGATTGTGATTATGCGTCGAACCAACTAGTGAAGTGAACTATACACATGGCTAAACCTTATGTTAACCTATTTTCCCATTTGTTAGAACATGACAGACTCCCTAAAGGAGTTTTTGATGTTTTTTGTTAAATTCTAATGCATTGGGTCCCACATCAGAGGGGAAACTTTGTGTAATGTTCCCACCCCTCCAACCGGCGAAGAGGATGCTACCAAACCATCAAACATCTGGGAAACTAGCCCCATGAACATGAACATACATAAAATGTTGAAATATAAAGCTTAAAACATAAAACATGCTAAGATACATTCACATACACAGTGGAAGCAAGCATACATTCAGGCATTCAACATGTTCATCATAGTTCATTAACCATCAAATATAATTGCAGAGATGAAATAGACAAAGATACTTATCTCATAAAGAGCTTGTCCCACAACCAGCTACGTTGCTGCAACGTTCCACCCAACCATAGGCCAGCGTGCTCATCAATCTCTCAGCAAAACTGCCACCCCTGAGCTAGGCATGATTCCCTAAGGAATAAGGGACTAAGCAGGCTTACACATAGCCAAGGTACCCAAATCAGCCAAGCCCACACAATAGGGTTTACCAGGATATCAAGGATCTGGGAGAAGCTAAATTCTAAGCTGGTGAGCTCACAGAAGAGCTAAGGACACCTACACTAGAGCTAGCCTGACCTCTAAGACACCCACACACACCCAACACCAAGAATCAGTCCCTTCTCTGCTTCACAGTCCCTCAGGATCTGACTTCCCTTGCTAGTGCTCTTTTGGGGTTGTGGAGAAGAAATCCAGCCATCTAACTCTGTCTGTGTGGCTCCCCAAACCCAGGTTTCTCAAGCATACCCAGCCTTCAATCCCACTCCACACAGTTTGAAGACCAACCACTACATGCATGCGGCAAAACCAGCAATTACAGCTGACAGGGGAAAACAGTCCCTGAGTTATTCTTGGCCCTATTGTGGCCAAAACAACACAATTGTAACCTACGGAAGCTCTGAAGCATGGAGGAAAAAAAAACCAACACCACATAGGTTCTCACAGCAGCCACTGATCAGGGAAGACAACAACCATGGTTCAACGATCAGGTAACAAGACATTACACCATCCAGACATAGCCAACAAACATGGGAAAACAACGGTCCCTTATCAACAATGAAGCCATGACACATTACACAGTCGACAATGGGAAAAAGGGGAACGATCCCCTACATGAACAAGAGGAAGAACCTATCCACAAACTGGCAATCGGTGTAAGAGAAGGAAGAACGAATCCCCCACATAGAACCATGAGTCCTTTTTCTCCCTCTGCGTGAGGAAAAAATGAACAACCAAAAATGATGGATAGTTTTCCCAAACGGTTCGTGAAGGGGAGCAGACTAGAGAGAGTGGGAGAGTGGCAGCGTTTTCTATTGGTTTCCTTTCCCCCCGGTGAATGGAACAACCTAGCTGGAGGAGGGTGCATGTGGACAGGCTTGCCACCCATCACTACTCAACAAATAACTTCCCTCAACTAACAGTAGTTTAGTGGCTGACACATGGCTTTTCCCCAATGGCTCTCATGGGTGAGAAAATCCCCCCCCTTAACCTTAGGAAATCATGCCCTTTTCATTTAACATTGCACCATCATAGCTGGCTGTAGGTTTATTTTAATGAATGTGCATATTTACATGATGCAAAACTATTATGTGCCAGATAGCACGATATACCATTGGAAACGATCCTAATTGCTGAAACATAGCACAACCAAATTGATGGTGGGGATTTTTCCTTTAGCTCTTCACTATGATTAATTACAATATATACATCATGTACCTTTAATGCAAATGAGGTCAAAACCGGGGTGTTACAATCCCCTCCCCCTTGGAATAACACCATCCTCGGTGTTCCAATACATAGGAATACATATACCATTTGCATAGCAAAATTTTGCAGATCTGTCCCACGTTTAATTATTTACTTGAAATTTCAGGACCAAGCCCCTCGGCTTCCACAAGCTTCTCTTGTTGGTTCTCAGCTTTCGGTTCATCCCCAATTCTAGGGACTTTTCTGTATCTTGAGCATCTCTCCAATATTTTCTTGGGTCTTGGTAATTGTTTGAAGAAGACTTCCAGCCAAGTCCAACAACTTTTGGTCTACTGTCATGATCAATGTGCACACTAGACTTCACTTTTCTCACCTGTGAAACACGTCATTGATATTCTGTTAGACCAAGCATAATATAGGCATTAAAATCAATCAATTTATTTCCCAATTGGCATGTCAGTCCGAGTCTCATCAAGGAGACTTTCATATTTTTCATGCCTTCCCAATAGGCACATGATCTCATTCATGTCCATTCTTGGGTAGGGATTTAACTATTCTAGCATTCACAATTTACTTTTTAAGCAAATACACACATTCCATTTTCAGTCATACATGCATTCAACAATATTTTGTTTTCACAATGCATATATATATATATAATCAAAAGGGCAAGAGAGAGCAGCAAGAGTTTTTCCCCTCTTTGTTTTGTTCCATCCTGGAACCCACACCACCACTATGGCTTTTCATGCTCTCAGCTTCTTTCACTTCACCGTGAATGCTAGACCAATCCCTCTTGGTCATGACACTTAGTGTCTCCGGAATATTTCAGACCTCTCAATCATGGGGCCTCCCCACATGGTTTGTCTTGGCTGCTAGGAACTTCATAGTCTCACTAGTACCTTTTTCATTACTGCTCATTCTAAGCTCTTCAGGACAGTCACATGTCCACATGCACCCCTAGGATGCTTTCATAGTCCTTGTTTCTAGCGATACCTATATTCAAACATTGAATAAATTCACATGTTTAGTTTATTCTCATCAGTTTTAATCTCTTAAACAAGATCTTTGAAACACCATAACCAAATCATATACACATGTATATTCATAAGCAAGAAATTGCAAAATAATTCAATACTTATCTATATTGTGCATTTCCTCATTGGTCCACAGGATCCTGCTTCGCTTTGCAAGCCTTGGGATCGCCTATGGACTTGGATGTTAGGCCAACACGCAGGCTACTTCACAACATCCTCTTATATAT
>LPNX010535333.1:154045-184253 GCA_001517045.1 Pseudotsuga menziesii
TCAATACAATACACTGCTGGGTTTATCAAGCTACTCCACCAAGCCAGCTAATAGTTGGTTTTATCAGACTATAGGTATTCAAGCCAACACTGTAACATTTCTAATTTCCACAACATCAAATAATTACACGGTCAAGCTAACATTCAGTTGGGTTTATCAGATCATCAACGAATCACCTGCACTTATATCAACAATACACTTATATCAACAACCAATCAGCCAATCTAACGTAGTTGGGTTTATCAAGACATCAACAATAACACATGCACTTATATCAATAATAAACGACCATTTCTAGGTCCAGGACCTACTATGGATCCCTAGGAATATAATAGCCCAACATATCCTTCCAGTACATCTTTATGCTGACTGGGAAGGAAAATTTATCATTACGATTTCCTGGTTTCATTTCCAGCAGTGAGATATAATTCCACTACCCCATACAACACAATAAACCACCCCCTTCTCTGCTCTCCAGTCCCTCAGGAATGTCTCCTTCTCTGTGCTCTTCAGTAGGTAGTAGGATGAGCCCAAGCCATAGTCCATTTAGTGTGCAACACTAGACTGCATTTGTTTATCCTAACAACACACACAATATAAGCAACTCATCAACATTATTGTTCTAAAACTGGAATCACATTTCATATCATTCACTATCAATTATTGAGACACCAAGAGTGCGTCCACTTCCTAGAGTGTAATAAATATTGAAATCCCTTCCATGAATCGACATCAGGAAAGTGTGCACCCCTTTCCTATGTGTGCCATGTAGGCCCTATTCATGCTCAAGCAATTGGTCATAAGGGAAATAAAATCAAAACATGTTATGCATATTTAATTTAACAATTTGGCATGCATATTCTTAGCTAGGGCTACAGAACACTTATCCATTTTCCGATGCAGTATTCCTTCGTTAAGGAGGAATGGGGGATTCCTTCTCTGAGTTCACAGTCCCCCGATTTTCCATCCCAACTCCTTTTTACATTTCATATTCACACATGTCTTATCGAAATAATCCCTACCATCTCACTCATGTTGCTTACCAAACATGTAGTGCAGATGAGACATTTCCAAAATGTCCAATGGAGTTTCACCCAAAACCCATTTCCAAGATAAGGGAAAACCTTCCCATGAAGTTTGTCTCCTGCAGGCCATCACACATGATCTTCCTATAGTGTGTACCCCTAGAACATTCATCAAATAGCCAAACAATCAATCATTATCTGATAATACAATCCAAATTTGATTGTTCCATAACCAAGCAATGACATTAGTAATTAAATTCACTAGGAATTTGCAACTCTATCTACTACAGAAATTGATTTGCTTGGAAATGAGGTGATCCTCATTTGTGGGTCTCTTGTAAGCAGCACCGTCATGCCCATTATGATTTTATGCTTACTAGCATAACATGAACACCCACTTACAATGCATCCTCCTGACACAATTATATGCAATCCAATAGTGATTAGTAGTTGTCAGCAACTTCTTAAATATGAAATTTACAATTTTAAATTGACAATTCATTCAACATACAAACTATTTTCACAGCCATGAGACTCTTCTCATAAGGTTTGGCTCTTTCACATGGTAGATTCCAGCTTTTGTCATGGTCTTACTCACATTGCCATGCTCCAAACAATCTACCTGAAACTTGAACTTCAATCAACCAAACACTTAGTAAGTCTTGATGCATATACTTTTTCCATTGCTGCAACAATCATTGAAGCATTTTGAGAATTATAAAATTCAAATGCTTCCAACTGTTAGCATATCAATACTACTACACAATCGTTGTCATACTAAAACTGCAAGGTATAGTCACATCATTTATGAAATTTAAATGGATTGTTTAGATACTCCTTACTTCACAAGTGCATCATTGTACCAGCTTGCCCTTCCATAGAGCATTGCCGGAAACCAATTGATCATGACTACCCTCTTCATGCACTTACTATCCTGCATTCGCATCAGCTCTTGAAATGGTTCCAGAATTGTCATCAATTCATCATTTCAGCCATTAGTTATTCATAATGACACATGAACTATCTTTATGCATTCATGCATTGCATCACAACATTTGCACCCATACTCACGTATGCATATCTACAACATTTACTCATACTTTTCATATGCATCCATTCAATGCATAAATACAAGATTTATAAAATCTTTTAATGCATACCCACTCGATGCTACCTTGCATTGATTCAGGAATACTATGCATTCAAACATACCATGCATGGCCCAACCATGACTACTTCATATAGGATGCATGACTATAATCAAGATCATCAGTGATTACTTTCCTTGGGCTACTAAGATCATAACAACATAATACATGCATGACACATTTCTCTATGAATGTAGTATAAAGTTCAAATACCCACATGGTATGAGACCTCTTGCTTTTACCACTCCATGCAATTGTCATAATTAAAATCTTACCTTCATGGGTCCTACTTACACCCTTGACATTACCAGTTTGGTTGGTCCTTTGCAAGAGATTGCAGAATTTGCTCACAAACTTTTGATTCTGGGCTTGTTGCCTGATCCCTTTCTTCGTAGGGTTGCTGGTCACATTCATCAGCATTAGCAACATATTCAGCCATGTCCAGGTTGTCATTGGTTTTCCCACTAATTCCAACCCCAATGCAATAATTACGATTAGCGGTTCATTATACATGTATAATTCTCACTACTCTTACCAACATGTAATATCCTATGCATGCAAGGCATATCTTCATACATTTCATGTATGAAACTTATAAATGTAATTATAATTAGCAAGACAGGGTTTAATAAATTTTCTCTTTTCAAATCCCTCATCTTTGTATGGAACTCCTCTTCCACACAACAACTGGTTTGTCCATACTGACATCCACTAGTACTTTGCAGCACCGCATTCGAACTCTAGGGATTCCCCCTT
Organism: Pseudotsuga menziesii; assembly: GCA_001517045.1. Classification (NCBI taxonomy): domain Eukaryota; kingdom Viridiplantae; phylum Streptophyta; class Pinopsida; order Pinales; family Pinaceae; genus Pseudotsuga; species Pseudotsuga menziesii. The sequence continues at coordinate 156,975 of LPNX010535333.1, forward strand.
GTTTCCTGCTAGATAATATTTCCAACACCTATCCACATGCTTCATTTTGACCTCAGGTGTGAAAACCACACCACTCCTAACATGATGATTTTCATCAAATTTAGGCAAAACACACAACTCTATTTTGGTATGAATTTCCAACTTCAGCCACCTAGAATTCTTCTTCCTTTTCATCCCTAGAACTGCTGAAAATCCAATGAGAAATTATTCACTGCACACTAGTTGAGATTCGCTGGAACTTTCACTGGAAAAACCCAAAATTCTCCTTTGTCAAAATTGGGTCTCATCCCAACTAATTTTTTGACGTTTCGGATCCTTAGTGGACTAATATTTCGACACTTCGGCGACCCAGATAACTAAATTCTTCGACGCTCATCGGGGGCCCTATTAGCTATAATTTTCCACTGCGTTGGTGGTTCCCTCAACTATATTTCTCTGATGTAAGCTTTTCGGACGGCATTGACGATGCCAAGGATTTTTCATCAGGTCTGTAATCATCTAACCTTCTGGTGTTTTGGTGGCCAGATCCACTAACTTTCTTCATGGCTCATCGGCGCTCAAGACCACTAGATCCTCCTGACACATCTGTAGACCCATGAACTAAATTATTTTTCCGTGTCGATAGTCCAAATCGCTAATCCTTTCCATCATGTTTCATTGATGGCATGATCCTTTAATCCTCTCCGCCATATCGACAATCCCATCTTCTATTTTCCTCCAATGTGTCAGTGGCTCAAACAACAACAAAAATTCGCCACATCGGCGACCCAAACCTCTAAATTTTGCCGATGGTTCCATCACTTAGAAATTTCAGAAAATTTCCTTCCTTGCATCGGCTCCTCAAACAGCTAAGTTTCTCCGATGCCTTTAACACTTTGGCCAACTTCTTTTTTTTTTGCTGCCACCATTGCGGCTACTTCATTGCCTATTTTTGGTCGCCGTTGCGGCTACATCATCGTCTATTTTCCGGTGATGTATCGGCTCACACTTCCTCTAACAGCTAAATTCTTCCGATGTTCTCTGCACTTAGAATTTTTTTTGAAGAACCTTCTTTCTTCGTCCATCGGTGCATCGACCGCTCCATCCGCTAACTCTCGCCAGCATATCGGTTGTTCGAACAACTAAGCTTCATCGATGTTTCCTTGATATTCTGGAGATCTCCGCCACTGACGCTCTCATCTTCTATCTCCCACCGACGCCAATGGCCTTTATCAAGTGTCCTTTCGGCTAAGCGATCCGACGTTTTGGCGGTCTTCAACTGAACGGAGCCATCGCCTCGGCACCTCCATCTTCTTTCTTCCACCGACCTCCAAAAACTTCTGAACTTCACCAAGTCCTGAAATTTTCAACACTTAGAAAATTTTCCTCTGGGATCCATGTTGGCTGTGTGATCAGCTAATTTCCTCCGATGTACCGGCTCCATCATCCTCTAATTTCCACCGTTGCGGCTCCCTTTTAGCGAGCTTTCCCTTTTCTTCTACTGCCGTTGTGGCTCATTAACGGAAAACGCGGATGACACTGCGGCTTGCTCTTCACTAATAGTCACTGATCCATCATCAAACCTTCATTGATGGTCTCAGCAGAAGAGTACGTCAGCTCTCCTTTCCACTAATCCTTACCAACGTTTCAGCACCTTCAATGTCTTCCTTCCACCGGCGCCATCGAAAACCCTTCCGCCTAAATGTGCCGACGTTGTGGCAATCGTCAGCTGATGGATTCTGAGTAATTTCACACCTTTCGCTGTCCGCCGGTGGCCCGTATCAGAGCGCCTTCCGACTAAAACTTCCGTTGCGTCGGAGGTGCGTCTCACTAATTTTTTTGATGGCAGACAACTTGAATACTTAGAAAACTTTTGAACTTTTATTCCGTGGTTCTCGTCGGGCGGCCTTCCGCTTAGGTGATCCGATGCATCGATGGGACTTCAAACTAAGTCCTCTGATGATCCGATGATCCCAATACTTAGAGAAATTTTCCAAATTCTCTAGCCATGCACAACCTTCTTCTGATTTATGCTGGGCAGAAGGCAACCTGCTTTTGCTAGTTGACCTTTCATGGCCCATTCAGGCCCATGCTGCAACCGTTGCTCTGATACCATACTGTAACGTCCCCTCCCCTCCGAATGGTGAAGAGGATGCTCCCAAACCATCAAACATCCGAGTAACTAGCCCCATGAACATGAACATACATAAAATGTTGAAATATAAAGCTAAAAAAATAAAACATGCTAAGATATATTCACATACACAGTGGAAGCAAACATACATTCAGGCATTCAACATGTTCATCATAGTTCATTAACCATCAAATATAATTGCAAAGATGAAATAGACAAAGATACTTATCTCATAAAGAGCTTGTCCCGCAACCAGTTACGTCGCTGCAATGTTCCACCCAACCATAGGCCAGCGTGCTCATCAATCTCTCAGTAATACTGCTACCCCCGAGCTAGTCATGATTCCCCAAGGAATAAGGGACTAAGCAGGCTTACACATAGCCAAGATACCCAAATCATCCAAGCCCACATAGTAGGGTTTATTAGGCTATCAAGGAGCTGGGAGAAGCTAAATGCTAAGATGGTGAGCTCATGGAAGAGCTAAGGACACCTACACTATATCTAGCCTGACCTCTAAGACACCCACACACACCCACCCGACACCAGGAATCAGTCCCTTCTCTACTTCACAGTCCCTCAGGCCTTGACTTCCCTTGCTAGTGATCTTCTGGGGTTGTGGAGAAGAAAGCCAGCAATCTAAATCTGTCTGTGTGGCTCCCAAACCCAGGTTTCTCAAGCATACCTAGCCTTCAATCCCACTCCACACAGTCCCATGACCAACCACTGCATGCATGCAGCAAAACCAGCAATTATAGCTTGACAGGGGAAAATAGTCCCTGAGTTATTCTTGGCCCTATTGTGGCCAAAACAACACAATTGTAACCTACAACAGCTCCGAAGCATGGAGGAAAACACAACCAACACCACATAGGTGCTCACAGCAGCCACTGACCAGGGAAGACAACAGCCATGGTTCAACGATCAAGTAACGGGACATTACACCGTCCAGACACAGCCAACAAACATGGGAAAACAACGGTCCCTTCTCAACAATGAAGCCATGGCACATTACATAGTCGACAATGGGAAAAAGGGGAATGATCCCCTATTTGAACAGGAGGAAGAACCTATCCATAGACCAGCAATTGATGTGAGTGAAGGAAGAACGAACCCCCCACATAGAACCATGAGTCCTTTTTCTCCCTCTGCGTGAGGAAAAAATGAACAGCAAAAAATGATGGATAGTTTTCCCAAACGGTGCATGAAGGGGAGCAGAATGGAGAGAGTGAGAGAGGGGTAGCATTTTCTATTGGTTTCCTTTCCCCCACATGAATGGAACGACCCAGCTAGAGGAGGGTGTGCGTGGACAGGCCTGCCACCCACCACTACTCAGCAAATAACTGCCCTCAACTAACAGTAGTTTAGTGGCTGACACATGGCTCTTCCCCAATGGCTCTCATGGGTTAGAAAATTCCCCCCCTTAACCTTAGGAAATCATGCCCTTTTCATTTAACATTGCACCATCGTAGCTGGCTATAGGTTTATTTTAATAAATGTGCATATTTACATGATGCAAAACTAATGTGCTGGATAGCACGATATACCATTGGCAATGATCCTAATTTCCAAAACATAGCACAACCAAATCGATGGTGGGGCTTTTGCCTTTAGCTCCTCACCATGATTAATTACAATATATACATCATGTACCTTTAATGCAAATAGGGTCAAAACTAGGGTGTTACACTTTGGTACCGATGTTGATGTGTCGACATCAAGATACACATATTATTGGTGAATGGATCATCATACTAATGCCAATGCCAAGGTTTAAACATTGAGGTACCGACGTCAAAATTGAGGATTCCTTGTGGAGTTATGATTGCATTTGCTTTTTCGACTTCTGAATTCTGACTTTTGATTTGAAGGGTGATAGAGCCCAATGCCTGTGAACTATGCAGGGTTCTAATCTCGAGGCGGTGGTGCCAACATCGATATCGAAAAGGTCGTTGATAAATTTGTTTAGCCATTTTGGACTTCCTAGGTCCAATGTGCCAACATCATGTAACTTGGTATTCAAACGTCAAAGTCGACATGTCAGGGTTGTTTCGTTCGGGACTTGTTATGTGGTTTCAATATTTGACTTCCAATGTCAGAAAGATCGGGAAGGTATGGTCAAGTCAAGAAGGTGTAAATAACTGTTGGGACTATTTTAAAATCGTTAATTATTAATTGATTAATTAAATCTAATTGAGAATAAATTCTAAATCTAGCCTATAGTTAGATATGCTTTTGTAGTAGTGAGTTGAATGGGGATCACTAATAATTGTTTAGATAATTTTAACCAAATTTCATGAAATTTCATCTATAATTATTAAGATTCCACTGTGGAGAACCAGAAGATCCCTCCATACATATTAAAAGAGAAATTGTGTTTTGTGCCACGTATTGTGCTTATGTATTATATATTGGTTATATATCCTTTGTAGCGCTTCATGTGTGATTCTAGATACATATTATTATATGTGTAGTTGTGTAACATGTGGGTGTGTTACAAGTCTTAAATTGTGTTATTTCCATTCTACAAGATAATAGGGTGAAAGAAGCAAGGATATAACTATAATATTTTGTAGCACAAGATTTAAAAACTAAACAAAGTAGTAATATAGTTTACAAATTATTAATTAAGGGACAAAATCATGACATTCATCAAAAAAACAAAGAAGAAATGAAAATATCTTTCATAAACAAATTATTCCATTTTATGTGCAAGAATGAATCAATATATTACATGAAGGCAATTCAAATTTTTCTCTAGTGCATAAAAACTAGTTAGGGATTAACAAGAGCTCAAATTCCCTTTTGTAGGAATGAAATCTCTCGGAGATGAGTTAAAAACCTCATAACTAACCTAAGTGGACTTAGACACCTAAAAAGATCCTAAAAAGACTCAAGAGGTTTGCTTCTAGCCCATAATATCCATGAGAGGCACTTGGAGTCCCTGAATAGTGGAGTAAAATCCCTTGATTTACTCTACTAATCTAACTTTAAGGGTGGGATCCTAAATTTAGGGAAATAATCCCTAAACTAAGGAATTCACCTTCAACTGCAAAAAATAGATGGCTAGAATCTCAATGATGACCTATAAATGTAATATGACCTATAAATGGTTGATGTCTTTGTAACTTCGGAATGTATTCACTTGTATATCTTATATTATATTTTCATTGTACCCTGATATTCCTATCAGGAGAATCATTAATATAATAAAATCATGTAAAGTCATAAAGGTTAACCCTCCATTGTAAGTCAGGGTAATAGTCCCCACAGTTGAGGGGTACTATGGTTATTAGACTCTCCTAGAGAAGTTGTCCTTGGTAAGTAGTTGTCAAGTGTAAAACTAGTATAAATAGAGAGTGAGACTCTCTATTTGAAATACACACTCACTCAACTATAGCGCATGAGTGAGAGAAGAGGAGCTCACACAAGTGAGAGAGAGATTAGTTGTCGGATATCATCTTTGTGTTTTTGGGTTTTACTTTTGCTATTGGTTCTCATTCTATCTCCAAGGAAGTTGAGGAGTTTTATCCTTTGTGGTTTCCCCAAGGAAAAGTATTTGTGTCTCTTGTCTCTTGTGATTATTTCTGTGCATGTTATTCTCTCAGATAAGATCCTAGATCATATTTATTAAATGATAAAAATATAACATGGTATCAGAGCTAACCTGAGAAGAAGGTGACTATGCAGCTGCAGAATCTAGGGCTTCTTATTTTTAGGGTCTCTCTCCACAAATCATCAGCAAAAGGAGGCTAGGCTAAATATCCATTGAAGGGCGCATATTTCTGTTGAAACAGAATTTGATTCAGGGCATTTTCATTTTTTGACTTGTCACTACTGCAGGAAATTAGGGATTTTCACAGAAGAGGAATTTTTGAGTGATCCCAGCATAGGATTTCTCTCCTCCTCAAAATTGAAATTTAGATACCAGTATCAAAATTTTTGGTTGGGTAAAAATTCAGATAAGTAAAACCCTAATTTTACCCCGGACAAGAAAACCCTAAAAGACTAAAGCTAGTCATTTTGGTGCATTCACTATATCTCGAGATTGGTGAAGGATCATGAGTTGAAAATTTTATAGGAAGAATATAAATTCCTGATGTACCCTGTGTAAAAGCTTCAGCCTTGGAGTCTCTATATTATAGGAGATATGGTTACTCCAAATCAGGGTTACAGCCTCTCCCAAGATTCATCCCTAAACATGAAACCTAGGGAAAATTGTTATATCTAGGGCTATGAAATTCCAAATGAAATTTCTCAAGATGTTCCAGATAGGACACAAACTGTAATTTCTATGCTAAAAGTTTCATAAACTGAAGGTGAAACTATGACACATGGAAATCTGTACAAGTTTGCTATGCTGAACAGTCCTGAAATAAGTCACCTTGGGAAAACTCTCATAATTCCCAATTGGTGAAACCAATTCTGCTCAAAACTATGGTGTTGGAAAGAGCACCAACGAGGATACCTCATTGAAAAATTTAGGACACATAGGAGTAGTACTTTTGGATATATTACAGAAACAATATCAGGAAATTTTGTAGAAGAAATTGAAGAAAACTACGGCATCATATATTTTTGCAGTTCTGTTCACAGTTTTGGGAAAATGAGTATGTTGCTCAGCTCGCCTTCAGGAGGAACATCTTTCCATCCAATCAGATTTGAAAGATTCCAAGTTTTTAAAATTAGGTTTTCTTTGACGAACCCTAGATCAGCCAGATCTAGAGCCAGGACGTACACCTCAAATCGGTAATATCTAATCTTTTGCTATTTACATTTGAGGTTCTAATTTAAAAATGACCTATCACTCCAACTTAATGACAAGATTGGTGAAGCTAAAAACTTCCAAGTATGGAAGTATCAGACCTCCATGATCCTTGAAGAAATTCACTTGGATCAGTACTTCAGTAAGAAATTTCTTGGAGCCAGAGGGAGATGAGGCTAAGGCTAGAGCCAAGAGAATCATTCCATATTCTATTAGAGATAATCTCATCCCTCATGTGTCATCCTTGAAGACACCAAAAGGAAGTGTTAGATGCTATGACGAAGCAATCGAAGAATAATAAAATATTGTTATAACCACCTTGAATGGCCTCCAAGGATCATGGAATTCATTCATTCAAGTAATGTGTGTAAGAAGGAAGTGATTACCTTCAACAAAATCTAGGAAGATTGCACATAAGAAGAAGCTCGACTCATAATAAGAGAAGAGAAGATGGGATCAATTGAATATCAAGTGCTCATGATTCAGAGAAGATCCCTCAAGCGATGAGGAATATGAAGAACTCAATTCTTGAAGAACCTCTTATCCATCTTAGCATTTGGATAAGAAATGATGTTGTTATGAATGAAGAAGATGATGAAGCTGAAACAAATAAAGATAAGTATTCAATTGTCATTTCATGATATTAGTTGGTTATGCATTTGTTTATATTTCGTTGAGTTGTTATGCATGATATAATGTATGCATTAATGACAATATACTACCAATATGCCATGTGATGGGTAAGTAGGACATGGTGCTATACAACTCTCCATTTCTACTTATCTAGAATGAAACCTCTTTGCCGACATATTGGATTAGTGCACAATATCAATGATGTCATGGTAGAGATGGAAGACATCTAGAAAGTTTCCGTGAGATATGGATGAATGTTGTAATGGATAAAATAGTTGCATGATTATATCATTATGCATAAGAATTTTCCATTATGAATATACCTTATGAAATGTTTCTAACCATATGACTGGTGCATTTTAATTGTAGGAAAGATCGTGTACAATAGCCTACAAGAAAATAAGGATGAGACTTGTTCCGAAGAACAATTGAAGACAGTTCAAGAAATAATCCAAGATGAAGAATAATATGATGATACTTTCAAAGAAAGAATAGGTCTCAGACACATTGTAGTTATGTGACACTGTTGATAGACATCATTGATGCGGAACCTTCCATCTATGAAGAAATAGACAAGAAGAGAGGGAAGGAGTGCACCAGTTAGAGAAGAATGATGTCTAGGATGTGGTATCGATACCTGAAGGGAATTCTGTATTATCTTCCATATGGATCTACAATATCCAACATGCATTAGATGGAAACATCATGGGATACAAGGCAATATTCGTAGCACGAGGCTTCTCACAGAAAGAAGGAATAGAGTACAAAGAGACATTTGCAGCCACTGGGAGTTGAGACACATGATAGGAAGACTCATGTGTGAAAATTAAAGAAGGCCTTATGTGAGCTCAGAAGGCACCCATGGGATAACACATACATGAGGAGCTTGAAGATCACCTAGATTGATGAATATCTTAACCTTTGCTACAAGGTTGAAGATGAAAACCTATAGAGGATGAGAAGCTCACAGATGGGTGCGAGAAGAACTTTTGAAAAGGTTCAAGATAGAGGATCTTGGTATCCAGTGACCATAGATGGATACACATAATATTAGTAGCAGAGGAAGCTACTTGTCACTCCAGTGCATAATGTTTCAATGCATAGAGTACGAAAGGAAGAGGGAGAATGATGCTCCGCTTAAGAGGGAGTGACTACAGAATATTCTGAGGTTCGACATGGTACGATAGGATGGACATATTACTAATGGCTCTAGGATTTACTAAGAGTAAAGAAGACTCCAACCTTTGCTCCAAGGTTGAAGGTAGAAGACCAGTGATTCTCCTGTTATATGTCGATGACCTGTTCCTAACAGAGAAAACAGTAACTCCTTAAAGTTGCAAGAAGGAGACATGCTGTCGAGTTCGAGATGAAGGACTTGGGTATGATGCACTATTTTCTAGGCATGGAGGTGTGGAAAAATGTGGATGGAATCTCCGTTGGATAAGGGAAGTATGCAGTGGATATCCTGAATAGGTTCGGGATGATGGACTATAAGGCCATGGACACACCTATGGCATCGAACCTGAATCTATTGAGTGTTGCTTCATCAGAGACGATTGATGCCACGATGTATCATCAGATGATTGGGTCATTGATGTACCTGATGAATAGGATAACAGATATTTGCTTTGCTGTGAACACATTGAGCCAGTTCCTGATAGATCTTAGACATGTTCACCTGATTGCTACAAATCATATTTTGAGGTACCTGAAGGGTGCAGTTGACTATGGGCTCAAATATGAAGCAAATCAGAACATTAACCTGGATGGTTATGTGGATTCAAATTGGGAATGAAGTGCCATTGATAGGAAGAGAAATTTGGGGTGCTGCTTCAGTATGGGATTAGGTGTGATCTCTTGGTTTATCAAGAAGCATTTATGCGTGGCACTGAGTACAGCCGAGGAAAAATATGTTGCCACTTGCTCAACTACTTGGGAGAGAGGAGCAATGAAGCTCCATTTTTGTATCTAGATCAAGATCTCTCGATGAGAGGGAGTTCTAGCATAGCCAGTGAGGCAGGTTGTCTGAGGATAAAATCATGGTGAAGCTCGTAGGTTTCTCAGATGTAAACGGTACTATAGGTTGTCCTCAGATGTAATCAATCCTGGAGAAGCTCACAAGTTATCCTTGGACGTAATCAGCCCTGATGTGATTCTATGCTAGAAATGGACAGAGTGAAGTTTGAGTACTTCAAAAGAGAAGCTTGGTGTTCTCCAAATTGAGGTTCCTTCCAAGGGGAAGTGATGATTCTGAGATCCTTTCCAACATGGTGGTAGGTGGTGCCTCCCATGGTTATATGTAAGTGTATATCCTTTCTGACATGGTGGTAGGATTAGTTCCTCCCATGGTCAGATGTAAGTGCAGAGCATTTATGACATGGTGCCAGGATTGGTTCCTCCCATGGTTGGATGTAAGTGTAGGGAATTTCCGACATGGTGGCAGGCTGGGCCTCCCATGGTCGAATGTAAGTGTTGAGCCTTTATGACATGGTGGCAGGCTGGGCCTCCCATGGTCATGTGTAAGAATTGGGCCTTTTTGACATGGTGGTAGGTTGGGTCTCCCATGGTCATATATAAGTGCTAAGACCTACAACCAGCATGAAAAAGGGATGGCTCTGTAGTGGAAATCCTTGCAAAGGAAAGGTGCTGCATCCAATATGAAAAAGGGCTAGCTCTGTAGGGGAAATCCTTGCAGAGGAAAGGTGTTGCATCCAACATGAAAAAGGGCTGGATCTATAGGGGAAATCCTTGCAGAGGCAAGGTGTTGTATCCAACATGAAAAAGGGTTGGCTCTGTAGGGGAAATCCTTGCAGAGGCAAGGTGCTGCATCCAGCATGAAAAAGGGTTGGCTCTGTAGGGGAAATCCTTGTAGAGGCAAGGTGTTGCATCCAACATGAAAAAGGGATGGCTCTATAGGGGAAGTCCTTACAAGGTCAATGCAGTACATCCAGCATGAAAAAGGGCTGGATCTGTTGATGAAGACCTACATGGAGGCTAGGTGTTATACCAAAATCCTGTCACCATCATGTGATAAGATGTTTGACATACCTACTTGCCCTGAATCCTAGCTTCTAGAGTGGAAACTCATATCATTTGTCAATCTTTTCATAGAAATTCCCAGCACCGTGCTTGACCCTTTATCCATAAGCAGTACCCTTGTTCACACCACCCATCCCCTATTTCCCATAAGTGGTGCCATCGCTTATGGCCCTTGGTCCATAAGCGGTTATTACCAGAACCGCTCTGTCAATGAAGGGGAAACGCGGTACCCTGGGTAAAAAGGGGAAAAGAGAAGTTTCTCGAGGATTTTAGATGATAAGCCTCAATATATCCCTTATCCATACTATTGTGGATTAGTTTAGCTCGATATCCATCATCCTAGGATCTTAGAATCCACCTCACCCACAAATATCTCAACCTACCCTTATAAATAAGAGCTCATAGCCATGGTTGAGGAGAGAACACTTGAGGCATTGTTATGCTGTTGGATTGATCATTGGCCCAAGATTATTTGGAGAGAGCATAGAGAGCTAGAGTCAGAGCTTTTGGGGATGAGAATTTCTGGTTTCATGGAGATGCATGTCAACACTAAGGCTTGGTTGTAAACTTCTTCATATTCTTTAATGCAAGTTGATTTATGTCCCACATATGTTGTTGTTGTTATGATTTCGCATATATGTTGCTAGATTCCTTAGTCACTAGCATAGATTAGTAGATCATATTCTGGTTGCTTTGATCTATTTCATGTTGAGCTCGATTGCAGGTACACAGGTGGAATATCAAAGCCTTGTATTCTAGATATCTACAGCGTCTAGGGAGAGTCTTCAACCTCTGTCCTCTATTTGTTCTGGATCTGAACCATTCAGACCAGTGGAACACCTTGCTGTCCATAGGAGATGAAATATTCTAGCTAACAAATATGGCGACTCTGTTGGTGATAGTAAATTATCCCTCGACCCCCCACTGGTTGACCAAGTGGTCGATTCGTATTTATCTATGGTTTATCCCACTCTTCCTTCGAACAGTGAAGTTAAAGTGGTCGAGTCGGTTTCATTTCCACCCGATCCCACTCTTTCATCAGAGAGTGTTAAGACTGAAGTAGTCTCTTTGACCAAATCTTCATCTTGTTCTTCTCTTCTAGTAGAGAATGAACTTAATCCTACTGAAGTTTTCATGCTTCATTCTGATTGTTCTCAACAAGAGGAAATTTTGTCTGTTTCGACAGAACCATCTCCAAGTAGTGAGGTTATTTCCTTTGACTGGAGTAACCTAATAGAGTCTCATCTTCATTTGAGTGTTCCTTTGCAGATAGTTGTGAATGTTACTACTAGGTAGATACTTCGCACTATTGTTGACAAAGGGGCTTCTATTAGTATTCTATCCTCAACTACTTGGAAAGATTTAGGTTCTCCTCAGCTTGTGCCAACCACTGATCAGATACTAGCTTTTAATCGTAGACCTACATTTCCTTTAGGGATTCTTCCTCAGTTTCCTATTACTTTGGAAGAAAAAATTGTCTGTATTGACGTTATGGTGGTCCAAGGTCCTTTAGATTTTAATCTACTCCTTGGACGTGATTATGTTTATGCCATGAAGGCTATTGTGTCCACACTCTTTGGAGTTATGCATTTTACTCATGATGGAAATATTGTGACCATTGATCAGCTTTCCTTTGTTAGACCTAACCATCGCATTACCCCTAGTAATCAAACTGCCCTAAATGTACTGCATGTTCTTGTGGTTCCTTCCCTTCCTTCTAGTTAGCTTCTTCCCATCATAAGTAAAATGGGGGTCATGGCTATAGTCTATGGACATCATAATGGAGCTAATCCGCTAGCTTTTATGAAATGGGGGCAACCTACCAACCTCTGGATATCATGTTGGATAGGAGTAGGTTTTAGAGGATAGTTTACTTTTGGTTTCAAGCTCGTTAAAAAATAAAACCACTCCTTAAGCATAGTTTACGCTTTTGGTTTCAAGCTTGCATAAAAATGAAACCATGTCTAGAGCATAGTTTACTTTTGGTTTCAAGCTCGTTAAAAAATAAAACCACTCCTTAAGCATAGTTTATGCTTTTGGTTTCAAGATTGCATAAAAATGAAACCATGTCAAAAGCATAGTTTACCTTTTGGTTTCAAGCTCGTTAAAAAATAAAACCACTCCTTAAGCATAGTTTACGCTTTTGGTTTCAAGCTTGCATAAAAATGAAACCATGTCTTCAGCAAAACTCCCATTCTATGTCAAGCTTGTTAAAAATGAAACAGATGCCTCTAAGCAAAGTTCCCATTCTATGTCAAGCTCGTTAAAAAATGAAATAGCACCTGACCATCATGTTAGGTTCTGACCATCATGTCAGTTTTCCCTGAGAAAAGTTCCCATTCTATGTCAATCTCGTTAAAAAATGAAATTGATCTCCTTAAGCATAGTTTACCTTTTGGTTTCAAGCTTGCATAAAAATGAAATCATGTTCCAAGCATAGTTACCTTTTGTTTCAAGCTTGTGTAAAAATGAAACACATCCCCTTCCCTTGAGTCAAGTATTCACTTTAGTGTTAGAACTTCAACCTTATTTTTGCCTTCCCAATTCTCATTCTTCCTACCCCCGTAGTGAACATTTTCACATTAGTAACTAGGTTTTTAGGTTGGGTATGGAAGAAGAATCGATGTTAAATGAAACAAATCTTGGGGGCATGTCGAGCCCTTAGCAACCATGTTAGGGGTAAGTTTTGCTAGCAATCATGCGGGGGGCAAGATTCCAACCTCTGCATATCATGTTAATGGGATTTTTCAAGCATAGTTTACCCATTGGTTTCAAGCTTGCATAAAAATGAAACCAATCTTTGAGCATTCTTTCAACTGATCTTCGAGCTCGTTAAAAATAGTAAGATGGTGTTGAGCTTACTTTTCATTTTTTTTGTGCTGTGGTTAAAACATGAAAAGTGGTTTGAGCTTAGTTTATTACTTTTTCGTGTTCTGGATTCAAACATGAAAAATTATAATGGATTCCTCTTTAAACTCTTTTCAGGCTCCCTAAATATGAAAATATCATCGAGTGATCTTGTCTTCTTCACGCTCATTAAAGTATTTGAAGAGTCGTCCGTTCAATGGTAGGTTATCTCTTTTTCGGTTCGGATCAGACTATTTATGAAAAAGGATCACTCCAGCCAATCATGACTGGAAGATTTCTCTAAGGTATGATTTTACACTTTTTCAAGCCTTAGAGACTAAATAATACGAAAAAGGACCCCTTTGGAGTCTTCTTTCGTATTCATTCAGACTCTCTAAACATGAACAATACCGAGTTTTCTTTTAGTGGACTCGTTAAATCAAACATTGAGAGACCCGTTTTGGGAACGAACCCCTCCTCTCTTAGGTTCATAAAGCATATGAGTCTGGACTTGTCTTCTGACAAGCTATATCGAGTGTTTGTTACCCTCTTCGAACTTGTAAAACCAAAAAGAGGCACTCATCAATCATGATGGGGGAAATGGGAACCGAATCATTTTGTAAATAGTGGCAGTTGTTTGTCATTACCTTTGAACATGGCACTTGTCTACAAAATCATGTCAGTCAATTGGGTATTCAGCTGATCTCTCTGATGATCCACTTTCATGAGTCATGTCAATCCTTTGAGTCTTTCAAAAGAATGCATTGTCCACTGTCGCATTGTGTGTCTATCCTGTTCAGTGATGCTGCCAAGTCTTTTTTCGTGTCGCCCGATGTTCAAAGGAGATCTAAAGAAGTTTTACCTCTACAGTCAACACAGTCTTTTTGTCAGTATCTTTGAGTCAGTCATATGGTTAATACATTCACATCATTCTAGAACTATGTTCCGAGTTTCGTGTCATCGATGTGAGACTCATCATGGCCCTCCTTCGACGAGACTTTTCCCGTCGACATCAACTCATCATCCAGGAAATAGTCTTAGAAACAATATTCAGTACCTTGAGATCTATATGCCTTAATGATAGATTCTCTCGCTCTCGACATAGGTTCACATCATTGAACTTTGATCAATAGAATCAACTTGGTGTTCAACATCAGGACATATATTCACACTCAGTAGGTTGTACTAGGGTACCTTGGGAATCATTGACATTAATGGTGATCTCCCTCACACTTGTTAACAGTTCACATCATTGGCCAGTAATCAAGTGGTTTCTACCATGTTCAACTTCAGATCATTGTAATCACATGGATATAATCGTACTTTGTGGAACATGAGACAAAGACCCTTGGTATTTGTTTAAAGCACTCATTGCTTTTTCCCTGGGTTGCAATGGAGTTTTGTACATCTAACATGGATCCACATTTGTATGGTCGTGGCTATGCTCAAATTTGCATCTGTATGACATAGATCTAAATTGTATGTCTTGTAGATATGTCCAAGTTTGAGTCCTCTATCACATGGATCTATGCTGTATTCTAGTAGCCATGCTTGTTTATTCCTCTCATGGATCTGCCTTGTATTGGTCTACAGCCATGAGTTTGGTTACTTGTGTCTATGAGTCAACATACTGATGTACTACATATGCCTACTTGACAACATGTTTCAATTGAGCCAAAATTTCCATCTTGTGGCAACGACTTGTTCTCAAAGCTCTTGTTTATCGTATCCCTCAAAGACTCATGCTTTGGGGGGCATCCTTTTATACCAAAATCCTGTCACCATCATGTGATAAGACATTTGACATACCTACTTGCCCTGAATCCCAGCTTCTGGAGTGGAAACTCATATCATTTGTCAATATTTTCATACAAGTTCCCAGAACCATGATTGACCCTTTATCCATAAGCGGTACCCTTGTTTGCACCTCCCATCCCTTTTTTCCTATAAGAGGTGCCACCGCTTATGGCCCTTGGTCCATAAGCGGTTATTACCAGAACCGCTCTATCAGGTACCCTGGGTAAAAAGGGAAAAATAGAAGTTTCTCGAGGCTTCTAGATGATAAGCCTTGAGATATCCCTTATCCCTACTGTTGTGGGTTAGTTGAGCTCGAGATCCCTCATCCTAGGATCTTAGAGGCCACCTCACCCACAAATCTCTCAACCTACCCTATCCATCTAGCCTTATAAATAAGAGCTCATATCCATGGTTGAGGAGAGAACACTCGAGGCATTGTTATGCTGTTGGATTGATCATTGGCCCAAGATCATTTGGAGAGAGCATAGAGAGCTAGAGTTGGAGTTTTTGGGGATGAAAATGTCTAGTTTCATGGAGATGCATGTCAACACTAAGGCTTGGTTGTAAAATTCTTCATATTCTTTAATTTAAGTTGATTTACGTCCCACATATGTTGTTGTTGTTGTGATTTCGCATATATGTTGCTAGATTCCTTAGTCACTAGCATAGATTAGTAGATCATATTCTGGTTGCTTTGATCTGTTTCGTGTTGAGCTCTATTGCAGGTACATAGGTGGACTATCAAAGCCTTTTTTCCAGATATCTACAACGTCTAGGGAGAGTCTTCAACCTCTATCCTCTATTTGTTCTAGATCTGAACCATTCAGACAAGTGGAACACCTTGCTGTCCGCAGGAGGTGAAATAGTCCAGCTAACACTAGGCCTACAACCAGCATGAAAAAGGGTTGGCTCTGTAGAAATTCCTATGATGAGAATAATTGGGAGATAGCACCATTTGATCAAGATATCGGGAGCAGTGATGATGATGATCTAGTGATGATCCATATTTGATGATGATCCATATTTGATGAATGATCTAGTGACAAAGACTTGTGCTGATGAATTGTGTCAAGAGAATACCTTCCTAGTTAAGAGGGAGTGTTGATGTATTTATAACTTCAGAATGTATTCACTTGTATATCTTATATTGTATTTCATTGTACCCCAATGTTCCTATCGGGAGAATCATTAAAATAATAAAATCATGTAAAGTCATAGAGTTTAACCCTCCATTTTAAGTCGGGGTAATAGTCCCCACAGTTGAGAGGTACTAGGGTTATTAGACTCTCCTAGAGAAGTCAGCCCTTGTAAGTAGTTATCAAGTGCAACTAGTATAAATAGAGAGTGAGACTCTCTATTTGAAATATACACTCACTCAACTGTAGCACATGAGTGGGAGAAGAGGAGCTTGCACAAGTGAGAGAGAGATCAACTATCGGAGATAATTTTTGTGTTTTTGGGTTTTCATTTTGCTATTGGTGCTCATTCTATATCTAAGGAAGTTGCGGGGTTTTCTCCTTTATGGTTTCCTTGAGGAAAACTCTTTTTTTCTCTTGTCTCTTGTGATTATTGTGTTATCTCCCAAAATAAATTTAATTTGATAGTAGAAAGAATATTCTTGTATAATGAATGATATGAGTATCACTAACAATTTGAAAGCCTCTATTTTTTATTTGGATGAAAATTTTACAAGTTATAGCTTTCAGTGGCTTAGGCGTGGACTATTATAGCTCATTAGCCACTGACAAGCTATGTTTCGGTGTCTAAACAATTGAACGCGGGACAAAGGTGAACCATCGAAAGCGGTCCGAGCAAGCAAAGTCAAAGTAACACTTTCGGTGGCTTGGGTGAGACTACAAAAAACTCATTAGCCACCGAAAATGGGCACTTTCAGTAGATTAGAGAGAGAAACAAGAAGGGTTTTAACCGTCGAAAGAAAGCAACAAACAACATTCAGAAAAGTACATTCGGTGGCTTAGGAGAGGCATGAAATGACTCATTAGCCACCGAAAAGGGTTGCTTTCAGTATATTAGAGAAAGCTTCAATGCATATGCTAACCACCGAAAGCATGAAGATAAGCATCGGGTGAAAAACACTTTCGGCGGTTTAGGGGAAAGCTAGGGAATTTTATTAACCACTGAAAGAACAGGTTTTCTACAGTTAAAAAGGTTTCCTGGCAAGGTCGTTATCTACCAAAAGCAGGAGTTCACCACAACGATGGGGTAAAATTTTTGACAGCTTAAGCAAGAAAGAGCACACTTCGTTATCCACCAAAAGCTATATTTTCAGTGGCGAGCTGAAAAACTCCCAGAGGATATTAACCACTAAAAGGGAAAAATAAGGAAACGATTAGGAAACTGTCACATCTGACCTCGTCAGCAAGATAAATGATCATTTATGAGCATGATTAACCACCGAAAAGATCTAGAGCTATATGAATGTGTGGGAAATGAGTAAAAAGGGTCGTTATTCAATTAGAAATAGACTAATATGACTGGAAACCCTCAGTCTCCCACCACCTCTCCAAAAGATCATCAAAAAGCCACCTAATGTTCTAGCTGAAGTAGGTTACGATTATGTGGAAAAGGAGATCTAGGGGATTGAGCTGCTGCCATCATTTTTGTGATCTCAACCTACATAATGATAGAAAACCTTCATAATCAGTGCCAAGAGACTCCATATGATTTCATTTTTGAAATTAGCATTTTCTCCACCTGAAAAAACTAGCTCTGAAATAGCATCCTCCTAAAGCATACAACATACAGGACTAAAACTGTTTTGCAGGTACCTAGGAGATACACCCATCAAGATGAAGAAGAGTGGACCAGCTCTCAGGAAGGAGCTAGGTGATATCAGTTATTTAGAAGCACATCCATAGGTTTGCAGACTTTCCAAGAGGTGGGCTGCTACAAATTCTGTGAAAAAATACAAGGCTTCCATCAGCAGGTGGCTGAAGCTTTTTCCCTCTCATTTGATGGTTCAAAAGCATTCATAGGAAAAGAGGAGTTTCTCATAGATGAAACACTAGTCACTAAGGTAACATAACTCCCTTCCACAGGAGAGAAACAGTTCAAGACCACCATACCAAAATATGTGGAATTCAGGTCTTACCTTAAGCATGAGCATAGAGGAATGGTATGGAAGAAGAGTGTTCCCTCATCATGGCTGGAAGAGAACTGGAAACAGCTGCTGAAGACCATTGTGGTCTACTTAACCTATGAAGGGAGATATAATAGAGCAATGATCTACCATTTTAAGCTCATGAATCACTTCACAGGTAAAAGCCCTCTAAATCTACCCTTTTATTTACATAGAAGTCTAGGGAAGATGGCACATCAAGTAAAATCCTAGCCATCCAAGATTGCTGGTAGGTTGTACCACCACGGTCTTATCCAGCTGTAGGTTTAGGAGTTGTTAAAGAGAAGAAATATGACTTGGCCTTATTTTCTATTCTAGAATGGCTTTGAGATAGGCCTTCAGCTAGAGGAGAAAGGGAAGTCTCCTACCAAGAAATCCAGCACCCCAGGGAGTGGGAGAAGAAGGAGGAGGGCCATTTC
The DNA here is from genome assembly GCA_001517045.1 of Pseudotsuga menziesii. Taxonomy (NCBI): domain Eukaryota; kingdom Viridiplantae; phylum Streptophyta; class Pinopsida; order Pinales; family Pinaceae; genus Pseudotsuga; species Pseudotsuga menziesii. The sequence continues at coordinate 175,724 of LPNX010535333.1, forward strand.
CCAAGTAGCAGCAACAGAACAACCTCCCTCCTCTTCCAAGACCAAGAAGGAAAAAAGGAACTTGGACTTCAATGAGAAGGTTCAGGAGGCAGAAGCACACCATGAGAATGTCTTAAATCTACCCTATTATTATTTTGAGGAAGAACAAGAAGAGGATGCAGCCCTAGCTCTGCAAATTGTAACAGTGTTTGAAGCATTGCCATCCCCCACACCACATGATCAAGAGGAACCAACAGAAAGGGCTTCCTCCAGCAAGCCTAAAAGTCAAAATATCAATCAGCTACTGAGGCAGGTTTATGAAATGGAGGTCTTGGAAAGAGAACTAAAGAGAAATAATGAGACCTTGACTAGGAGGAAAAAGCTACTGCACAAGTTCTATCTGGAGCAGAGAGAAAGATACATTTTCTTGAAAAGGATGAACAAAAGATACCTGAAAGACAATACCAGATTATACATGATGGTTAGGCTCCAAAGGATGTAGCTGAAGGAATCCAAAGAAAATCCTAGCAGCCACCTCGCCTTATCAATCCTAGCTGAAGCAACAGTTAGTCTCTAGCCTCTTGAAGCTATCCAAGGCGTTGTTAACACTCCTAGCATGAAGCTTGCAGAAGAGGAAGGTTGAGCAAAGAGGCCTCAAAGGGAATTTGTGAAGGAAACCTAATATTTTTTGCAAAATAGGAATTTCGGTGGCTTAGGTGGATGTTGGGGTAGTTCATTAGCCACCGAAAGCGCCATTTTTGGCAGCTAATGGTTTTGATAGACTGGCCTCTTAACCACCGAAAGAGGACAGATGCTTTAAGCCAAGTTTTAGCGTACACAACCGATTTTGGGAAACTACAGATGGTTCATGGGCGTAATCTAGAGATAAAAGGCACTGAGGGAAGCATCATAGAAGGGTATATGTGAGATCCTCTAAGATCCTCTATGACATGACTGCGCCAAAGAAAACCAACCCTAGATGTTAAAGATAAATCGGCGGTTTAACTGGTAGAGGAACAGTAGCAGTAATCACCAGCAAGTACTTCAATTATTTAAATATTCATTCAGTGAACTAAATCTTCATTATAGTTAGACAAGTAGTTAGGTAGGGTTTCAAACCCTAATTTGCAAAAAAAAAACTGTTACTTTTGTTTATTTTTGTAAAAAAAAAACAGATCCAGGTTTTAGGATCTGTATATTTTGTAAAAGGCTATAAATCCTAAGACTGATTTGATAAAAAAGTTCGACTTTGGGGATTTATAAGCCTATACTATTGTCTGTTGGAGACATCTACCATCATACACTCTCTTTCGGTCAAATTGGCCTAGTTAAACCACTATCCTAAGTTTAATTGACATCAGTGGAGCATTAATTACCATCATCCCAGTCACTCCCACACCTACCTACAGTCAACGAGGCTAACTTAGCCTTCTCCTACAGCCAAGGACGCTAACTGGAGCACTCCAGGGGTGATCTGTGTGACATTAATGTACCTAATTGCTAACTGGTGGTTACTTTCAGTTCAACCAATCAGTTACAGTCAGTTAAGGCGCCTCCATTCACTAAATATATTATTTAATGATTATTTATTATTATTTTAATGAACTAGAGTGAACAAGGTGCCTCCACCAACTTCTGATGGTCAGTTCAGCTTCAGTTAACCTCATCAGGGTTTATTGGAGTCATGCAGGACTAGCACTTGATGGTTGGATTGCTATGACATGTGTTTTATCTCCTTCAGTTGAGATTCAGTCATTTATTGCACTCCAACTTCAGTTAGGGTTTGGTGAGTCAATTAGGGTTTTGGTCAAGTGGTTAACTGAGTGAGATTGCATGGCAAAGAGTCAGTTAAGCTAGACTCACTCACTGAATTCGAATTGTCCCTTAGGTATTCGAATTCTTCATGGAGTTAAGCTATTGCTATGCATGGAAATTGTAATCCTTTATTGTTTATATAATATACAGAGAGGAAACCTATTTGGTATTCCAGTTATTTTCCAATTCATGAGTATTTGTTAATAATTCTTTGATGATTTTGATTCCTAGTTCCTAGATCATGTACAAGAATTAATATTGTCAGCTTCTCATTTTGCTCATTCTGGAATATAAGCTCTTTTGTTATGATTTGTTCAGCCTTCATCTCTGTCTTTACTATACTTATGCCTGAATGTGTATTTAGGTTATTTTCAAGTTGATTAATAACTAATAGTTGTCATCCTAATTGTCTGTTAATGTGATTTGATTTATAAGTACCATCCTTATCATGATTTAGCCATTTTTATGCATCTGTTTTGTTATGTAACTCTGCCAGCTTGATGAGTTCTCCATCCCTGCACCTTATTGCCAAACTACTGAACAATTGTAACTAAAAGCCTTGTAATTGAGTGAGTTTCATGCATGTCTTGAGAGTGGAAGGTTATATAGGTCACCTGACTTGATCCATATTAGAAAAACCTAAAAACATTGTAAGTTACCAGGCATCCTCGAGATACAACCTAGAGGAGTTTCCTGGAGTGATAACAAATTGGTGCCGTTGCTGGGGAGAGGAGAATAAAGCTCAGCTTCCATAGGAGATGACATAGATCCTTGCTTTGATGATAGACAAATCTTGGACATTTTTTTTTTGTAATCATCTATTTGGCGACTCCATTGAAATAAGGTGGCTTCAAGAAGACCAAGTACTAGAGAAAACCCTAAGGGGCCACCTGCAACACCAGTTTCAGATCTAGAATAAATTTTGAGAAGAAATAGAGCTTTACTAAGACAGATCAGTAGTGCTACACAAGAAGCCCCATCAGGTATTTCAAGAAATTTTTCTACTATTATTTCTTCTATTGAAACACTTAATTCTTAGGAATTTATAAATACATTAGAAAATCCTAGGGTTTGGGCATCTTCAAGTACTATTTCTTGTAAAGATCCAATCCCTGGTGACTCCACCAGGATAAGTATACCAACACCACCTTCTCAGCAAGCACCTTCATCAACCCTGTCCATACCCATTTCCAAAATGGCTGCCCCTCAATTGACCAAAATGGAAAGGATCCTGATAGCTAGGTATTCCCCCCTAAATTTGCCAAATCCCCTCTCTACCATGCCTACTGGATATTAACTCAAGTATATTCCTAAGTTAACAAGAGAAGGGGATTGCACAACTGAAGAACATCTAGAGGCATTTTATAGCTATGCTGAGAATATTAACATAGAGCAAGAAGATGTATGGACTAGGGTTTTTGTGCAAAGCCTATATGGTCAGGCTAGGAAATGGTTGAAGGAACTGCCTGTTGGATCAGTGGCAAGCATTACGGCCCTAAATGACATATTCCTAAAGCATTGGGGAGAGAGGAGAGACCACCTCTACTATATCATAGAGTTCAACAACCTGAAAAGAGAAAATGGGGAGTTTATCTCCAACTTCACCAAGAAGTTCAACAATATGTACAGCAAGATCCCCACTGAAATCAATCCCACTGATACCTCAGCTAGGATAACTTATGCAAATGCCTTTGACTCTGATTTATGCCTACTCCTCAGAGAAAGGAGGTCTGCCTCCTTATCACTCATGCAGGATGTTTCCCTAGAGGTAGAATCAAACATTTTGGCATCTCAAAAGGTCAAAGGAAAGATAGACAGGAAGAAGCAGCCAACAGGCCCTATTAGTGCTTCTTCATTAGAAAACAAGATAAAAAAAATGATCAAACTATTAGATAACCTGATTGCTGAAATGTCTAAACTAAAGGACCAAGGACAGAAACCTGTGAGGGGTAAAGGGCCAAGTGAATTTGCTCCTTGAAACCCTAATTTTGTCCCTTATAGAAGAGGAAACCCCCCAATTCAGATTCTTAGAAGGGAAAGGAATCAAGGGGAAGATCAAAAAATAAGAGCTCCATTTCAGAATGTTTTATTAGAAGAAGATCCAGAATTCATTGAAGAAGAAGGAGAAGCTAAATACAACATCCACTGCATGGAGGATGAGGTGGACTATTCTTTTCTGACACAGGCAGAATATGAGGAAGCCCTAATTGATGAGAATATCACTGAAGAGACTGTATATCAGCCTGATGGTCAGGGAGGGTACAATTTAAGGTCTAGGTTGGTTGCTCCTCTCAAGAAGAATGTTGTGTCTGTCAAACATCCTGCTGCACCAGATAAAAAGGTTGTTGTTTTATCAAAGAAGGTGGTTGTCACATCCAAAGCATTGCAGAAACTAGCACCTCTAGCCATTCCTGATCAGGTCCAAATCATATCTCCAGTGCATGAGGTGATGTTTCTAGATAGGATACATTATTCTTTCAACCTTGAGTCAGAAATTCAAAAATTGAAGATCCCCTTCCCATTAATTAAGCTAATGAAAAATGATGCATTCAAGTCTTCCATTCTGAATTTCCTTCATCCCAAAGTGCATATTGACATCGACTTTGTGAACCTACAATATGACAAGCCTATTATAAACCTAGGCCCCATGATCAAATACCTAAAGGACCCATGCCCTCCTTTCTACATATCCCTGAATATCCATGATAAAATCCTCCATAACTGTCTATTGGATTCAGGAGACTCTCATAACCTAATGCCAAAGGCTGTGATGGATGAGCTTGGTCTCAGCATCACAAAGCCCTACCATGATTTATTCTTCTTTGACTCTAGAAAATTCAAGTGCTTGGGCCTCATCAAATACCTCATTGTGAACCTAACTCAGCTACCTTCGAAAAGTATCATGATGGACATTGTAGTGGCTGATATCCCTCCAAAATTTGGTTTCTTGTTGTCTTGATCATGGAGCAAAAGGCTAGGTGGCACCCTTTATATGGATCTTACATATGCCACTATCCCCATGTTTGGAGGAGAGACCAAGAGGCTATACCGATAAAATCAGTTGGCCTACATCATAAGCAAGGAGAGTCATTCAGTGAATCACCCCATCTATGCAATGGACACTGATTTTGGGTCATGCATTCTGCATATAGATGATTCTCAGAAAAAATCAGTCCAGCTCACTGATCCCACCTGTCAGTAGCCCAAAGAAGTGACCACAACATTCTGGAGCATGTATTTTGATGGGGCTAGCACTCAAAGCTCATCAGGTGCAGGTGTAGTATTGATCTCCCCATCCAAGGAAAACATTCATCTGTCTTACAAGCTTGATTTTAAAACCACTAACAATATAGAAGAATATGTGTTAGAAAAATAGGACTGCAGAGCAATAACAATTATACAGTTAAATCAATAAACAAGATGCAAAAACACATTAAACATTACAGAGAGAAACAGATATAACGTGGTTCACCCAAACGATGGGCTATGTCCACAAACAAATTTTCCAGTCCTTTTATTTCAGTCCAGAAAGATGAAGGGATACGCCCTGCAGCAAAACCACTGCACTTCCTCTTCACGCTCTCACAGTCTCTCTTCCAGCACAATACAATGCCCACATCCAGTACACACATCCAGTACAATACAGTACCCAGTATAATTTACAATGCAATTTACAATGGAGCCTCCTCAAGCCTTATAAAGGCTTAATCACATGCAAAACCATGGGACAATACCATGGGCTACAACAAAACCATGTGCCCAAACCATGTTCCCAAACCATGTGCTAGACCTAACCACCTTTGACTCAATTCCGAGTCAAGGTTAACACATGCAATACTATGGGACAATACCATGGGCTACAACAAACCATGTGCCCAAACCATGTGCTAGACCTAACCACCTTTGACTTGATCTCAAGTCAAGGTTAACCCTAACAATCCCCCCTTTAAACTTGACTTGGAGTAATCCCCAACTCCCCTCAAGTATTTACCGAGGAATCTTACATACACCCCCCTATCACCTAGGTCTATCTCCCAACTTTACCGGTGAGTTACCAGGGGTATGCATGCCTTACCAGGTCTTACAGCCATATGCCCATTTACATGCAAACTGCTCCATTACATTTTTTCATGTGCCTTCATGGTGACTAATCACAACAACTCTACCACTGCTGCACTTGCTAGACCTTGGACTTGGCAAATTTCTTCTTTTCACCTTCATGCTTTAAGGCCAACAGAAACCGAGCAGGAACTCAATTTCTCTCTGGTTACTCCCTTTGTCAACATGTCTGCAGGATTCTGGCTAGTGTGAATCTTTTCCAGTTTTAATAGTTCTTCATCTAGAACAGATCTTATGAAGTGGTACTTGAGATCTATATGTTTAGTCCTTGAATGAAAGACTGAGTTCTTTGTAATATGAAGGGCACTCTGGCTATCACTGTACAACCTACTATTCTCCTGTTTCTTACCCAATTCTTCCATGAACCTCTGCAACCAAATCATCTCCTTACTAGCCTCTGTAGCAGCAACATACTCTGCTTCCATTGTTGAAAGTCCAAAAACCTGTTGCAGTTTTAAAATCCAACTTACTGTTGTTCCACCTACAGTGAACACATACCCTGTGGTGCTCCTCCTACTGTCTTTATAACCATCCATATCTGCATCAACATATCCCTGTAGAATAGTGTCTGAACCTCCAAAACATAATGCATGAGAAGTGGTACCTCTCAAATACCTGAGAATCCATTGTACTGCTTTCCAATGCTCTTTACATGGATTATTCATATACCTGCTCACAACACCCACTGCATGTGCAATATCTGGTCTTATGCACACCATGGAATACATCAAGCTCCCAACTGCTGATGAATAGGGAATCTTGGACATGTAATCCATATCTTCCTGTGTCTCTGGACACATATGCTTGCTTAGTTTGAAATGGCTTGCCAAAGGTGTGCTGACTAGTTTTGCATTCTGCATTCTAAACCTCTGCAACACCTTTTCTATGTACTCACCTTGAGATAATGTCAATTTGTGATTTTTCCTGTCTCTTGTTATTCTCATACCAAGGATTTGCTTTGCAGCACCCAAATCCTTCATCGCAAATGATTTAGCTAGTTTTCTTTTAAGCACATTTATATCCTACATGTTAGACCCTGCAACAAGCATGTCATCCACATACAATAACAAGATAATATATCTTCTGTTATCTAGCCTCTTAAAATAAACACAGTGGTCAGAATGACATCTATCATAACCTTGTTCTGTCATAAACTTATCAAATTTTAAATACCACTTCCTTGGAGCTTGCTTTAGGCCATACAAGCTCTTCTTCAACCTGCAAACCAAATTCTCCTTCCCTTTGACCTCATACCCTTGTGGCTGCTGCATATAAATCTCTTCCTCCAAATCCCCATGGAGAAAGGACGTTTTTACATCTAATTGTTCAAGATGCAAATCTTCTACCACCACTAGACTTAAAATAGTTCTTATTGAAGTCATTTTAACAACAAGAGAAAATATTTCATCAAAGTCTATACCTTTCTTTTGTGCAAACCCCTTTACAACAAGTTTAGCCTTGTACCGTTTCTTTCCTCCATCTTCTTCCTTCAACCTGTAAACCCATTTATTCTGCAATACCATTTTTCCTGTAGGCAACTTAAATAGATCCCAAGTCTGTTTTCTTACCAATGAGTCCATCTCCTCATCCATGCCTTGCTCCCACTTATTTCTAGTTTCTACCTGTATTGCTTCTTCAAAACATTCTGGCTCTCCAGAATCAGTCATCAATAAATAATACAGTGAAGGAGAGAATCGTTCAGGGGGTCTACTTAACCTGGTAGACCTTCTTACAGTTGCAGGAGTTTCAAGTACCTGTTGCTGCTCTTGATTTTCTGGTGCTTTTGGAACTTCATTTTCTTTGATTTCATCAAGCACTGTGTATTCTGTGTTTTCCTTTTCTTCTTTCTTTCCCTACAACTGATATTTTTACATGACCTTTTTATTGAATACTACATCTCTACTCCTAATGATTTTGCGATTTTTAAGATCCCATAAGCGATAACCAAAATCATCAACCCCGTATCCAATAAAGGTACATTTCTTGGATTTAGCCTCAAGCTTTGTTCTATCATCTTTATCAATATGGACAAATGCTTCACAACCAAAAGTTCTCAGAAATGAGTATTTTACATGTTTACATGTCCATGCCTCCTCTAGAACTCCACCATCCAAAGCGCTTGAAGGCCCTCTGTTTATTAAATAAACATCAGTGTTTACAGCATCAGCCCAAAACTGTAAGGGCAACCCTGCATGCAATCTCATACACCTTGCACGCTCCATGATCGTTCTGTTCATCCTTTCTGACACGCCATTTTCTTGGGGTGTTCTAGGGACTGTCTTCTCTCTGCGAATTCCATTGTGTGAACAGTAACTGTCAAACTCCTTGCTGCAGTACTCGCCTCCATTATAAGATCTGAGACATTTCAACCTTTTTCCTCTCTCATTCTCAGCCGAAGCTTTCCACTTCTTAAAAGTGTCAAACACATCAGATTTCTGTCTAATGCAATAAACCCAAGTTTTTCTAGTTGCATCATCAATAAAAGTAACATAATAACGAGATCCACTAAGAGATTTTACCTGAGCTGGTCCCCATACATCTGTATGGACAAGCTCTAACTTTTCACTCTTCTTTTGTTTCCCAACCCTGAGAAATCTAACTCTCTTCTGTTTTCCAT
>LPNX010535333.1:186286-216286 GCA_001517045.1 Pseudotsuga menziesii
ATCTAATTACCAATCTTAACCATAGATCTACAAGAAAATAGCAAGAAATGACCACAGATACAGGTTACCTCAGTAGAACAATGGCAATAATCATCCACACATGTAATGGCACCACACCGTATTGCCTCCAAAGATTTTGTTTATTTCAAATGAGAATTACAACAATACAATAGCAGCAGCACCTCAATCCCAGTTCTAACTCCATTGGAAGAGGAGGTTGTGCCTTGATTTATACAATTTGCAGGCCATCTAGCCCAGGGGGGGCGCAATTACTCATGGAATCAATTGAAATCCTCTGATGGATAGTTCATCAATGCAGAACTGAGGCTGAACTGAGCCTACTTGTCAACCGGGGGCCTGATCTGGCTGACACATCAACCCATACACTGACACATCGGCCCAAACACTGAATAATCCACCAAAAATCATCCAGTTGAGCCAAAAACGTGTTGAGGAGAGAGGGAGGGCGAAATTCCCCATAAAGACCACTGTAGATCAACTCTGGATCTGATTTGATCCCCTCCTTCAGTCAAGGATTTGTCAGATCTAGTCAATCTGCTCCAGATCTGATTGATTTCAGTCAAATCGGTTGAGAATCCATTGATTTATTTGATTTTTGGATTTGCTCCATTATTCATCAATTTATTAATTAAAATAATCAATAATTGATTTTTGGGGCTTTCTGACCTGAGTGATGGAAAATCACTCAAAACTAGGAAATAGTGGGTCCATGGGTTTACATGGTGCTCTTAGCTTGAAAATGAGCACCTACATGACTGAAACCGATTATTTGGCCCACTTTTATTACAAAATCAATTTTTCCAATTAAACTATTAAAAAATAGTTTAATTGGAAAAATTAAAATTTAATAAAAAACACTGAAAAAACTAAAAAATTGAAAAATTGAAAAACACCTAGGGGGACTTAGACATGTTCATATGACTCAAAAATGATGTCTAGCATGCTTACACATTGACACATAGACTCTAATAACCTCATTAGGCACAAATGCCAAGCCGACCACCCGAACTTTGGAGGTATGGAGTGAAAAACTCAGAAATTATCAGTCGTTTATTCAACAACCAATAATAACCAAGGGAAAAAACACCCTGGGCTGATCGGATTGACAAATGAAGTCTAAGAGACTGAGTCTTTTACAGACACTATCATGCTAGAACATTTATTACAATTCCCCCATGGGGTATGAACATGTGATATGATACAATAAAGCTTCCCGGAAGCAAGACTGAAGGTTCTCTGAAGTCCGAACAAGTTATCCCTGTCCGATTCACCAGGCTCACTTGATAGAAAACCACTAAGTACAACTTAGGTGGTAACAAGCCCCTGAATCTACTACCCAGTAATCACTAGTATTATCTAATGCAAGAATCAAAGCATCTTGTAACACATCACCTGCTACATTTGCTTCCTGGGTAGTCTCTTGCTGCCTCTCACCTTTCTTCTTTGGTGCTCTGCAGTCTTTCTTTAGATGTCCTTTCTTACCGCAGTTCTAGCATTCTATTTTTCCAAATCTGGACTTGGATCTTCCCTTTTTAGAATTTCCGCGATTTCCTGGGCTCCTTCCTCTCTCTTTTTGTCTCGCATTACCTGATGTCTCACCTGTGCTTTTCCTTCACATTTCCTCGCTAAGAATAACACTAACAACATCATCAAACTTAAGAGTGCTTGAACTAGGGACATAGTTACTTACAGCCATGACCAAGCTATTCCAGCTTTCTGGCAATGAGCACAAGATTAGAAGAGCCCTAACCTCATCATCAAAGTTCACTTTTACAGAACTTAACTGACTGGTAAGTGTATTAAACTCATTTAAATGGTCAGCAACAGATCCACTTTCTGACATCTTCATATTAAAAAAACGCTTCATTAAAAATACCTTGTTAGAAGCCGAGGGTTTTTTGTAGAGCTTACTCAATGTGCTCATCACACCCTTTGTTGTTTTTTGTTTCAAAATATTGAAGGCTACCGACGAATCCAGCCATAGCCATATTGTTCCTAATGCCTTTCTATCAAGAACCTCCCATTCTTCATCCTTCATAGCCGCTGGCTGTTTTGCTTTTTCTCCCAACGGCAGGTACAGATATTTTTGGTACAGATAGTCCTCCATTTGCATCTTCCATAACTGATAGTTTTGGCCGTTAAATTTATCGACCCTAAACTTTCCTTCTTCCTCCATTGCTCCCACTCGAACCAAGAACCCTTCTTTCCTGCGAGTTTACAAACCAAATAGACCTTTTGGCTCTGATACCAATTGTTAGAAAAACAGGACTGCAGAGCAATAACAATTATACAGTTAAATCAATAAACAAGATGCAAAAAAACATTAAACATTACAGAGAGAAACAGATATAACGTGGTTCACCCAAACGATGGGCTACGTCCACAAACAAATTTGCCAGTCCTTTTATTTCAGTCCATAAAGATGAAGGGATACGCCCCGCAGCAAAACCGTTGCACTTCCTCTTCACTCTCTCACAGTCTCTCTTCTAGCACAATACAATGCCCACATCCAGTACAATACAGTACCCAGTACAATTTACAATCCAATTTACAATGGAGCCTCCTCAAGCCTTATAAAGGCTTAATCACATGCAAAACCATGGGACAATACCATGGGATACAACAAAACCATGTGCCCAAACCATGTGCTAGACCTAACCACCTTTGACTCAATCCTGAGTCAAGGTTAACACATGCAATACTATGGGAAAATACCATGGGCTACAACAAACCATGTGCCCAAACCATGTGCTAGACCTAACCACCTTTGACTCGATCTCAATTCAAGGTTAACCCTAACAATATGAAGCCTTACTGTTAGGAGTTAAAGCTGCCAAGGAGACGGGGATCATGTGCATGAGGATTTTTGGAGATGCAGACCTCATTATACAGCAGGTCAACAACACTTTTCAGACAAAAAACATCATATTAAAGGCCTACAGGGACAAGGTATGGAAACTCAGAGACTCCTTTATGTTTATTGAACTGTCATATATACCTAGGGCTTTGAATCACCTAGATGATTCCCTGGCTGTCTCTACAATTCTGTTTATTCCTCCTTTACCTCCTAAGCTCAGCTATGATGTTCAAGTTAAAAATAGACCTTCCCTACCAGACAATGTCAAATTATGGAAGGTGTTTGAAAATTATCACGAGCTTGGTAAATTCCTTCAACTAGTAAATGAATTTTCTGATATGCACATAGACCAGGAAAACCTAAACATGGAGGAATCCAAGCAGCTCAAGTTGAAAGATAAATTGGTTGATTAGAACATTGTCCAACTACCCAGCAACTACATACCTCGAGGCCTAGTACCAGTGGAAGAGCTGTTTGATCACAATGACATCCCTTTCAATCCTTCCAAAAAGGAGCTAGATCATGTTGTCCAAGAGCAAAACATAGGTAACCAAAGCCATCCAAAACTGATAAATCTATTTACTAAATTGACTGGTGATCAGAGGTCAAATTTTTGCATCATGATAAAGGAGTTTGCTGATGTATTTTCCTGGGAGTACAGTGACTTGAAAACCTATGACACCAATATCATCCACCACAGGATTCCTTTGGAGAAGGACACCATCCCTTTCAAGCAAAAGCTGAGATCAATTAGTCCTCTCCTATTACCAGTGATTGAAAAAGAAATCCATAAGCTCCTCAAAGACAATATCATAATCCCCCTCAGGTAATCCAAGTGGATTGCAAACCTAGTAGTGGTAAGAAAGAAAAATGGGGAAATTAGGTTGTGTGTGGATTTTATAAACCTGAACAAGTGTTCCAAGAAAAACAACTATCCACTGCCCAAGATGGAACACCTGCTGTAGAAAGTCTCAGGGGATAGTGTTATGTCCTTCCTAGATGGATTCTCTAGATACAACCAAGTTACTGTGCACCCTAATGACCAAGAGAAGACTACCTTTACCACCCCGTGGGGCACCTTCATGTATACTAAAATGCCATTTGGGCTAATGAATGCCAGGGCTACTTTTCAAAGAGCCATGGACCTAGATTTTGTAGGGTTGAAAGATAAATTTGTGCTGATATATTTAGATGACCTAACAGTTTACTCTCACAGCCATCATGACCACTTGCAACACTTAAGGAAGGTATTTCTGAAGTGTAGAAGGTATGGAATATCACGTAACCCTAAGAAGTCCCAGTTCGCACTCAGTGAAGGAAAACTCCTAGGCCACATAGTCTTAGCTGAAGGTGTAAATATCGATCCAGTAAGGGTGGAAGCTATCCAGAAGCTGTCAATACTGAGGTAAAAAAGATACATTCAGTAATTTTAAGTAAGATAAACTTTGTTAGGATGTTCATCCATAATTTCTTCGAGCTAGTAAATCATATAATAGTCATGCTGAAAAAAGAGGCAGAAATAAAATGGACTGACCAGGAAAGAAACTCTTTTGAAGATATTAAGAAGGCTATCATGGAGGCCCCAACCCTAATTAGTCCTGACTACACCAAGAGTTTTTACATTTTCTCTTTTGCATCCTATGACACAGTGGCAACTGTACTATTACAAAATAATGATGAGGGTTTTGATCATCCAATTGAATTCTTCAATAAAAACTTGAGAGATGCTGAGCTGAAGTATGATCCAATTGAGAAACATGCTTATGCTCTCATAAAATCTTTGAAGACTTTCAGAATTTATATTCTCCATGCCAAGGTCCTTGCATATGTCCCTTCAGCTGCTGTGAAGGATGTTTTGACTTAGCCTAACATTGATGGGAAGAGAGCTAAGTGGATTGCCAAGCTCATTGAGTTTGATATAGAGGTGAAACCCACTAAGCTGGTGAAGGGACTAGGTCTGGCCAAACTCATGGCCAAAGAAAACTGTGAAATGATGGGAATAAACTTCACATGTGTCAAATCAACAAAGGTTCAGACTGTGGTAGCATCAGAAGTATATCAAGATCAGAAGGACATTCCATCAGTAGCTGAAAACATATCTTCACGTGAGTGGTACTCAGGTATTATTCAATTTTTTCAAAAATTAGAAGTTTCCCTGATCTCACTCCTAACCAAGCATGAGCTCTTAAGTTAAAATCTATTAATTTTTGCATAATTGACAATGCTGTACTGGAAAGATCAGTCTGGAGTTTTGCTAAGTTGTCTAGATAAAGAGGAAGCAGAGCAGGTCATGCACCACTTTCATTCTAGCACATGTGGGGTCCACCACTATTGGAAAACCACAGCCCACAAGATATTATGAGTAGGATACTATTGGCCAGTCCTATTTGCTGATGTATGCACTTTTGTAAGGACCTATGACCAATGCCAAAGATTTATAGGGAAGCTGCAGCTCAAATCCTTACCACTTAGGCCTATTGTGGTGAATGGGCCTTTCCAGCAACAGGGTCTAGATTTCATAGGTGAAATAAATCCATCTTCTAGTGGAAAGAATAAATGGATCTTAGTAGCCACTGACTACTTTACCAAATGGATAGAAGCAGTAGCCACCAGGAATGCCACTCATCAAGTCATCATGAGATTTTTATATGAGAATATCCTTAGCAGGTTTGGCTACCTATTAAGGTTGGTAACTGATAATGCACCAGCTTTTAAAGCTGGGGCATTAGTTAACATGTGTGAGTCAATGGGCATTCAACTCATGTATTCCACCTCCTATTATCCACAAGGCAATGGCCTGGCTGAGTCATCGAACAAAAGTTTAGTCAGGATCATTAGGAAACTACTAGAGACAAATTAGAAAAGATGGGATTCAAAGATTAAATTTGCTTTATGGGATGATAGGGTAACAGAAACAAGATCCATAGGGACCTCTCCATTCAAGCTAGTTAATGGTATTGAGGCCATTTTTCCTATCCAGCTCATTCTACCAGTGGAAAAGTTCTTTCAGGAAGAGGAAGATGAACCAAATGATATGGTGAGGAGGATGATGGACTTGGTGGAGTTACAACAAATCAGAGATAAAGTTATAGGAATATCAAAATCCCATCAACAGAGGATAAAGGGCATGTTTGACAAAAGAGCAAAAGTAGACAACTTCCAGGTTGGAGATTGGGTCCTCAAGTGGGACGATGTTTGACAAGACAAGGGAAAACATGGAAATTTTGACTCCTTATGGATTGGCCCTTTTGTGATAGCTCAGGTACATAAGAATAACACCTTCAAATTGTAGAATCTGGAAGGGGAATAGGTATTTGATGGCCCAGTGAATGGGCGGTTTTTGAAGCTCTACTTTATTTAAGGCTCTAAGGCCTTATTATTGTAAATTAGTAGATAGTAGGTTGTTTTTGCTTACAGAATAAACTCCATGCCCAATGGAACAGTAAATTATGCTGTTAAGTTATTTAGTTACTTGCAGGGAAAGGCATTTTGGTCTGGGATTCTTAGGACCTCACTGGGAGGTTCCCATCCCCAAGTAGGAGCCAGATGTTATCTCCCAAAATAAATTTATTTTGATAGTAGGAAGAATATTCTTGTGTAATGAAAGATATGAGTATCACTGACAATTTGAAAGCCTCTGTTTTTTATTTGGATGAAAATTTTACAAGTTATAGCTTTTAGTGGCATAGGCGAGGACTATTATAGCTCATTAGCCACCGAAAAGATATGTTTTGATGGCTAAATAGTTGAACATGGGGCAAAGGTGAACCCCGAAAGCGGTCTGAGCAAGCAGAGTCAAAGTAACACTTTTGGTGGCTTAGGAGAGACTACAGAAAATGCATTGGCCACTGAAAAGGGGCGCTTTTGACATATTAGAGAGAGAGACAAGAAGGGTTTTAACCGCTAAAAGCAAGCGGCAAACAACATTGGGAAAAGTACATTCGGTGGCTTAGGGCTCGGAATGGCTCATTAGCCACTGAAAAGGGTTGCTTTCGGTAGATTAGAGAAAGGTTCAACGCATATGATAACCACCGAAAGCACGAAGATAACCATTAGGTGAAAAACACTTTTGGCGGTTTAAGTGAAAGCTAGGGCATTTTATTAACCACCGAAAGAACAGGTTTTCAGCAGTTAAAAATGTTTTTCGGTGAGTTCGTTATTTTTTGAAAGCAAGATTTCACCACGAAGATGGGGTAAAAGTTTTGGTGGCTTAAGAAAGAAATACTACAATTTGTTAGCCACCGAAAGCCGTCTTTTCAGGAGCTAGCTGACAAACTCCCGGAGGATCTTAACCACTGAAAGGGAAAAATAAGGAAACGGTTAGGAAACAGTCACATCTAACACTGTCAGCAACATAAATGATCATTTGTGAGCATGATTAACCATCAAAAAGATATGGAGCTGTATGACTACATGGGGAAATGAGTAAAAAGGGTTGTTATGCAATTGTCAAAGGACTGATCTGACAAAAAACCCTCATTCTCCCTCCACCTATCCAAAAGATCATAAAAAATCCACTGAATGCTCTAGCCGAAGTAGGTTACAATTATGTGGGAAAGGAGATCTATGGGATCAAGTTGCTGCCATCATTTTTGTGATCTCATCCTACATAATGACAAAAAACCCTCATAATCAGTGCCAAGAGACTCCATCTGATTTCATTTTTGAAATTAGCATTTTCTCCACCTGAAAAAACTAGCTCTGAAATAACAGCCCACTAAAGCATACTACATACAGGACTGAAACTGTTTTGCAAGTACCCAAGAGATACACCCATCAAGATGAATAAGAGTGGACCAGCTCTCAGGCAGGAGCTAGTTGATATCAGTTATTTAGAAGCACATCTAGAGGTCTACAGACTTTTCCAAGAGGTGGGTTGCTACAAATTCTATGAAAAAATACAAGGTTTCCATCAGCAGGTGGCTGAAGCTTTTTCCCTCTCATTTGATGGTTCAAAAGTAGTCATAGGAAAAGAAGAGTTTCTCATAGATGAAACACTAGTCACTGAGGTAACATAACTCCCTTCCACAAGAGAGAAATGGTTCAACACCACCATACCAAAAGATGTGGAATTCAGATCGTACCTTAAGCCTAAGCATAGACGAATGGTATGGAAGAAGAGTGTTCCCTCATCATGGCTGGAAGAGAACTGGAAACAACTTCTGAAGGCCATTGTGGTCTACTTAACCTGTGAAGGGAGATACAATAGAGTAATGATCTACCATTTCAAGCTCATGAATCACTTCACAGATAAAATCCCTCTCAATCTGCCCTTTTATTTACATAGAAGTCTAGGGAAGATGGCACATCAAGTAAAATCTGAGCCATCCAAGATTGTTGGTAGGATGTCCCACCACGGTCTTATCCGGTTGTTGGTCCAGGAGTTGTTAAAGAGAAGAAATATGGCTTGGCCTTATTTTTTGTTCTGGAATGGCTTTGAGACAGGCCTTCATCCAGAGGAGAAAGGGAAGTCTCCTGCCAAGAAATCCAGCACCCCAATGAGTGGGAGAAGAAGGAGGAGGGCCGTTTCCCCAGCAGCAACAACAGAACAACCTCCCTCCTCTTCCAAGACCAAGAAGGGAAAAAGGAACTTGGAATTCAGTGAGAAGGGTCAGGAGGTAGAATCACACCATGAGAATGTCTTAAATCTACCCTATTTAAATTCTAAGGAAGAAAAAGAAGAGGATTCATCCCTAGCTCTGCAAATTGTACTAGTGTCTGAAACATTGCCATCCCCCACACCACAGGAGCAAGAGGAACCAACAGAAAGGGCTTCCTCCAGCAAGCCTAAAAGTTAAAAGATCAATCAGCTACTGAGGCAGGTTTATGAAATGGAGGTCTTGGAAAGAGAACTAAAGAGAAATAATGAGACCTTGACCAGGAGGAACAAGCTACTGCATAAGTCCTACCTGGAGTAGAGAGAAAGATACATTTTCTTGAAAAGGCTAAACAAAAGATACCTAAATGACAATGCTAGATTACATAGGATGGTTAGAACCCAAAGGATGCAGCTGAAGGAAGCCAAAGCAAACTCTAGCAACCACCTCGCCTTATCAACCTTAGCTGAAGCAGCAATTAGTCTCCAGCCTCCTTAAGCTAGCCAAGGCACTGTTAAACACTCCTAGCACGAAGCCTCCAGAAGAGGAAGGCTAAGCAAACAAGCCTTAAAGGGAATTTTTGAAGGAAACCTAATAATTTTTGCAAAACAGGGCTTTCGGTGGCTTAGGCAGACGTTGGGGTAGTTCATTACCAACGAAAGCACCACTTTTAGTAGCTAATGGTTCCGATAGACCGGCCTCTTAACTACCAAAAATGGACAGAGGCTTAAAGGCAAGTTTTGGCATACAGGACCGGTTTTGGGAAACTAAATATGGTTCATGGATGTAATATAAAGATAAAAGGTGCTGAGGGAAGCATCATAAAAGGGTCTATGTGAGATCCACTATGACATGACTTCGCCAAAGGACACCAACCCTAGCTGTTAAGGATAAATCAGTGGTTTAATTGCTATAAGACTAACAACAGTAATCACCAGCAATTACTTCAGTTATTTAAATATTCATTCAGTGAACTAAATCTCATTATAGTTAGAAAAGTAGTTAGGTAGGGTTTCAAACGCTAATTTGCAAAAAACAAAAAAACTGTTACTTTTGTTTATTTTTGTAAAAAAAAACAAATCCAGGTTTTAGGATCTGTATATTTTGTAAAAGGCTATAAAGCCTAAGACTGATTTGTCAGCTTCTCATTTTTCTCATTCTAGAATATAAGCTCTTTTGTTATGATTTATTCAGCCTTCATCTTTGTCTTTACTGTACTTATGCCTAAATGTGTATTTAGGTTATTTTCAAGTTGATTAATAACTAATAGCTGTCATCCTATTGGTGTGTTAATGTGATTTTATTTATAAGTAACATCCTTATCATGATTTAGCCATTTATATGCATCTATTTTGTATGTAAATCTGCCAGCTTGATGAGTTCTCCATCCCTGCACCTTATTTCCAAACTACTGAACAGTTGTAACTAAAAGCCTTGTAATTGAGTGAGTTTCATTCATGTATTGAGAGTGGAAGTTTATATAGGTCACCTGACTTTATCCATATTAGAAAACCCTAAAAACATTGTAAGTTACCAGGCATCCTCGAGCTACAACCTAGAGGAGTTTCCTGGAGTGATAACATATTCCTATGCATGTTATTCTTTCAGATAATATCCTAGATCATATTGATTAAATGATAAAAATATAACATAAATAACATAATTGGCCCCTTGGAGCTAGGGAGGAAGGTCTACAGTGGCTTAGATGGCCATGTTGATTGAAATTTGGACCAGTGCAATCATGATACCATGATCTAAGTTCCTAAGTGAAATATTAATGATATGGATATGATTATTACTCTATACCTCCCTAGAATCCAAACTAGGTGAGATAAATGCAAAAAATTAATGGGTCTCAATAATTTGCAACCATCATAGGTACCCATGTACATAAAATATTCTCTTAATAATTTAGGAAAGAGGTATAATATCATGGGAAACACTCCCCCCCCTCCACCCCCCACCCGAAAAAAAAAGAGTGTGAATGAGTAGCCTAAGAAGCTTGTTCTAAAGGATCCTTCAATCCTAAGGAATTTTGAAACAATGTGAACTGCTTCTCGATGAAGGACTTAGTTAAAATGTATACAATATTTTGTGATCCCCTTATTCTCTTAGAAATAATTTGATCCCATTCACAAAATAAAAATACTTTTAAGTGCTTGAATACCTGTTCTTGACCACTCCAAGCTTTGAATGGAGGAAAACTCTTTGAAGTCTCTGTGAGAAACTCTATGAATGCATGGAGAAAAAGATATTGAAAAATATGTAATTGAAGAGACATTCTTGAGATATTAATCATTAGGAATTCTTGGACTAATTCAAAGTTACTAGGTCTCATATTGAGGATATCAATCTCCAATTGGTGGCCTCTCATCTCATCTTGCTTTCCAAAAATACTAGGCGACTTGTTCTATATGCCATTTAGAGATTTGTCTACTTTGATGTGATATATGATATCTAGATATATTGAATAAAATAGTAATCCCATTTCTTTATCCATTATGTTTAGGTACTTTGAATTCTTTACAACTAAATTAGGCTCTACTTAGATTCCCATAGTGATCCAATATAGTCCCTTCATTTCCAATAAATTTTCAATTCCTGATTTCCACCCAAGGTAATTGAAGGGAGTAAGGATTTGTTGGGGAGAAATATCCATTTCAAATGGTGTTATCGTGATAGCATCTTCAACCTGCAATGCGTTCTTCAACCTACAAATCCTATATATTGACTTCTTTAGAATCCCTACAACTTTGATACAATATAATATTTGAGAGCATAAGCTCTAGATTCTAAACATAGTAATAATACAATTTACAAGAAATTGACTAAGTGACAAAATAATGTCATTCATAAAAAAAAGAGAGATGAAAACGATATTTCAATAACGCTTTTTTTCATTAACGATACAATAATAAATCAATCTATTACATGAATTTGAATCACTTATGTAAACCTTGTTCTCTTATATTGACTTCTTTAGAATCCCTACAGCTCTGATACAATATAATATTTTAGAGCATAAGCTCTAGATTCTAAACATAGTAATAATACAATTTACATGAAATTGACTAAGTGACAAAATAATGTCATTCATAAAAGAAACAAAGAAGAGATGAAAACATTATTTCAATAACGCGTTATTTCATTAACGATACAATAATAAATCAATCTATTACATGAATTTGAATCACTTCTGTAAACAATTCAACTTGTTCTATAGAGCATGAAAACCTAGTTAAGGCTTAGCTATAAATCAAATGTCATTTTTAAGCCATGCAATCTGTAAAGCACCAAGTTCTCCAAAAGAGCATAAAAATGAAAGAGAGAGTAATCCAATGCCTTAATAATGAACAAAATATATGAATAAGAAGCATCTTTGAGGGGTAAACCTCCTAATACAATGTACCAAATGCATAAGACAAGATGAAATGAGATGAAATCTAGGTCTCCTACACACACACATCTATGGTGCAATTACAATTCTAAATGACCATACAATTATAATTAAAGTCTAATATGACCAATAAGGATAATACAAATATAAAAATATTAATGTAATATTGCAATACATCTGGATTAACATGCCTCATTAATTATGTATGTTTATGTATGAAGAACTCATACTCCCATTCCACCTCTCCTATTGGAAGTTTATTCCACTTGATCATGATTTACTCAGTAATTAATCGATTTTGTAGTTGCATTCTCCTTGTGTCAAGGATTGTTTCCGATTCTATTACCAATTTCCCTTCTTCATCAATATTTGGTAAAATAGTTTATAATATGCCATTATCACCAATTACCTTTCTTAGGAAAGAAACACAGAAGACTAGATGTACATGTGAAGATGGTGGCAACTCCAATTTCTAAGCCATACTTCAAATCCTTTGCAAAACCTTAAAGGGACTATAGCACTTGGGTGCGAATTTATTGTCCTTCTTTTGTTGTTTAAGGGACATTTGTTTGGTTGGTAGTAGACTAAAAAATACCCAATATCCCACTTCAAATTTCCTTCCACTCCAATGTTGATTTTCTTGTTGTTTCATCATGTTTTGTGTTGTATCCAATTTATCTTTCAATAGTTGGAGAACCTCTTGTTGGTGCTCTATGTGATCCTCCACTACTTGAACCTTAGATTTCTCTGTCAAGGATGATATTATCGAAGGAGGATGGTAGCCATAAAGTTCCATAAATGGTCACATTTTTTATGTAGTATGGAAACATGTGTTGTACCACCATTCTTTTAAGGGAATCCACTTAACCCATTGTGTTTTTTATACGATGAAAAACAACGAGGATACCCTTATAGGAATTTTTATAATCTCAAATTTTCCATCATATTGAGGATCATAAGAGGAGTTATGAGCCAACTGAGATCCCAAATAAGAAAATAATTCCTTCCAAATATTCTGGTGAAAATTGGATCCCTATCTCTTACAATAACCTCAGGGATTTCGTGTAGACTCTAAATTGATTCCATGAATGATGCACCTACTGTGCTTTCCTTAAAAGGATGAGAAAGAAAGCATAAATGTGCATATTTTTTTATTTGATCCATTATTACCATGATGACAGTCTTTCCTTCTGAATTTGGTATACTTGTGATAAAATCCATTGAGACCTCTTCCCAATGTTGAATTGGTATGGCTGACGGTTTTAGTAGAGTTGATGTCATTACTGTCTCTCCATTGCTCTGCTGACAAACCAAACATTCAGCCACAAATTTTTGGACAACAGTTTTTAATAACTTCCTAAAAAACCCCTTCTTGATTATATTATACATTTTCAAGAACCCTAAATGTACTCCTATATGATAAGTGTGCAATTCCAAAAGGACCTTATGTTTGAGTTGATAATTCTTCCACACAAATTTATTTAGTGAACTAGGGTATTCTTGTAGTTGTTTAATTATATTGCATGCCTTATAAATCTGTTTCCATTATGTTATTGCTTCTTCTGCCCAATCATATTACATGATGGACATAGAACAAACTAGGCCCTTAATATAGTATAATTTTTAGAGTGCATCTTCCACCACATTCTACTTTCCTTTTTTGTAGATAATTTCAAAGTCATAACCTAACATATTTGTAACATATTTTTGTTTCTCTTCTGAATATAATTGTTGTTTCAATAAGTACTTAAGGTCGTCATGGTCTGTTCTTACCTTAAAGTGTCTACCTATCAGGTAAGGGAAACTTTTCTTAATTGCATGCAATATGGATAAAAATTTCTTTTCATAAATTGGCTTAAGTAAAAATTTCCTTTGATCATGAAACTTTCAAAGGAAAGTGAGCTTCCTTCTTGCATTAAAATTTCACCAATGCCATTCCCCAAGGAATCACCTTACACTAGAAAGGTTTTTGTGAAGTTACACATGGCTAAAACATGAGTTGTACACATATCCAATTTATTTTTTTCAAAAATTTTAGTAGCTTCTCGAGTCCATAAGAATTCCTCCTTTTTAAATAACCTTGTTAGAGGTGTTTCTATTTGACCATAATTCTTTACCAAATTGTGGTAGTATATTTTCAATCCTAATAATCCTCTAAGATTCTTCAAGGTTTTGGGAACTGACCATTCCATGATAGTATTAATTTTTTTAGGGTCCACCTTGATGCCTTCGTGAGATACAATATGACCCAAATATTACACTTTCTTAATCCCAAATACACACTTAGAAGTATTTGCACATAGTTGGTGCTCCTTCAATAGTTTTAATACCATATCAACATGTTGTATATGCTCTTCCCATGATTTGATATATATTAGTATATCATCAAAAAATATTAACAATTTTTTTATAAGGGTTTAAAAATGGAATTCATCAAGCTTTGAAATGTGGAAGGTGCATTGGTAAGTCCAAATGACATCACCAAAAATTCATAATGACCTTGATTTGTTCTAAAGGTTGATTTTGGAATGTCTTATTTCCTCATTTTGCTTTGATGATATCCATAATGAATATGCAACTTGGTAAATAAAATTGTTGCATGTAATACATATAATAATTCATCAATGATAGGAATACAAACCTTATATTTAATGTTCATCTTATTGATCTCTCTATAGTCTAGACACATACACCATGTACCTTGTTTTTTATGAACCATCACCATTGGTGCAAAGAAAGTACTTTGGATGGGTTGAATGATGCATTCATTTAATATTTCTTGAACTATAATTTTAATTTTACTCTTTTGTGCATATGGTTAGATGTAGGGTCTTATGTTAGTTCATACACTTCTTGGTTGCAAGTGAATGGCATAGTCATGATTGCTAGTAGGTAGAAGGACTTTAGGGATTTCTCCAAATACATTGGAATGATTGTCAATAATTTGTTGGAGATAGACTATAATGGAGGCTATAGATTCTTGAACATCTAGTGAGCATAATTGCGCAATTATTCCATAGTGTACCTCTTTTAGAAATTGTATCATGATGTTAGAACTTATCACTTTAAATGGTTTCCCTTGAATACCTCTAAGTTCAATTTCCTTTCCTGCTAAAGAGAATATTATGAAAAGTTCCTGAAAATAAAGAGTAATTGTTCCCAATGGTTGTATCCATTGGACCCCTAGTACAACATACACACCACCCATTTGGATGAATATAGTAAGATGGATACTATGGCATTTCCCTGAACAATTTATGGTACCTCCATCTAGAATCATTACTTGAAATTTTGGTGCTAGATATACAAAGTTATTGAGAAGTTTGTCTAATTTTAAATTAATGAAGTTATGGGTACTACCATTATCAATCAACATTGTTACCTTTTTCTTTTGATATATCCTTCTATCCTGAGACTTTTAGGAGTGATAACGTCAATGAATGCATGGAAATAAATGGTTGGAGTAGTATCTTCTAGATCTAGATCCCAAGACTATTCTGGTTCTGGATCATCTTCCTCTTCATGGTTTATGTAGAAAAATTATTCTCATAATACTTACACCCTTTATTGTACTTGCAGTCACAATTGAAATATAGTCCCTTTTCTCTTTTTTTTCCTCCAATTGTTGAGGTGTCAACCTTGTAGGATGATTAAAATTAGGGGAGGAAACACTTTCCTCTCTATGGGTGTTAGTAGAATCCCTTATAGTTTTCATATGTTTACTTTCAACTTTACTTGCCAAAATAAAAGCATTCTCCAATTATTGAGGTTCAAACATACATGCGTCATGTTGAGTGCTCTCCTTTAGAGTCCCATAAGGAGATCCAATAAATTATGGAATGCTATTCACTCTAAGATTCAAATTCTGAAACTAGTTAATGTGGTATGTAATTGGACATTTTTTCTTGATATTTATCAATTGGATAAAGAAGGTGTTACTCTTAATTTCCCCATCCATTATTTTGTAAATATAGACGATACAATATATTATTTATTATGGCCATAAATCCAATGGTTCTAGACGAATTGATAAGGTTATAAATATAAGGATTATGTGAGAATTGATTCACAATAGGACCTCGGAGCCAAGGGGATTCTCACAATTCAATTTTACACACAATTTCACACAAAAACAATAGAAAGAGTAAAATTAACATACACAAATGTAGTCAATAACATATATTATTATGAGTGTTCAACATGTAACTATGTCTATATCAGGTTTATATTACATTAGGGATAAATTGTTATCCTTTTGAGGCCTTATGGATGCATACAAGTGACAGGATATGATTTGACCTCAAAACCCCCCTAGGTGGACCAATGAGCTCCCAAACCATCCCAAATGGAAACTAATGCATGTGTGTACATGTATGGAGCATGCTAAGACAAACATTAGGGTATTAATGGAATGGGTGAGCACATGGGTGAGTAGGAGTGGCTCTAGGAAACAATAAATGCCTAAGGAGAGCCAAAAACCACCAAATACATGCACTAGCTCCTATGGTCAAACAATTTCCCTAATTTAAGGGATGGGGAGCGTAGAAAGACTTATATGGCATTAATGAGGGCACCTAGACTGTCAAAATGATCAAAGTGGAGCTCCTCAACTATAATGAATGATTCCAAAACACCAAATAGACCAAGGTTGATCAACATAGCCTAATTTTTTGTCAATATGAAATAACATAGAAGCTAATGAAATGTATCCTAGGTGTATGATCATGGTACTAAGGTGGATTAGTGCTCTAATACCCCCTATTAAACCTAAATTAGTATATCTTAAACATATTATTGAGGCCTTGGAAACTAAGGTTCAAGTCACCTAATACCAAAATTTATTTGTCCATACAAACAAGGTAAGGAGGAAAACCTCATGGGAACAAAACCTCCGCTATAAAATGGACATGCAGAATTATATGAAAATGATTATTATCCATCACCATGTGTCACCCACTCCAATAAGGGGTCTCATATAGGTGAATTTCTTCTCTGTGAAGCTCTCGGTGAATATGTGAGCAGTTTGCTCTGCAGATGGAAAATACTGCAAGGATATCACCTCCTCATGCAACAAGCTCCGGATGTAGTGCATGTGTATCTCAATGTGTTTGGTCCTTTGTCTCTACACTGGATTAGTGGAAATATTTATTTCACTTTCATTGTCACAGCAAATGACTGTGGGTGAATCAAATGCAAATCCAAGTTCCCCTAGAATACCTTTCAACCACACACATTGTGTAGCTACGTTTACTACTCCTATGTACTCAGCCTCAGCTAAAAAGAGGGATATGGTGTGGTGTTTCTTTCTTGAAAAACATATGGGACCATGTTCAAGAATGAATACATAAACTGAAGTGGACTTCCTATGAAACTATTGGATTTTGTTCCTTCTTGACTTTGAATGGTGGTTTTTTCTTTCTCTTCATCTTGTTTCCATGACTAGAAACAAGGTATTGTGCCTTTGAGGAATTAGGGAAACCCATTTTATTGAGATTATGTTTCTCTTGGAGAATTGAGGATGAAAAATTGTTCAATGTAGGAATCTTCCATGAGGAACCAAGTTCCAATCTTGTTGAATGGAAAGATGAGACAAAAATAGAGTAGTATGGTCCCAATTTTGATAGAATCGAAATCAATAACTGATCATTGTATTTCTCTATTTTGCACGTATTGAGATGAATTCATATATACCTAAATTGTGAAGAATTACTGGACTGATTCAAATTTACTAGGGCTGATATTGATGATATCAATATCCAATTGGTGGCCTCTCATCTCATCTTGCTTTCCAAAAATACTAGACAACTTGTTCCATATGCCATTTGGATATTTTTTTACTTTGATGTGATATATGATATCTAGATATATTGAGTAACATATTAATCCCATTTCTTCATCCATTATGTTTAGGTACTTTGAATTCTCTACAACTAAATTTGGCTCTACTTCCATTCCCATAGTGATCCAATATTGTCCCTTCATTTGCAATAAATTTTCAATTCCTGATTTCCACTCAAGGTAATTGAAGGGAGTAAGGATTTGTTGGGGAGAAATATCGATTTAAAATGGTGTTCTCTTGATAGTATATTCAACCTGCAATGTGTTCTTCAACCTACAAATCCTATATATTGACTTCTTTATAATTCCTACAATTATGATAATATATAATATTTTAGAGCATGAGATCTAGATTCTAAACATAGTAATAATACAATTTACAAGCAATTGACTAAGCGAAAAAATAATATCATTCATAAAAAAAAAACAAATAAGAGATGCAAACGATATTTCAATAACGCATTATTGCATTAACGATACATTAATAAATCAATCTATTACATGAAGGAAATTTGAATAATTTCTTTAAACAATTCAACTTGTTCTCTAGAGAATGAAAACCTAGTTAAGGCTTACCTATAAATCAAATTCCATTTTTAAGGCATGCAATTTGTTAAACACCAAGTTCTCCAAAATAGCATAAAAACGAAAGAGAGAGTAATCCAATTCCTTAATAATGAATAAAATAGATGAATAAGAAGCATCTTCTAGGGGGAAACCTCCTAATACAATGTACCAAATACATAAGACAAGATGAAATGATATGAAATTTAGGTCTCCTACACACACACACATCTATGGTACAATTGCAATTCTAAATCACCATACAATTATAATTAAATTCCAAGCCGACCAATAAAGATAATAAAAATATAACAATATTAATGTAATATTGCAATATATCTAGATTAACATGCTTCATTAATTATGTATGTTTATGTATGAAGAACTCAGACTCCCATTCCACCTCTCCTATTGGAAATTTCTTCCACCTGATCATGAGTTACTCAGTAATTAATCAATTTTGTAGTTGCATGTTCCTTGTGTCAAGGATTGTTTCAGGTTCTATTACCAATTTCCATTCTTCATCAATATTTGGTAAAATAGTTTATAATAGGAAATTATCACCAATTACATTTCTTAGGAAAGAGACATGGAAGACTAGATGTACATGTGAAGATGGTGACAACTCCAATTTCTAAGCCATACGTCAAGTCCTTTGCAACACCTTAAAGGGGCCATAGCACTTGGGTGCTAATTTATTGTCCTCCTTTTGTTGTTTAAGGGACATTTGTTTGGATGGTTGTAGACTAAAAAATACCCAATATCCCACTTCAAATTTCCTTTCACTCCAATGTTGATTTGCTTGTTGTTTCATCATGTTTTGTGTTGTATCCAATTTATCTTTCAATAGTTGGAGAACCTCTTGTTGGTGATCTATGTCATCCTCCACTACTTGAAACATAGATTTCTCTATCAAGGATGATATTATGGAAGGAGGATGATAGCCATAAAGTTCCATAAATGGTCACATTTTTAAATTAGCATGGAAACATGTGTTGTACCACCATTATTTTAAGGGAAACCACTTGACCAATTGTGTTTTTTATAGGATGAAAAGAAATGAGGATACCCTTATAGGAATTTTTATAATATCATTTTTTCCATAATATTGAGGATCATAAGAGGAGTTGTGAGCCAATTTAGTTCCCAAATAAGAAAATAATTCCTACCAAAAATTCTGGTGAAAATTGGATCTCTATCTCTTACAATAACCTTTGGGATTTCTTGTAGACTCTAAATTGATTCCATGAATGTTTCACCTACTATGCTTTATTTAAAAGGATGATAAAGAAAGAATCAATGTGCATATTTTTTTATTTGATCCATTATTACCATGATGACAGTATTTCCTTCTGACTTTGGTGAACCTATGATACAATCCATTGAGACCTCTACGCAATGTTGAATTGGTATGGATAATGGTTTTAGAATAGTTGATGTCTTTATTATATCTCCATTGTTATGTTGACAAACCAAACATTCTGACACAAAATTTTGGACAACATTTTTAATACCTTCCTAAAAAAACCCCTTCTTGATTATATTATACATTTTCAAGAACCTTAAATGTACTCCTATATGATAAGTGTGCAATTTCAAAAGAACCTTATGTTTGAGTTGAGAATTCTTCCACACAAATTTATCTAGTGAACTAGGATATCCTTTTAGTTGTTTAATTATATTGCATGCCTTATAAATCTTTTTCCATTATGTTATTGCTTCTTCTTCCCAATCATATTAGATGATGGCCATAGAACAAAGTATACCCTTAATATAGTATAATTTTCCTTTAGAGTGTATCTTCTACCACATTCTAATTTCCTTTTTTGTAGATAATTTCAAATTCATAACCTAACATATTTGTAACCTATTTTTGTTTCTCTTCTAAATATAATTGTTGTTTCAAGAAGTAATTAAGGCCATCATGATCCGTTCTTACCTTAAAGTGTCTACCTATTAGGTAAGGGAAACATTTCTTAGTTGCATGCAATATGCATAACAATTCCTTTTCATAAATTGGATTCAGTAAAAATTTCCTTTGATCATGAAACTTTCAAAGGAAAGTGAGCTTCCTTCTTGAATTAAAATTGGACCAATTCCATGCCCTAAGGCATCACATTACACTATAAAGGTTTTTGTGAAGTTACACATTGCTAATACATGAGTTGTACACATATCCAATTTAAGTTTTTCAAAAATTTTAGTAGTTTTTTGAGTCCATAATAATGCCTCCTTTTTAAATAACCTTGTTAGAGGTGTTTCTATTTGACCATAATTCTTTACCAACTTGTGGTAGTAGCTTTTCAATTCTAATAATCCTCTAAGATTCTTCAAGGTTTTGGGAACCGACAATTCCATGATAGTCTTAATTTTGTTAGGGTCCACTTTGATGCCTTCATGAGATACAGTATGACCCAAATATTACACTTTCTGAATCCCAAAGACACACTTAGAAGGCTTTGCATATAGTTGGTTCTCCTCTAATAGTTGTAATACCCTATAAACATGTTGTATATCCTCTTACCATGATTTGATATATATTAGTATATCATCAAAAAATACTAACAATTTTTTTATAAGGGTTTAAAAATGGAATTCATCAAGCTTTGAAATGTGGAAGGTGCATTGGTAAGTCCAAATGCATCACTAAAAATTCATAATGAGATTGATTTGTTCTAAAGGTTGTTTTTGAAATGTCTTATTTCCTCATTTTGATTTGATGATATCCATAATGAATATACAACTTGGTAAATGAATTTGTTGCATGTAATACATATAATAATTTATCAATGATAGGAATACAAACCTTATATTTAATAGTCATCTTATTGAGCTCTCTATAGTCTAGACACATACGCCATGTACCTTATTTTTTATGAACCATCACCATTGGTGCAAAGAAAGTACTTTGGATGGGTTGAATGATGCATTTATTTAAAATTTCTTGAACCATATTTTTAATTTTACTCTTTTGTGCATATGGGTACATGTAGGGTCTTATGTTAGTTCATACACTTCCTGGTTGCAATTGAATGGCATGGTCATGATCGCTAGTAGGTGGAAGGACATTAGGAATTTCTCCAAATACATTGGAATGATTATCAATAATTTTTTGGAGATCCACTATAATGGATATTATATATTCTTGAACATCTAGTGAGCATAATTGGGGAATTACTCCATAGTGTCCTTTTAAAGAAATTTTATCATGATGTTAGAACTTATCACTTTAGAGGGTTTCCCTTGAATAACTCTAAGTTCAATTTCCTTTATAGATAAAGAGAATCTTATGTAAAGTTCTTGAAAATCAAGAGTAATTTTTCTCAAAGGTTGTATCCATTGGACCCCTAGTACAACATAAACACCATCCATTTGGATTGAAATCATTGTACTATACTATAAATATTATCCTATAGTAAGATTAATACTATGGCATTTCCCTGAACAAGTTATGGCACCTCCATCTGGAATCATTACTTGAAATTCTGGTGCTAGATATACAAATTTATTGAGAAGTTTGTATAATTTGCAATTAATGAAGTTATGGGTACTACCATTATCAATCAACATTGCTACCTTTTCTTTTGATATATCCTTCTATCTTGAGATTTTTAAGAGTGCTAACGTGAATGAATGCATGGAAATAAATGGTTGGAGTAGTATCTTCTAGATCTAGCTCTGAAGACTATTCTGGTTTTGGATCATCTTCCTCTTCATGGTCTATATAGAATAATGTATTCTCATAATACTTACACCGTTTATTGTAATTGCAGTCACAGTTGACACATAGTCCCTTTTCTCTTTTTCCCTCCAATTGTTGAGGTGTCAAACTTGTAGGATGATTAACATTAGGGGAGGAAACAATTACCTCTCTATGGGTGTTAATAGAATCCATTCTAGTTTTTATATGTTTACTTTCAATTTTACTTACCAAAATAAATGCATTCCCCAATTATTTAGGTTCAAACATACATGCGTCATGTTGAATTCTCTCCTTTAGAGTCCCATAAGGAGATCCAATAAATTATGGAATGTTCTTCACTCTAAGACTGAAATTATGAAACTACTTAATGTGGTATGTAATTGGAAATTTTTTCTTGAGATTTATCAATTGGATAAAGAAGGTGTTACTATTAATTTCCCCATAATGTGATATCCATTATTTTGTAAATATAGACGATACAATATATTCTTTTTTATGGTCATAAATCCAATGGCTATAGATGAATTGATAAGGTTATAAATATAAGGATTCTATGAGAATTGATTCACAGTAGTATCTTTGAGCCAAGGGGATTCTCACAATTCAAGTTTACACACAATTATGCACAAAAATAGTAGAAAGAGTAAAATTAACATACACAAATGTAGTTAATAACATATATTATTACGTCTGTTTAACATGTAACTATGTCTAGATCAGTTTTATATTACATTGGGGATAAATCATTAGCTGTTGGAGTCCTTCTGGATGGATACAAGTGTCAGGATAGGATTTGACCTCAAAACCCCCCTAGGTGGACCAATGAGCTCCCAAACCATCCCAAACGGTCACTAATGCCTGTGTGTACATGGATGGAGCATGATGAGACAAAAATGAGGGTAGGATAGGCATGGGTGAGCACATGGTTGAGTGGGAGTGGATCTAGGAAACAATAAATGCCCAAGGAGAACCAAAAACCACCAAATACATGCACTAGCGCCTATGGTCAAACAATTTCCATGATTTAAAGGATGGGGAGTGTAACAATACTGATTTTTCATTAATGAGGGCACCTGGACTATTATAATGATCAAATTGGATCTCCTCAACTATAATGAATGAGTCCAAAACACCAAATATACCAAGGTTTATCAACATAGCCTAATTTTTGGACCATATGAAAAAAAATAGAAGCTAATGAAATGTATTCTAGGTGTATGATCATGGTAATAAGGTGGATTAGTGCTCTAATACCCCCTCTTAATCCTAAATTACTATAGCTTAAACATATTATTTAGGCCTTCGAAACTAAGGCTCAAGTCACCTCATACCAAAATTGTTTGTCCATAAAATCAAGGTAAGGAGGAAAACCTCACAGGAACAAAACCTCCCCTCTAAAATGGACATGGAGAAAAATATGAAAGTGAATATTAGCCATCACCATATGTCACCCACTCCAACAAGGGATCTCATATAGGTGAATTTATTCTCTGTGAATATCTTGGTGAATATGTCAGCAGTTTTCTCTATAGATGGGAAATACTGCAAGGGTAACACCTCCTCATGCAACAATATATGGATGTAGTGCATGTGCATCTCAATATGTTTGGTCCTCTATCTCTGAAATGGATTAGTGGAAATATTTATTGCACTTTGATTGTCACACCAAATGACTATGGGTGAATCAAATGCAAATCCAAGTTCCCCAATAATGCCTTACAACCACATACATTGTCTAGTTGTGTTCACTGCTCCTCTGTACTCAACCTCAGCTTAAGAGAGGGATATGTTGTGGTGTTTCTTGCTTGAAAAACATATGGGACCATGTTCAAGGATTTGAACCCAAAATCCGATGAAAAGTACCTTTTTTTTTGAATTACAATGATGAAAACTATTGTTTTTTCGAATATGTTTTGTCATCTTGAATAGTCGTAGGATTTGCGACCATACTGTTTTCGGATTTGCGTCGCTTAATTGTCGAATATACGATGAATTTAACTTGGTTTTTGCAATATTATCAAGGATTTTTTACAACGGTAACTAGGTTAATATCATCAGAGATTCGACGATAGTTAAATTTGAAAATATATAAATTAGAAAAACATTATGACATGTTTTCTATAGAAGCGATGGACGATTTGGGAAAATTATTTATTCCTCGACAAACGGTTTGAGGAATTGTTTTATTCTTCGACGGACAGTTTGCGGAATTATTTTATTTTTTGATGGACTGTTTCCGGACATCGTTTTATTCTTCAACAAATGGTTTGTGGATTTTTTTTCATTCTTCAACAAACTACCGTTTGTGAAAAGAGTTATGTTTGGACCTTGATTTTTTAATATTGCCAATAGTCTTCATTCACCAAGTTTGTGACAAAATGTCAAATAGAAATACTCCTGATCCAAACGAACAAAATCAACAATTGCTTGCTAGATCGTGGGATGTAGCGAAAAGAAGGGGTGGTGGGAAATGTTATTGTCCATGTAGTCAATGCAGGGGCTTTAAGAGGAGAATAATATTGATCACAACAACCAATAAACATTGTAGCAAACATGGACACGCTGAGGGGGGAATGAATATCGTCCATTTATAAGTTTAGCATTATAAAGTTTTTATATTTTTGGTTTGGTAAATGTATGTATTATTTTAATATTTCCTATATTAACTTATATCTATTGTTGTATTCATGTAATTATAAAGGAAAGACATCCTACGCCATATCATCCAGAGGAAGTTCTTTCAGAACAAGTACTGGAGGAATATGGAGCTATACTTAATGGATAACAAGTGAATGAGCATATTGAAGAATATGATCATACTAATAACATAGTTGAATATGATGGTACACATACATTGATCCATGATTCATTTAATGTTAGAATGGATGATGACGATGATGACGTTCATGATATACCTCTTCTTGAGAAGGCATACGAACCCCTTTATGAAGGATCCAAAACAAATATTCTCTCTGCTATATTCTTGATAATGAGCTTGAAGGTTATGAATGGTATTTCAAACATATAAATCAAATAGATTTTAAGGTATGTAAAATAATCCATCACATATATACGATCATGATAAAGTTTATCTTTATTCCTCTAATAATTGTATTGTTAATTCATAATTCAAATTAATACGGATGAAGTGTGTTTCGTTAATATTATTTATATATTTTATTAACTCTATTTTTATTTTTATTTGATGTAGCTTGATAGTTTAATTTTTGTTACCAACATCAAATATTTTACCTTGCACATATAGAGATTTATGTTCCATCATGAAAGATATTGGAATGAATTATGAAGCAATTCATGCATGCCCCGATGACCATGTTATATATTATAATCAGCATGAATTTGCAACAAAATATCTAGAATGTCATATAAGTAGATATCAAATAGATCAAGTAACAAAAAAGGTGCCTCACAAGGTTTTCATTATATTCCCATCATTCCACGTTTGCAATGAATGTTTAGGTGCAATAACATAGCGCAATTTATGGATTACCATGCAAGGAACAAAATTTAAGGTGATGTTATTCGAATGCCTTCATATGGTTCTGCATTTAGATATATGGAGGAAAAGTGGCCTCACTTTCAAGAAGAACCCCATAATCTTAGGATTTATTTGGCAGTAGATGGTGTTAATCCATTTACACGGACTAGATCCATTTAGACGGTGTGGACTATTTTTGTTATCAACAATAAAATTCCTCCATGGTTGTCAATAAAGAGGGAGAACATAGTGTTGTCGATGATTATTCCAGGTATATTGTGTCTACAAGTGTTTTATTTTTAATGTAGTTGTAGCATATCATTTGTCGTATTTTGTTTCCTAATGTCACATATATATATATATATTATTTTACTCTTGTGCATGGTTTATATGTATTAATGGTTCTCATAATTATATATTTTATATGTACTTGAAATCAATCAGGTAAGTTCCAAGTCAAAGATATGAATGTATATATTGAATCTCTTATAGATGAGCTACTAAAGTTATGGAATGGAATCAGTATGTATGACATATCTAGACCAATACGACAAATGCAATTTCAATTCCATGCAGTGGTTGTATGGACAATGCACGATGCCCCAGGGTTAACCCATTTTTGTGGTTTGTATTTTTAAGTTCCACTTTAATTGAATTTAATTATATGAAGTAGTTAATATAGTTTATATATAATTATAATTGACATAGATATTCCATATCTATATATTGTAGGTCTTCAGACAAAGGGAAAATTTCCATGTCGAGTTTGTGGTCCTAAGATCAAATCTTGTCGCTCAAAAATATTAGGAAAGGAGGTGTTTGATGAGTATAGGCACTTCCTCTCTAAGAATCATAGGTATAGAACAACCAAAAAAAATCTTTTCAATGGGAAGCAAGAGACTGCATTAAAACCATGGAGAATGACACCTCACCTTTGGAAGATGCAATATAATAGAAATTGTCAAGATGGTGCGTATGGATCATCGTATATGAATTGTTATTAATTTTTTTATTGTATGTTTTTTACTGTAGTGGCCATAATTGATTTCTATAATTTATTTATAAACTAATATTCATGATTTCCATCATGATCATGAAGGAATTCATGGGATTCCATGAGGAATGACAAGTTATCCTATACAATTCAACATGTTTCCCTACTATGAGCACCTACAAATTGTTAATCTGTTTGATACAATGCATATTGGAAAGAATGTGATTGAAACATTATGGTGACTATTGGAGCTAAGGAGTGAGAAAGAAAAAAATGTGAAATTTTGCAAAGACATTCAAGAAAGAAACCATGCAATGAAAGACATCATTTAATTTCATAGCAATAGAGACCAAATTAATATAAACTCAATTCCATGGATGTTTACAGAGAAACAAAGTAATTTTGTAAAACAAGTCATGTGGAAAATTAAATTTCCCACTAGATTTTATGTGAACATGAAGAATATCATAACAAAGAAAGGTGATTTTGTGGGGGTCAAAACGCATGATTGGCACATCTTCATGAATGTAATTATTATTGTTATGTCCATATAATTATTGTTTCTTTTAATTCCATTTCATATTGTTGTTATTTTTTTTGTCTACTCTTTGTTTAAAAAATGGCGTGGTTTATATATTGTTACAGTATGTTCTACCTCTCTTTCTCTCCCAGACAACTTCAACAACAATGTCAAACAAGTTATATATAATCTTGGGAAATACATGAGGTAACTAGCGATTATTTGCATGTGCTTAGTGTTTCTTTAATTATTCGTATAATTTATATTTATTTTTTTTGCACTAATTCATGTGATGTAATTTAATGTTTTTTTTGTTAAATATCATTATTGGTTTGTGTCACTTGTAGATGGTTTTCATCTAAATAAATCCATAAACAATATATAAAGTATTGGAGGAGAGAAATTCCTTTTCTCGTGTATGAAATGCAGAAGAATATACCTTCGACATTTTTCAATGAACAGGAACACTACCTCATACACCAAGTAGAGGAGATTGAATTGTGTGGACCTGTCCACTCAAGGTCCATGTAGATGGTTGAGAGGCACTTAAAATTTATGAAGGGTTTTCTTAGACAACGAGCACATTCTAAGGGTTCTATGATGGAGGGATATATGGTATACTAAAACATGTTGTATATTAGTGAATATATTCCTAATTTAGCATCAAAGCTCAATTTACATTGCATTTGTGATCCGGACTCAAATAACAATTTTGAAGGGGATTACCTGAAGGGGAAAGGTATATCGAGGAAGGTGAAAGGTAATTATTAGCTAGTGGATGTTAATTAATATAATACATTTGACTGTTGACTTTTATGTATATATATCATATAACATATTCTATTTTCATATTCAATCTATTTCATCAATTAAGAGCGCATTATTTGTTAAGATAATTTACATATGTCTTGAATCTTAATTTTTATTGTCATCAAGCAGTTGGTCGAGAGTCAGATGCAATTCATTTATACATCTCAAAAAATATTGACCGGATGAAGGTATGGATTGAACGATGTGAATAATCAGGTCATGGAATATCATGGGAAGGTGTGGCTTCATTGGTTAAAGTAGCACATCACAATGGAGATACCAATATTACACAAAGGGAAATCGATTTAGCATATGGTTTAAAAGATAAGCAGGAAAGCATATTGATCAACCACTCTAATTCATTTTTTTTGCAAATTACATATTGATGTACACGTTGTTTTTTTCCCTGTATGGCTGCATAAACATGCACTTATTCATAAATATTGAATCATTATGTAATATTTTTGTGTATGGATTGTTGTAGGTAAAACACCATAAGGATATGGTGTGCAATGGTTGTAGATATCGCATCACGAATTTGGATGAAACAAATAAAACATTAGATTCTGGGATATTTGTAGTCTTTGAGGTGACCAATGTTTCATTTAGAAGTGATAGACATCCATAACTCTCATAAAATCGATACTATGGGTATCTGGAATATATTCTTTAGTGTGACTTTAATTACTTCAAGGTAGTTCTGTTCGTTGTCAAATGGTATAGGTTATGATTGAATCAATGTGATCCCGATAGAACTATTATTGAAGACTATAATGGATTTACCATGGTAAATAAAAGGTTGTTTGAGCTAGGAACGGAGCCCTATGTTCTTCCAAGCCAATGTGAACATGTATTTTACTCTGAGGTTCCAGGTAAAGTGGGTTGGTCATTTTTTGTGAGACATGATCCAAGGGGAAGGCCAGTAAAGTATAACCTAGAGGCAACTAATGAAGAGGGTCTAGAAGAAGAATACAATGATGAATATCATGATCAACACGAGTTAGATGATCATGATGATCTAGAAGAATATGCCCAAGAAATAGTTGAATCAGATGATGTAGCAGACAATTCCCATAAAGATGATATCGACGATGACATGGTGATCGTAACTGAATTAGATGATGATGATGATATGGCCAATCCTTACAATGTTGACTCTGGATCTGATGATACGGATGATGACTTGGATGATGACTTGGATGAAGAAGATGATGAAGTCTATTGAAGTGTACGAGGTATGCAATAATTTCTATAATCTATATATTTTGATTGAATATTGTGATATAAATATTGAATTTTATTGGTACTGAAAAATCAATAATTTAATTAGAAACATTATTTTTATCTTATTTGTCTTAAAAAGAGTAACTAACATTAATGAGATCATATTACAGATATGAGAAAATACAAGGCTAAAATAATCTATGACAAGTATCCAAATATTTGACTATTATTGGAGTAGTAATACATACTTAGTCCATAGTTTTGACCTTTGGATAACTTCATTTCCCACATGCAATGATATTTTATGGTTTTGACTTAGGAGAGTTGATTCTGCAATATCTCTGGTTATGTTGGCCTGTTCACACCTACAACAACGGCCTATTTTTTTCAACCTAGCCCATGTGCACTCTCATTAATGCATTGGGGTGCTACCTCTTTGATTAGGGGGATCCAGGTTTGAATAATTGTACTAGTGGTGTATTTGGCCTAGCTTGTCTCTCCTAGGAGAATTTATTACCACGCTGAGCCTCCCACTCAACTTTATCTTCTCACCCATGCTTGTATAGGACTCATTAATGACCCAACACACCTCACCAATGTTCACACCTTCGTTCATGACTATTTGAGCTAAGATGGGGCTCCATTGGTCCACCTAGGGGGGATTGAGGCAAAATCTCACCACGACACATGTACAACTCTAATTGGATTCCAGAGCCTCTCAAATTTATCTAATGTACTACAAATATGTATCATACACATATTAAAGATATGTTGTAGTATAATGGTTTGATATTAGCACCTTTCACATGTGCTATTCAAGCTATTTCAGTTTCTTTATTTTCTCTTACATATTTTTCCAAACACTTTTATGGTGAATTTTTTCTAGATCCTAGATCTATCTTGAGAATCAATTCTCACATGGTATCAAAGCTAGTTGGAGTGGCAAACAAATCTTGTGAGGTTTGAGTTGATGTTT
>LPNX010535333.1:223786-407953 GCA_001517045.1 Pseudotsuga menziesii
GATTTTGTTGTTGCTTATCAATTGTTAGGAATTCTTTGACACTGGCACCTGCCTAGAGCTACATTTGAGGCTCTTTTACTATTGATTTAGGGTAGAGAAGTTCCCATAATTCATGGTTTGAGGATGTATGTGATATTTACAGAAGAATGATAAGTCTAAAGGTTGAGGCCCAACTTCTCAATTGCAAAAGAAAACAATAGTGAAAGGCCATGATTCTCCATTGCACACCAAAGCAGATGTATAGTGTTCTAGTTCTTCTGCATACCTACCCTCTTGAAAAGATTTATTTCCTGCAGTCTTATGGCGAAGTAGTTCACAGATCGTGGCCATAAATGATGTCATAGATTCTATACTCTCCATGCCATACTTTTCAAGTGTAGAGTTTACTTCCTCATATTTCAATAGTAAATCAAGATCCTTTTCCAATCTTCCCATGTAGAAATGGGCCATGGAATACATCTAGTGCCACAACCATAATTTGACAGGAAATTGCCCCAGAATTTCCAATGAATCGTCATTGCATACTTGACTGTCATTGTTTGGAAAACAATAGTTCCTTTTGGCAGAATCCAAACTATGCTCACATACTTGTATGATTTCCTCATATTTTCACAATATCATAAGAGCTAAATATTTCAATTCAAGTAACCACTTAGAATGTGGGCTGATCGACAAATCTTCATTTAGTATATGCAATGCATTTGTTTCATACCCAGGATTTCTTGTATCTAGAGACTCTGTTGCACGATCTCTATATTCTAACACTTATTGTTCCTTTCTCATACCCTCAGAAGCTTCTACTTCTAGTTTCAAGTCTATGACATATTTCACTGAACACAAGCACCCTTTGAATAGTGCAACTACTGCCTCACTCTCTCCAAGGGAAAGATGAAAATTGGAAGCTCTAATCTGAACTCTCTAAAATTTTGGATCAATAGTTGTTGAACTCTCAGAAAGTTTGGATCAATGGCCTTTATGTTATTCCTCATCTTTCTGTTTTTTACCTTGAAACCTATTACCACTAGAACCTCAGTATGTCTTATTGCATTCCATCCCTTTAAAAAACAAAATGTTGTGTGGTAAAAGGAGATGAGTCAATCTTAATCTCACAGCCTGATGGATTTATATTTTCTCCAAATTTAGGCCAATGGCTTCGTCTGGCATGTTGTTTGGATCCTATTGGGGTAGAATTTGGAGAGGGAGATGCAAAAGTAAAATGCTTACTATGACTGTTTTCTTCAAATTTTGAACCAACAGAGGAATACGGAAAGGTAAACTTCTTACTTTGACTGCTTTCTTCAGCTTTTGAACCAACATAGTATGAAAACGTGAACTTCTTACTTTGACTACTTTCTTCATGTTCTACTTTTGCACCACCATCATCAATTCTTACCTTTTCCATTTTAGAACTTAACCACTCACTTTCAGAAAATGAAATAGATATCTGGTCTTTAGCAGATGGCCTTTTACTTTCATTACATCTATCAGGAATAAAAGACTTTGATTCATAGGTGTTGTTACTTCCCTGCCAAGGCTGACACTCTCCTCCTTTGGATGGATTTTCCTAGTGGTATTTTTTGGAGTTTGTTTCCTTATAAGTACCAATATGTAAGTTTATAGCTACATTCATTAGCTCTTCAATCTTATCTTCTATCACAAGAGATTCGTACAAATTGAACCTTGTTTGAACACCATACTAGACAAAAGTTTCCCATGCTACAAAACATTGTCCCAAATCTGGCATATTGTGATTACCAGAAGGAAACTCATCTTTAGAAGCAGTTTCATTGTAAGGATAGAATTCCATTGGTGAGCCTCCCTCAACATGGTTACCTGAAGCAAAACATGGCATGTATATTTTTGGCTTAGGAGCAGAGCGCCTACCAAGCTTGCGTTTTATGGATGTGGGAAGCCGATATTTTCTCTCTTTTTCCTTGTACTGTGACTCTTTCTTGATTCTTTGTTTGCACTAAACTCAAATATCTGAATCAAACTCGAATACAAACTCCCCATAGTAGGCCAAGAAATATCTTTACTTGATGATTTACCCTCACATTGTGGTGTCTCCTAGGTTGTAGGAATTGCTCCCATTTCTCCAGTGCAACTTGAGAGATGAACCTTATTGGAAGTTTCTTTTGTAGACCCACCACTAAATACATGTGCAGCAGAACCAGAGGCAGAACCTTCTGAGAAATAAAATGGTTCAACCACTGCCAACAATTGATGACCTCATTAAATATGACATATATTCTGTACTACCGATGACTTCAATTCATGGGATTTATGACTTTAGGCATGTCTACAGGGAGCACAATATGAGTGAATACCATTTATCTAAGGAAGCATTAAATAGGAAGGTTGGACTCCTGTCCTTCTTGTAACTTTTAGAAGGATAAATCATTGAGGAAGGCATGATACAACTCTTTTATGATATTTTTTATTTATGTGACAGTCGTTTTTGCTTCTTTCGACTATGGGATACATCAACATATTTATTTTTTTAGCTGGGTAATAGATTCGGTTTTCATCCCCCAGAGGTGTGTCTTATCCACCTTAGATGCCTCCTTGGATAAGTTTTTTGGGTTTCTTATGTTCTCTGTGTGGTATTTCTACTTTAGTCATCTTTGGATTGTGGGTTCCATCCCTCCCCTTGGTATTTTTTTGATACTTATCTCCACTCGCGTCTGGAATGACTTATTGTCAGGACTATGTACAAGTTACATTTGATTCACTATTGAATATCAAGGAACGCCTATTTTTCTTCTGAAAAAAATTTACAAAATCCATGTATCATACCTTGAACAAATGAAGGTTTGATGAATGTATGCTACACAAATTATTTTTGTTAAAACAATTATTTCTCAATCCATGTATCATACCATGAAATAGCATTCATCTTGTGATAGTTCTGCAAGTACATATCTGGTTTGGAAATGGGGGTAATCAACATTAAAAACTATTGGGATCATTAATGTCCACTTTTGTTGAGTAATTTAAAAATAGAAAATTCATCAATGGGGCCATGGACCAACAGTGAAGATGGTGGCATATCATGTCACCAATCAAGATTCAATTTTCCCTAAGACATGAATAAGCTATTAGGGCCAGCTACAAGTCCATGTTGCATCTTGGAAATTCCAACCTCTATGAAGGAGAATTTGTCGGATTTCCAATATATATGTAGTGAAATTTGTCGTCGGATATCCATTAAATCCAACATATA
This sequence comes from Pseudotsuga menziesii, assembly GCA_001517045.1. NCBI lineage: Eukaryota > Viridiplantae > Streptophyta > Pinopsida > Pinales > Pinaceae > Pseudotsuga > Pseudotsuga menziesii. The sequence goes on from LPNX010535333.1 coordinate 227,010, forward strand.
TGCTATACTACTAACGACTTCAATTCCTGGGTTTTATGACTTTAGGCATGTCTAAAGGGAGCACAATATGAGTGCAAACCATTTATCCAAGGAAGCATTGAATATGAAGGTTGGCCTCCTCTCCTTCTTGTAACATTTAGAAGGATAAATCATTGAGGAAGGCATGATACAACTCTTTTAAGAGATTTTTTATTTATGTGGCATAGTCGTTTTTGGTTCTTTTGACTATGGGATACATTAGCGTCTTTCTTGTTTTAGTTGGGGATATAGATTTTGTTTTTCATATTCCAGGGATGTGTTTTCTCCACCCTCGATGCCTCCTTGGATAAGCTATTTGGGCTCCTTATTTTCTCCGTGTGTTATTGCTACTTTAGTCATCTTGTCGAATTGTGGGTTCTGTCCCTCCCCTCGGGAAAATGTTTGATACTTATCTCCACTCACGTCTGGAATGACTTATTGTCAGGACTATGTACAAGTTACCTTTAATTCACTATTGAATATCAAGGAACACCTATTTTTATTCTAAAAAAAGTTACAAAATATTAGCAATTTATTTTATTATATATATTGGGATTCGTAAACTGGGTCTTTAATATTTTTAGTGTGGAAACAAAATAAATTTAAAAATACACACCTACAAATTTGGTCCAAAATGTAGTTTTTTGTTTGAGATAAATTGGTTGAAGCATTTGCTATGGAACCACTTAATATATATCTCTTGTTAAATGACTATTTAATGAACTATTATACTAGGGAATTATTGATATTATTCAAGATAATGATATCACTATTATGTCATGCTTATAAGTCTATCCAAGTTTTTTCCGGTATTTTGCTCTTATTTGCCAAGTTTTTTTCGGCCATGGTGCAAGTAGAACCAAATAGGTATTTGTCAGACCTGTCTTCCTCGAGCGAGGGGAGTTTATGAAGGCTAGAGGAAAGTGAGGCATCCAGTAGGTCTATAAGGGCTACATCAACTAGATGTCAGAAGATCAGAATAAAATTCAATAAACGCATGGAATTTTTTCTTGCAGGAGGGGGGTCATATTCCTACGATGATGAGAAAATATGAGACATCGAGGTGCCCTTAAGGTACCAAAATCTAGTGAAATAATGTGTACCTAGGGATATTCCTCAAGTCAACACTGATTTTTGTGTGAATGAGAGGATATATAGAATTGCACCTTTGTCATTACATGGATTGCGATTGTTTTGCATGGACAACATAAAGGTCGGTTACGATAGATGTATTGAATTGATGGAGTATGTTGGACCCTATTACAACTACAATTATTGGATGCACCTGGTCCAACATACATGAATTATGTGTAGATATGGGTTGTCAGCAAATTATTTACAACTGAAAGACAAAGATCAAAATAAAGGAGCAATGCTGTACATTGACGGAAGGCCAAAGACAACTAGGAATATTGCGGGGTTAGTAAATAGTACACAACCAGGGTCTACACTTAAGCAACCCAACTGCATATTTGAGGGGCGTGAATGAAACCATGTCTTTGTATGTGTCATTAAATCAATAGTTGTTGGGGAAGAGCTACTTATTAATTATAATTTGAATCGAGTAGATACAAACACGGTTAGCATGGATGTGGTACATACAATTTACCCAACCTTTTATTAATTATTTTAAAATCTTTAGGATTTTTCGTCAGAAAATAATCATAATTTTTTATTAAATTTCTTATGTTGAGTTCACAGGGAGGTGATCGGGGGTGCATCACCTTGGCAACTGGTGAGAGGATTACCCCATCCTCGAGGGAGCATGTATACATCAAAATGTTATGTTATTAAATTGTTTTAGTGAGTATTTTGGTTTTGTTAGGTAATTTTTAGTATGTTTTTGATGCAGGGTTCTCTTAGGGGCACCTCCCTCATAGTAGATGTTACTAGACCTACCTCGAGGTGGCAGGTATGCATCGATGCCATTGTAAAAGTTTAATATGTACACACAATTCTGTTGTTATGTTTTTTCAATAGTATATTCATTTGATTTATAGAATCTTGTCTATATTTCATGCAGAGTGTTGATCGAGGAAGCCACCCGGCTGTAGATCAGATGAATACAGCCTCGGGGCCACAGGTAAACTTGAATGTAATTCTACAATTTAAATACTTCAAAATTGTACACATATATAAAATGTAGCATAATGTTTATTTTTCTATGTATTTTTTGGTTTGTATAATTGCGTTCATTATGATAATGTTGTCTACTTGTTTTGCAGGTGGATGATCGGGGAAAGTCCCCACCTGTTGATCAGACCACACTGTCATCTAGGCATCAGGTAAACCTATATTTAATTATAGGAATATATCATGATAGATATTTTTTGTTAATTTAATTTTTTGCTCAGAATATTGCTTCATCACGTAAGCAATGTTTTATATATTTTTGTTGAAGACAAATGATTCAGTTTATGAAACAACAGCACAACAGTCCATAGATTTTGATGTGAACAGCTCATGAATGATGCTGACATAGGTTCTTCTCTAGACCCGGTGAAGGTGATAGATAAGACCTTGAAAAAAATTAATGTGGATATGCTTCGTATGTTATTCCTAATTATGCAGACCTGCGAGATTAAAGAAAAGATTCAAGTGTTGATGCATAGATCTCAGTCCTTGGAATTAAGTTGCGGAATCATAATATGAATTCATTTAGTACTTTATAAATTTTATTTTATATGATAGTGAAATTATAATTGAATGGTTTGTATTTAAAGGATTTTTTGCGACCACACACTGGTGGTGAAGGCGGTGTTCGGCCCAGTGAGAAAACCACTCCCTGTACACCACATACTGGAACCTTGTTTTCAATTGAATAGTCGGCAACACATTTCACGACACCCCCGAGGGTATCAGAGGGTGCAGCCACTGCTGACCGACGCACACCAGATCATGCAAAATAAGGGGTGGAGGCAGAGCTTGATAGTAATGCTGATGCTGAAGCAAAATTTCCGAGATCTTCCTGTGTCACTAGCATGGGTTCAATATTAACACCATTTTTTGTGAACGAGTAACTCATTCCAATAAATATAGATAATATTCCACGTAATTATATATTGTTCAAATTAGTTTTTATAACTTGATTGTAATATACCGATACATTTTTTTTAAACTAATGATGGCATGATTGTTTTGTAAGAAATGTTTTTTTTTATAAAAAACTAAATGATTTGACCTTGGAGATCTTCAGTCCCACCATCCACACAAGGTGTGACATACAAAAAAAAGATTTAAAGGATGAGATAACTAATCGGTTGGTTGTCCTTTTCAACAAAGATACCTTCGATACAACGAAGGTCCTAAAGAAGGCTGGACAACATATGAAGATTGTCTTAGACCAATATAGGGTTCACCTAGAAAAGAACCCTAGGTATGAGCGCCCTCCAATGATTCCATCTAGGGAGTGGAAAGCCATGATGGAATATGGAAAGAGAGGGATCTGAGAAAAGTAGGAAATATACCACCAGGGATAGGGTGGTATGTAATACTTTAAATAATGCAATGGTAATCCTTATTATTATTAATTTTTATATTGAATTTGGAACATCTAACATAATTCAACACTTTATTCAGATTTCAAACACATCAAAAGACACAAAGGAAAGAATGGATAAAATTGGTCAACACAAACTTGGGCCTAGTGGTTATTCGAATTTGGCGGTAAAAATTGCAAGTATAAAAAACCCGATACTACATCCAAATAACAAATAGAAAATTATTTTCATTTTAATCCGACACAAAATGTAAAATTAGTGACATTATGCAAATATGTTGTCCGATCGATTCAAATAGTTTCCCACTCAGGAAGACTTGAAGCTTGGACTCCAATACGGATTTGAAGTTGTTGTTGAATGCCGAAAAATCTTGTCTAGGCATACATGGTCTTCTAGTGATCCATCTGGTGCACACATATATAAAAACTATATAATTTAATGAAAATTTATTAATTTTCATGCAATCGATTCGTTATAAACAATTAACATAAAATATTTATTCTATTTTGAGAAGGAAAGCAATGATCCTATTAATGTTGATGATGTACACCAACCAGTCGAAGATCATGCTTCGACTCTTGGTAATGCATTTATTAATATGCTACAGTTTTGTATAGATAATTACGGATGGTGAACATTAATTGTACTTCTCCATATTTCAACTGCAAAATGTTAGATTTTTAACATTATAGCTAGCATAACATTAGGATCTTTAACTGAGAGAACAACAAGCATAGTAATCAAACACAAGAGACAATGAACACAGTTTTTTTCCTCAGGGAAACTATAAATGGAGAAAACCCCACAAATTTCTCAGAGATAGAATCAACACCAAAAGTGAAACCCAAAAACAGTAAGATGATCTCCCGACAGCAGTAACCTCTTTCTTCCTTGCCCCATTGTCTTTCTCTTCCTCAGCTATGCACTACAACTAAGTGTGAGTGAGTGTGTGATAAATAGAGAGGCTAGCTCTCTATTTATACTAATTCCTTACTTGACTAAACCCAACTAGGGCCGACTTCACTAGGTGAGTCTAATAACCCTAGTGCCCTAGAACTACGGGGACTTTAACTCTTAGACAATAGGAGGGTTACACACCTTGACTTGACATGACTTGTTTACATTATAGAAGCTCTCGATAGGAACCTCGGGGCATGACATGACTCAATTACATTACAAATACATCTCGGAATAAACATCAAGTTACAATACATAAGAAATACAAGTGAATACATTCTGAAGTTACAATTGCATCAACACTCCCTCTTAACTAGAAAGGTATTCTCTCGACACAATTTATCAACACAAGTTTTCTTCTCTGTATCATCTGGATCATCATTGAGTCCTTGTCATCTTCACCTTCAAGTCATCTCTATCTTCAAGTCACCTTCACCTGGATCTGGATCATCATCACTGGATCTGTATCATCCCTCGATCTGGATCATCTTTGGAGCATCATCTTTGGATTTGGATCATCCCTCGATCTGGATCATCTTTGCTGGATCATCATCACTAGATCTTCACGAGTGTTATCTCATGATTCTTCTCGTCACAGGAATTTCTACAGAGACAGCCCTTTTTCATGCTGGTTATAGGCCTAGCCTCCATGTAGGTATTCTTCAGCACTTATATCTAACCCTAAGTCAGAATGGCCCGCCCAACACTTACATCTGATCATGTAGGAACCAATCCTATAATCATATCAGAAAGGCACACCCAACACTCACATCTGACCATGTGGGAACACCTCCCACAACCCTGTCAGAAAGGCCCAACACTCACATCCATCAACCAATGTCAGAAAGGCTTCAGCACTTACACTCGGCCATGCGAGGAACCAATTCTCCATGCCGAAAGGCTTTGCACTTACATCTGACAACCAATGTCAGAAGGGATCAACACTTATATTCGACCATGCAAGGAACCAATCCTCAATGCCGAAAGGGCTTTACACTTACATCTAACAACCAATGTCAGAAGGGTGTGAACTCACATCTGATCTTGTAGGAACCAATCCTACAGTCATATCAGAATGGACCCCAGTCCTAGACTAAGCTACCTGGTAACTGACCAGATGCCTCCATTCCAAGAATGGCATTCAATGCTTACTTTTGATCATGTAGGAACCAATCCTACAATCACATTAGAATGGCTCAGCACTCACATATGACATGGAAGGAACCAATCCTCTCACCATGATAGAATGGCTCATCCCTTACATCTGACCATGGAAGGAACCAATCCTCTAACCATGTCAGAATGGCTCTGGGTATCATCATTTCCCTTTGGAGGAAACCTCGATTTGGATAACACCAAGCTTCTCCCTAAATTACTCAAACTTCACCCTATCCAATGGATTCATCAACACATCATCTATCTATTCCTCTGTCGCAACATATTGGAGCTTCAATGCTCCCCTCTACACCATATCCCTGATATAGTGATACATGATCTCAATATGCTTCAACTTGTCATGGAACACTAGATTCTATGAAAACTTCACGCAACTCTGGTTGTCACAATGTATACAAGTAGCATCCATCTGGAGATCAAATAAATCATACAATAGCTTCCACATCCATACTGCCTCACAACTAGCTAAACAAGCTACAACATACTCTACTTCAGCTGTACTCAGTGCCACATAGGATTTCTTCCTGCTAAACCAAGAGATCACACCTGATCCCATACTGAAGCAACACCATGAAGTGTTATTCCTATCGATGGCACTACCTACCCAATCTAAATCAACATAACCCTCCAGGTTAATCTTTTGATTTGCCTCGTACTTGAGCCAATAATCAATTGTACCCCTCAGGTACCTCAAAATATGATTTGCAACAATCAAGTGAACATGTCTCGGATCTGTCAAGAACTGGCTCAAAGTGTTCACAGCAAAGAAAATGTTTGGTATCATGTTTGTCATGTACATCAAGGACCCAATCATCTGATGATACATCATAACATCAACTGTCTCTAATGAAGCATCACTCAATAGCTTCAGGTTCGATGCCATAGGTGTGGTCATGGCCTTGTAGTCCATCATCCCAAACCTTTTCAGGATCTCTACTGCATACTTCCCTTGTCCGAGGGAGATTCCATCTGCATTCAGCCACACTTCCATGCCTAGAAAATAATGCATCATACACAAGTCCTTCATTTCAAACTCAGCAGCAAGATTTCTCTTCGTATCAACAATCAACCCATCCATACCTGTTACAAACAGATCATCTACATACAGTAGGAGCATCACTAGGTTTCCATCTTCAACCTTGTAGTAAATGTTGGAATCTGCTTTACTCTTGTTAAAGCCCAAACTGGATAGAAAGTTGTCAATTCTATCATACCATGTCCTGGGTGCCTGTTTCAAACTGTATAGGGATTTCTTCAATATGCACACATGAGACTCCCTGTCATGTCTCTCAAAACCGGGTGGTTGCTCTACATACACTTGCTCTTCCACTACACCATTCAAGAAAGAAGTCTTGACATCCATTTGGTGTATCTTCCATTTTATCACTGCAGCCAGATCAAGTACTGATATGATGGAAGTGTATTTGGCTACAGGTGCAAAGGTTTCTTCATAGTCTATTCCTTCTTTATGGGAGAAACCTCGAGCCATGAATATTGCCATATATTTCTCTATGATACCATATGCAGCATGCTTGATCTTGTAGATCCATTTGGAAGTTACAACCGACTTCCCTTCTGGTCTTAGGACAACATCCCAAACATCATTCTTCATGATCAATTGATACTCTTCGATCATAGCATCCTTCCATTCTTTCCATTCTGCCACTTCTTCATAATTGGAAGGTTCTTTATTGATAAAGTCACATAGTAAAGCTACATATCTGGAGCAGGTTTTGGTTCTCTTTCTTTCTCTGTGATTCTCTTCCATAGCCTCGTATCTTTCCACACCTTGTATAATTTCTCGTACCCAAGCAGGTATCCTCTTGTGAGGATTCTTCTCCTGAGGTGGATCTACAGGTCTTTGTGGTTCTTCAAATTCTTGAATTTCTTCATTCATGGTTGTATCATGAATTCTTTGTGTTTCTGCTTTGTCAGGTTCTTCAGCATGTCTCTTTATGGATTTGTTGTAAGCTATGTCTTCATTAAATATCACATCCCTATTGATGTCGATATTCTTGAATCCTGGGAAGCATATTCTGTAATCCTTCAAGCTTTCAGAGTATCCCACAAATATACCCTTCTTTCCTAAAGGATCTAATTTTGTTCTCTTCTCTTTTAGAATGTGTATGTACACTAGACAGTCGAATATTCTAAGATGGATAACTTCTAGTTTCTTGCTGGAAAATACTTCTTCAGGTGTCTTGTTCTCAAGTACTCTGTGTGGAGTATGGTTTTGTACATACACCGTTGTTCTAGCAGCTTCTTCCCATAAATGCATGGGAAGATCTTGATCATGAAGCATTGCTCTTACAGCTTCCATGATAGTTTTATTCTTCCTTTCTGCAACCCCATTTTGTTGTGGATTATATGGATTATATAACTCCCTCTTAATCCCTTATTCTTTGCATAAGTCTTCGAATTCATTTGATGTGAATTCTTCGCCATTATCTGATCGAAATGTCATGATATTATTTTCTGTTTGGTTCTCGATCAAGGCTTTGAATTCCTTGAACTTGTTGAAAACTTCATCTTTGTTCTTCATGAAGTAAATCCATGTCTTCCTATAAAAGTCAACAATGAAAGAAATATAGTATACATACCCACTTAGTGAACTTGATGACATTGGTCCGCATACATCGGAGTGGATGATTTCCAAGATTCCTTTTGCCTTGCTCTCGCTACTTGGAAATGTGTTCTTTGTATTATTTCCTTTCGCACATCCTTTGCATACCCCTTCATGTTTTGCTTGAATTTCTGGAAGACCTTCAACAGCTTTACTTGCAAGTGGTAGTGCTCAATAATGTACATGTGCAAGCCTTTTGTGCCAAAGTTCATTTGGCTCTACTGATTCATGGACCAAAGCTTGTTCTAGATGTCCCTTCAATTTGTATAAACCTCCTTCTTGTTCTCCAATCACTATTGCATCGTCAATAGTCTTTCCACTTGACCACATGAGGACTTGGCCATCTACAAATGCAACCCTCATGCCTTTTGGATCTAGTGCCGATATGGATAGAAGGTTCTTCTTTAGTCCTGGTACAAACAAGACATCCTTGATTTTCATAGACTTTCTGGAGTCTAGCTTGTAGGAGGATTCACCACTACCTTTTATGGGATATTGGTAGTCATCCCCGAGTTTCACCTTATGGGGTGAATTATGTTCGGATAGTTTCTCAAAATATTCCTTAAAACCTATCATGTGTTTGGAATCCCCACTATCAATAAGCCAATCTTTGCTTCCATGAGTGACAGTTCCCATGAGAGCGGAGATTATAACATATTCATCTTCACTTTCTTGTTTTACTCTCTTCCTAGGAGCATCATCATCCTCAGCAGTGTGAGCATGATGTCTTCTTTTGGAGTTCTTCTTCTTCTTGGATCCATTCTTACTCATGGGACAATTTCTGGCAAAGTGTACTATCACATGTATAACATCTGAGTTTGGATGGATCCCTTCTTATAGGATTATTTTTCTGATGAGAATGCTTACCTTGGTGATGATGATTTTCCCTTCTTCCTTTCTTGGAGTGTACTATGAGAGCTTGATCTTCACTTCCCATATTTTCTTCTCTAGCTGCTATCCGAGCTTGTTCTTGTGAACATTCTTTCCATAGTCTACTGAACTTGACTAGCTTCTTCTTAGCATAGATTCCTTGAATGAAAGAATCCCATGACCTAGGGAGGCCATTCAAGGTTGTCATCACAATTTATGCATTCTCCACTTCTTCATCTACTACTTCCAATTGTTCTTTGATCTAGGAGACCCTTGTGAAGTATGACTGTATGGTCTCCTCATTCTGGATCTTGACATTCTTCAACTGGTTCCTTAGATTCATCTTTTGATTGATGTTCTTCCCTTCAAACAGTTTGGTTAGGGAATCAAAAACGGATCTAGGTGTCTTGAGGGAGGATACCTGTGGTATGAGGTGATCCTTGATAGAATTAGCAATGATCCTCTTTTCCATAACCAACTTCTTCTTATGTAATTCCTTGGCCTCGTCTCCCTCTGGAACTGGAACCTCCTCACTGATATAGGAGTCCAACTCATTTTCTTCCAGGACCAGGGAGATCCTATACTTCTAGGCTCATAAGTTATCAGCTCCCTCAAGCTTTTCATCAAGATTGGTATAATGAGACATATTAACTAAGAACCTCAAATGGAAATACAAAATATTTAGATCTTACCAGGTCAAGATGTCGGATCTGGATTTGGAGCTGAAATCCTGCAGTGCTGGTTCAGGAGCAGATTAGGGTTTTTCTTTTCCAGAGTTCTGTCCAACCAAATGCTTTGAATTTGATCCCTAACTTCGATTTTGGGGAGTAGATCAATCCATGATTGGGCTCACTGAAAAATTCCACTTCTGTGAAAATCCCTAATTTCCGGCAGTAGTGTTAGGTCCAAAACTGAAAAACCTCATAATTGGATTCTGCTTCGACAGAAAGATGCGCCCTAGGGAGGAGAGTTATTCCACCCTACTTTTGCTGCTGCACAGTGTCTTCTTCTTAGGTTAGCTCTGATACCATGTTATATTTTTAACATTATAGCTAGAATAACATTAGGATCTTTAACTGAGAGAACAACAAGCACAGAAATCAAACACAAGAAACGATTAACACAATTTTTTTCCTTGGGGAAACCATAAATGGAGAAAACCTCACAACTTCATCAGAGATTGTTATACCAAAATCCTATCACCATCATGTGATAAGACATTTGACATACCTACTAGCCCTGAATCCCAACTTCTGGAGTGGAAACTAAATGGTTTTTCATCAATCTGTCATACAAATTCCCAGCACCGCACATGCCCCTTTATCCAGGAGTGGTACCCTTGCTCACACCACCTTTTATCGATTGTCCATAAGCGATGCCACTGCCCATTGGCCTTGGTCCATAGGCGTTTATTACCAGAACCGCTCTGTCATAGAAGGATAAGTGCGACAACCTGGGTAAAAAGGGAAAAAGAGAAGTTTCTTGAGGCTTCTAGAAGATAAGCCTCGTGTACTACCTTATCCCTACTGTTGTGGGTTGGTTGAGCTCGAGATCCCTCATCCTAGGATCTTAGAGGCCACCTCACCCAATAATTTCTCAACCATCTCTATCCATTAAAGCCCTATAAATATGAGCTCATAGCCATGGTTGAGGAGAGAACATTGAAGGTATTGTTATGCTGTTGGATTGATTCTTGGCCCAAGATCATTTAGAGAGAGCATAGAGAGCTAGAGTTAGAGATTTTGGGGATGAAGAGCTGGTTTCATGGAGATGCATGTCAACACTAAGGCTTGGTTGTAAAATTATTCATATTTATAATGTAAGTTGATTTCTGTCCCACATATGATGTTGTTGTTGTGATTTTGCATGTATATGTTGCTAGATTCCTTAGTCACTAGCATAGATTAGTAGATCATATTCTGGTTGCTTTGATCTGTTTCGTGTTGAACTTGATTGCAGGTACACAGATGGACTATCAAATCCTTGTATTCCATATATCTATAGCATCTAGGGAGAGTCTTCAACCTCTATCCTCTATTTGTTCTGGATCTGAACCATTCAGACTAGTGGAACACCTTGCTGTCTGTAGGAGGTGAAATATTCTAGCTAACAAATATGGCGACTCTGCTGGAGAGCATGTATATCAGTTGTTCTGATCTTCCTTAGTCCGCAACTCTTGCCTGAATCCAGGCTCAATTTTCTTTAACTCTTTTCAGTTAGATCTACTTTCTAACTTGCATTATTTGGGTTTGAAATTTACAGATCTATTCAGATTTGAGTCATTTCGATCTTTTATGCTCTGTTTCCATACTCAATTCAACAGTATTTTCCCTAATCTGGTCTTTTTCTGACTTGATATGTCATTCTCTATGTGTTTTGGATTTTATTTTTATAGGGAACCGCACATGTGTTGTTGGCAAGGAGCGGTGCCACCACCTGAGTCTAGTTACCCATACGCGGTGCCACTGCCTGAATCCAGTGAGCAAGGAGTGGCTCTACCTCAAAACCGCTTGTCAGTAGCTTCATTTGCACGGTGCCAGGTAGGCCCTGTTCCAGACTTTGAATTTTTATTTTTGTGTGTTTTTTGCTTACTTTTTTGCTTACTTTTTGAGTGTTATATTCCCTTTTCATTTAAAGAGAGTTCATGTTTCTTGCATTAGATTCTACATCCTTTTCTTTTCTTGAAACATCTTGTTCTTTTCTGTAGATATTATTCATTGGAATTGGAAATATACATTTCATTTTCTTGAGTAGGCTTTGGTTTGTTTTGGACTTAGAATGCATGAGTGATCCATGTTGTTTTGAGTCTTTCTTTTCTTGGGTGATTCTTGTTTCCTTTTGCATGCCGATTTTTTCAGTGCTTGGTAGGAAAGATTGGTTATTTGTTTCCTTGTCTGTTTCAAAGAGAAGTTTTAGTTTTTTCTCTCTTTTTCTTTATTTGCAAGCTTGTTGGATGATTTTCTTCTTGTTTTGTGCATGATTGTTTGAAATTATATATTTTACTTTCATCGAGAAGAAATATCTATTTTTAGCTTTGCATGCATTAGAGTTAGATTTGTTTGGAAACGTTAGTAAAATCATCTTTCCATTAAGTTTTTATGCATCTTTTTCAAGCATGAAAAGATAGGAAACATTTCTGGTTTATTTATGTTAAATGTTCTCTAGATCTCTTTTTTATTTGCTTTGAAGATTGTTTAGGGTGCATTGATATTTCACTTTTCATTTGAAAAGATAGAATTGCATTTGCATTTGAGTGTGCATTTTTGGGAAGAAAAGTAAATCTCTCTCCCTCTCTTAGGTATAATTTCATTGAAGAGGAAAACTTACATTATCATATCAGTATGCATCTTCTTTAAATTCAAGTTTTCACTCCATGGTTCCACCTAAACGCACAAGATAAAATTAACGGTAGTACTAGGTTAAAACTTTTAGCAATTTGAGTGATAAGTTAGAGACGTGTTCAAGCATCCTTAAGTGTAGGAGCTATTGTTGTTTGTCTGCATTACATCCCGGGACTCGCGCATTTCTTCCACATACCGTTGGTATATTGAACGGCCTTTCATGTACCCTTGAGGTATATAGAAAGGTACTTCATGTACTCGATTGTATATAGGAAGTCCCCTTGTGAACGGTTATGCATTAGACAACACTACTACTGATTTGAGCTCCCTCATACCTTGCGTATGTCTGGAGATACTTTTAGGAATCCTCAAACTATCTGAGTTATCCTTTTGTCCTGTCCTGTGCGGTTCTTGACTCTTATCCACTCCTTTCACATGTTTGCTTGTTGCTTTTAGTTTGAGTAGTACTTGCTTGTGCGTGGCAGTTAGGGGGTTATTAGAGAGTTTAGAGATGGCATCCTCATCTGGGACTACCACTCAAGAGGTCCCTTTCCAAGGTGTACCTTTTGTATTTCCTCCAAGTGAAGGTATTGGTCCTCCCTTTATTGCCACTCTAAATCTTCCTGGATTAACTATAGGATTACCAGTCTGGCTTTTTAATCCGGTAATTCCTGTTAGACATAATGTCTCAAATGTCACCTCTCCTCCAGGAGAGGATCGACCTCAACCTAATCCTGCTCCTTCACTAGTTGTGGCTTCATCTCTTTCTTCTTCTTCGCTTGACCAAAGCTCTATGGTTAGTAGTCATGTGGATAAGAAGAAGAAGAAAGGGAAGAGTAAGAAGAGGAAGGATAAGAAAGAGAAAAAACAGCATCTATCTACCCTTGATGGTGCTCATTCTAAGAGAACACCCGAAAAACCCAAGTTCCCTTGTAAGCTTTGCAAGGGGGACAACCTTCTTAAGGAGTGTCCCGGTCTCTCCCATGTACAAGAAGAGTGGTCTAAAATATCCAAACCATCTGTGTCATCAACCTCTGATCATGATGTTGACGATACTCCCTCAACCAATGACCCATTGGTAAAAGGTCGTAAGGGTAATGTCTTGTATCCTTGTTTGATATGCAAGGCTATGCATCGTATTTTTCTTTGTATAAACATGGATGAAGCAACAAAACTTTAAGCATCATTGTACATATAAGATAGACACATGTCACCATAATCATCATAGGACAACAAGTCCAAGGTGTTAGTATACATCAAAGAGAAAAATATTTCCAAAGAGACATACCCAATCTCACCATATACCTGTCTCTATCTGATATTCCCATTTGTAAACTATGTACCATATATGTTGCTCTGATCGTATGAACTAGGTCACCAGTGAAGTCATCTCAAAGGACAAGGAGATCTCAGTCCTAGAAAGGAAATACTCTATATCTACTACTAAAAAAGGATTTGAATGGATCATGCTATAATAATGATGCATTTTGTATCCCCATCAATAAGTCTGGATCAGAGGAGAAAAGAAAATCTACATGTTGCAGCATGGTACCCAACTACAATATATATGTGATAACATGTGCCTCAAACTCCTGCAAGTGTAAGAAGATATACAAGCTTAACTAGACCCCCTGAACGATTCTCTCCTTCACTGTATTATTTTTTGATGACTGGTTCTAGTGAACCAGAATGTTATCAAGAAGCAATGCAGGTTGAAACTAGAAAGAAGTGGGAGTGAGGCATGAATGAAAAGATGGAACCATTGGTAAGAAACCAGACTTGGGATTTGGTTTAATTTCCTGCAAGTAAAAGAGTATTGCAGAATAAATGGGTTTACAGGGTGAAGGATGAAGAAGGAGGCACAAAGCAGTATAAGGATAGACTTGTGGTAAAGGGGTTTGCTCAAAAGAAAGGTATAGACTTTGATGAAATATTTCTCCTATTATTAACATGACTTCAATTAGGACTATTTTAAGTCTATTGGTAATTTAATATTTGGATCTTGAACAATTAGATGTAAAAACAACATTTCTCCATGGGGACTTGGAGGAAGAATTTATGTGCAGCAACCACAAGGGTATGAGGTCAAAGGGAAGGAGAATTTGGTTTGTATGTTGTATAAGATCTTGTATGGTCTGAAGCAAGCTCCAAGACAATGGTATCTGAAATTTGATAAGTTTATGACAGAACAATGTTATAGTAGATGTCATTCTGATCACTGTGTTTATTTCAAGAGGCTAGATAATGGAAGATATATTATCTTGTTATTATATGTGGATGACATGCTTGTTGAAGGGTCTAAAATGCAATATATAAATGTGCTCAAGTACAAACTAGGTAAATCATTTGCGATGAAGGATTTGGGTGCTGCAAATAAATCCTTGGTATTAGAATAATAAGAGACAAGAAAAATCACAAATTGACATTGTCTTAGGATGAGTACATAGAAAAGGTGTTGGAGAGGTCTAGAATGCAGAATGCAAAACCAAATAGTACACCTTTTTCCAACCATTTCAAACTACGTAAGGAGACGTGTCCCAAGACACATAAGGATATAGGATACATGTCCAAGGTTCCTTATTCATCAATAGTTGGCATCTTGATGTATTCCATGGTGTGCAGAAGACCAGATATTGCACATGCAGTGAGAGTTGTGAGCATGTATAAGAACGATCCAGGTAAAGAGAATTGGAGGGTAGTATAGTGGATTATCAGGTATTTGTGAGGTATGACTTTCTCATGCATTATGTTTGGAGGTTCAGACACTGTTCTACAGGGATATGTCGACACATATATGGCAGATGATAAAGACAACATGAGGTGAACCACAAGGTATGTTTTTACTATAGGTGGAATAAAAGTGAGTTGGATTTCAAAAATGAAAAAGGTTGTTGCACTTTCAAAAATAGAAGCAGAGTATGTTGCTACTACATAGGCTAGTAAAGAGATGATTTGGTTTCATAGGTTCATGGAGGGATTGGGTAAGAAGCAGAAGAATAATAGGTTGTACAGTGACAATGAGAGTGCCATTAATTTTGCAAAGAACTCATCCTTCCATTCCAATATTAAACATATGCATCTCAAGTACCATCTCATATGATTTCCTTTGGAAGATGAGCTGTTGAAGTTGGAAAAGATACATACTAGCAAGAATCTTGAAGACATGTTGACAAATGTAGGAACAAGAGAGAAAATGAATTATTGCTCGGTTTTAGTTTCTCTTAAAGCATGAAGGTGTAGGAGAGAAATTTTATAGGTCCAAGGTTCAAAGAATAGTACAAAAAGTGCATCAACGATGGATTTGTTGTGATCAGTCTCCAAGTGGGAGATTGTTGGTTGTGGTGCCTGATCTTCCCGATTCTAGAGTTCATGTTTCAACCCTGTTTGGATCCCAATACCATGATGGGGTGTGTGGGGGATGAAAACACTAAAGTTTCCATGGGGGCTCTAGGGGGTGATGACTTATTTGGGAGCCCCCCGTGGCATGGGTTCGGGGGCAGTTCCCCTATAGTGAAAATATATGAAAAAATGCCTTGTAAAATGTTGTAATTTCAAAGTCATGAATTGGTAAATAATGGGTGATTTATGGTCCCATGATATTTTCCCATGGTATTCCCATTATAAAAGGAAGGCATTGTGATATGGTTGTGTATTGTATTGTAGCCATTGTGAAAGTTTATCTCTGTAGTTTTAAGAGAGAGACCTTGACATAGTGAAGAGGAAGTGGAGTGGGTGTGTTGCAGGTTGTATGCCTTCATTTCATTAGACGATATAATAATAAAGAACTAGCAATTTCTATGTGGATGTAGCCCATCTTGGGTGAACCACATTATTTTGTTGTCTCTTTTATAATGTATTTTTGTGTTTAATATTTGTATCTTGTTTATTGTTATTGCTTTGCGATCTTGTTTTTCCAACAAAGAACACAATATGCCAATTAATTCATTAAATTTAAATTCTTGATAACTATAAATTTTAAGATTAATAAATCTATAACACCTTTATGTTCCCTTCATCTACATAAGATGTTCAGGAACAACCATGCCATGAAAATATTGGTGTAGAAGTGGATGATCCCTCTACACAAGAATTGATAGAGAAATACAAGAAGAAGTGTAGAGGACCAACTAGATGTGCAGGAATTAATAACATGGAGGAAAAGGTTCAAATTCATGTTAATTAAAGGAACCAACCCATTGGTCCAAGCTCTATGAATGCTTCATTGCTAGGTGTACTCTCTAGGAAAATGGTTCCAATCACATAGTCTTATTGGAGGAAGGTTTCATATCAACCTGTTGAGGCCTAGAAAAATGCAGGTAACAACAGTAGGGATTCTCCCCAATAAACATTCCCAATTAGCTCGTTATTGTTTGGTATGGGGAATTCGTCCGGTTTACGGTCTGGATACCGTAGGTCAAGTAACAATTAAAGTGTTTTACTGGTTACGGCATGGTCCACCGTGTATGTTTTTAGTTTTTTAATGTTTAGGTATGATGTGCAAGTGCCTAACTAAATGCAAACGATAGAGATAACGAGGAGGGTCACAATGTGATGCACGAGTTCTTACCTCTCGTCTTACCTCTCTCACTTCTAAATCACAAACAACAAGAAACTAACTAAGACTTACTAACCTATCCCTAGGGAGCAAAACTATCATTAATGGTGGGTAATGTATTGTAGTGCATGCATAAAGAAAAATCACAGATAGTTGTTATCATTTTCGAACACATGAACATCAATAGAAATATGAACAACAATATAGCTTATTGTTAGTTAATACATTCATTACTCAATGTGGAAATTTCACAAAAATAAACCAGAGCACATTCATAACATGAAAAAATTCACTAAGTTAGAGAGATCTCACAGTTTATGGAAACAAGCTGAAAAAGAAATAGATCATATCCAACTGGCCCATAGCAGACATTTGAAAAATCCACAGAACTTCCTCCAGCAGAAACATATGACTCTTTATTGTAAAATGAAATAGTTCTTCTTACAATAATTTCTCAAGATAGTCTAGAAAAAAGGTCCTTTCTATCTAAAATTCTCCTATATTTATACAAAAAAAAAAAAACTCGTGTGCTACCCCTCATTGTCTCTTGAGCTTCCCCAACCTTTCCTTTTTCCAAAATTTTGTCCTGTAGCTTGTGCACATAATTAATACAATATATTGCATTTTAAATCAATATTTCCAAAACAATTTATGAGGAAGGGCCAGCTTGCTCGCTAATGAACTTCTTCCATGCATGATCACCTTCTGCTATGCCTTCAAACCCGGAAGGCTCAAGAAATCGAATGTTAATTTCGTATTTGGCATCCTGGGTCTTTACCCCCTCTATCCTAGCAGGACTTAGGCGCAATTGGTCTTCTAATAAATGAATGGTCATGGCTGCATGAGCTACCACATTTTTCAATATCCATTCATCTATGTCCTTGAACTTCTTGATTTCTTGCTCTTCTTCCTGGTACCTATCCTATAAATGTTTTAGAAACAATTCATGCTCCGATAGCACATCCAATCTCTTTTCTGTAGAAGTTTGACATTGATTGTATGTGGAGAGCACTCTCCTACAAAATTCAGCACATGCTGCCTTTGTCTTTTTCACTGTTTTCTTGAACTCCTCTGCTACATTAATTGAAAATTCTAGTAATTCATATTCCTTCTTTAAAGTTTGCTGATATTTTACGAATAACTCAGCAGGATATTCCTTATTGGTCTCTACCCAGACCATTCTTCATTTTAGAATCTCCAATATATCTTGAGACCTATCCAAGAAATATGAAGTGGTGTCTACAATTTCTTCTAGCCTAGTGTCTATCTGCAAAAAATTTCACCTTTCACCTTCTATCTGTATCTGTATTTGATGGATCTTTTTTCTTTGAATCGGAACATGCTCTTTCAAAGGCTGGATGTTGGTTTTCTGCTCCATAGCATCCTTAAGTGATGCGGTCAATGAATTTTTTTGCTCTTCTAAGGCTACTGCCTACATCTGATACTGCTTCTCCTTTTCCTCTACAGTAGCCTTCTCCATTTCTAACTCGGTGACCCTACTCTCCAACTTGTTCTTCTGTTCACTTAAATTCCCATATGATAACTGAAGATCATCCTTTTCAGTCTTTAACATTTGATGCTCTAGATGTAGCTTTTGTAATTTAGCTAAGTTAACTTGAGCATTCTTCACTTTGTTCTCTGTGGATATTTCTAGAGCATTCTTATCCGCTTGCAGAGTTTGGCATTTCGTTCTTGAAGTCTTGACTTCGCCCATCATATCTTCATATTTTCTCTTTAGATTTTGGATTTCATCTCTTTCCTTCTTTAAGGTTTCCTTCAATTGGGCCACATTCTTCCGTGACTACTCTAGATTAGTCATGAGCCTGTCCACATTGTCTTCAGTTGCTAAGGTTAAAGCTACCCCAGCTCTTGCTATCAACCATGGATCTTTATGCGTACCATGTACCAATGTTTTATCTGTCACCATATTTCCTAGTTGTCCCCCAGTACCTACCTTCTTCTCAGTTCTTTTAACAATTATTTTATTTTCTTTGTCATAAAAAATGGTATTAAAATAAGGAACCTCCTCCCCTTCGGTAGGCATGAAAGGGATCAAATTTATTTCAGAAATTGAATATTTTACTAATATGTTTCCAGAAGATACAGTAGGTTGCAAGGGATTAGGATCAAATTGTCCTTGCTCTTGATCTATTTGGTCTTGTACTCCTTGTGCATCAACTTGCTCTGTAGTCTGTTGATCCTTTTGGAATTTTGTTAGTCTCAAGCCCTCACTTTCTTATTATTTCTTCTTTATTTTAACTTATCCTTTTCTTTTTCTTTCTTCTTCTTCCTTCCTAGTTGCTTCTTCAGCAGCTCGTTTCTTTTCTTCCTATTCAATTCTTAACCAATTTTCTGCTTCCTGTGTTAATCTTTGAGCATCTTCTTCTCTTTTCTTTGCCTCTTCTTCTTCTAACTTCTTAGCCTTTTCTGAAGTTTTGCCTTTTCCACCCATATTTGTTATTTTTTGCTTGAATCTTTTCTTGAGGGCAGTTATGTTCTTTGCATTTCAGAATGTCTCCTCATCTTTTTCCCAAAAATTAGTATATTCAAAATGAATTCTTGCTTCTTTGTAGTAGTCAGCTACTTTGTTATGGGATTCATTTCTATGAAAATTCATTTTGCCAAAATGAAAATATTCTAGCTCTTTAACAAATTATGTTGCCTGCTTAACCCTTGAAAACTTATAGCTTCCGAGTAAGAAAGGTATTACAGGGTACATTGCCTTCTTATGTTCAAACAGAAAATTACCTACTCCATCAATATACAGTTGTCTGAATGCCTCCTTGTGGAGTACATAATCTGTGGCATATTTCGGGAGTAGGGAAGGAGCTCTAGAACCACCAGACATCCTTACATATAATCCATCCTCTGTCAAATAATAATCCCCAAACTCCTGTATGACTTTAAATGCCTCTTCAGACATGCAATTACATTCAGTCAGGAAAATTAGGGTATATAAGGGCATAATTAAATTCTTGCAAATTTCCCTATAATAACTATGGTACTTATGTGCCCACAACAATTTATAGGTTGTGTATACTGGGGTTCTATCCTTCTCCCAGTTACATCTCAAAGCAGGAAAAGCTTGGGTGCACAATATGCAATCAATCAGGATAGATCTCATATAAAATTTCGATTTCTTTTGAGATACCCCTCCTAAGGTTGCTGATATACATGCAGAGAGGTTATTTGACACTATATTTTCCCAGTTAAAGATGGTTCCTTGGGTAGCCTAAAAAAAATAACCAGTATCCAACCTATCTTGAATCTCTTCCCATGTGCTCTACCAAAAATCCTATTGAGCGTCAATGCAATAAACCTGTAGGGAGCACAGAGAGTAGAGGTGTCATATTCTCTGGAAGGTCTAGTTCAGAAATTCTTTCCTGGTATCATCATTCTCTTTACAGTTTCTACTAGGTCCATAGCTATCTCCTTCAACCAACTCTTTGTTAGGTAGACCTGTGGCGAAGATAGATGATATGCCATGGAGACATATGCAGGGCTATATGCAGCATATCCTTTCTTTGCAGTGTTCTCTAGAATCATTATCATCACATTTTCCCTGGGCATAATCCAGCCTATTACTTCTGAATAGGGAAATAATTCGGGCCTTGTAGCTGCTTTCATCAAGGTTGACTTCTCAATGTTGGCATAGATCGTCATTTCTTCAAACCCGGCATCAGGTACATTCTGGTTTGATATCATTCTATAGATTTCTCCCCACTTGTAGTCTGGTTCAACTCCAGTAGTGGCTTTGGTATCTTCATATATGAACTCTACCTTGGTGATTATTTCTACTTCAAGCTCTCCTTCAGCCATCTGAGCTTTCTTCTTCTGTCTCTTTGACATGTTACTATTATAGAAATCAACCTGTCACAGTAAAAAAACATGTTTTAGGCTAACTGAACTCTTAGCAAGTGTTTAAGAAACACACAAGAAAATATACCAATTTATTTACCTCCTCGACATGCATGTTGTTTAAATAAGTTAAACACAGTTTTTATGAATGAAATATTTATCAAGGAAAAATCCTGCAAACTGCTTCCTAAATTTGCCTAAGCTCCACTGTCTCAAAACCTTAATCGACCGAACAACCTCCATCTCACATAGGTACTTATTAGACTGATTCTACCACTGGATCTCAACACAATTCTCAATCTCAAAATACTAAACCCTGCGTAGCAAATGTCTTCGAGAAAAACCCTAATCGACCGAAAAACCCTCCTGAATCCCACGGGATATGGTAACTGCAAGAAAAATGGCTTACTAACCCTCGGCCGATCATGAAAAGACCAAGAAAAGGGTGGTGCAGATAGCGAAACGCTTGTCTGCACCGTTCCCTAACAACTCGCGTCAACACAAATGTGTCCATAATGGTTCAACGGCTTACAAACTTAGACTCCCACAATAATGAGACCTCAAACAGCTAAACCCCCTCCTCAATGTAAACAAACCACGAACTCACCGTAAGGAGGCAAAAAATAAAATTCCTAACCTTCCTATGCGGTAAAACTTAACTAGTGGAAAACCTAACGGCTCAAATATCAACCAATAACAACCAAAATAACAATAACATGGTTTACCTACCTAGCAGTTGCGATGTAATCGATTGGATGGAACGAAATTCTATGGGGCAGAGCAAGACGAACGGGATTTCGATAGCTACGTGTGCACGACTTCTCCGGACTGCTTCCACGATGCAAATGACACAACCCAATGCGAATGACAAGTCACAAGTAGAATAAAACAATATAAAACATGGCCTCTATACATATAGAATGACCGACAGGAAACTTATCGACGAAAAAACGTAAATCAATCGGAAGGATAAACTGGAGGGTCGCCGCAATGGCAGGCGCAAACAAAACTACGGTTATTTTAAGTCAACCGGACGTTGGAACCACTAAGTTCTAAGTTTCGAACCAAAAATTGATCCTCCTTCGCAACGTCGACAATGTATAGTTATACCATCGTGGCCTTTACTATTGGAACGGGTATCGGAACTTGGCAATTCTAAGCTCTAAGGAGTCAGCGAAAGAACATTATGCTTTCGAAACATCTCAGAACTAGCCTCCGGCAACGTCGGCAATGATAGACACTAGGACTCTGGCTTACTCCGGTCAAACAACCCAACAGTGAAATAAACATTATCATATATTGGAACTGCTAACCATTAGAACTTCGGCAAATCGAACCCAAGGAGAAAAGAAAACGAGCTCTGATGTATTGGCAAGGGAGTCTGAAGGTATTCGGCAGGATTGAAGGTTCTGCTTTCGATATCGAAAGGATAGTCGACTAATCTTCCGATACAAAAAAATGAAACATACCAAGTTTTTTAAAGAAAATTCTGAACTCAGGGCAGCTTTGGTGAAAACAAAATACTCCTAGGCCAGATTTAATAAAAACAAATAAAATGGGGGCCCTAAAATTGAAAATTTTGGGGAAAAAAGTTGCAGCTGCAACACAACCAAAGGAGGATTTGTGGAACATCATTAATGTGAGATTTATTACACATTATATCTATTTGTTCTCAACATTTGTGTTTTTGCGTGATTTTAATGTTTACTTTCAAACAATTCATGACATCTAATAATGAACATTTTGTATTTTGTAGTCAAAATTTGTAATCCCTCCAATCCTTAAAGATTATTGTATGCAATCTATAGGCCATACAGAAAACATTCATAGGTACAAGTTCATAAAAAAAAAATTTAATTCTTATGAATCAAATGAGGAAAGATTAAAAATTGTTTCTCCAATTAGGATAAGTGAGACTGTTTGGAGAGATTTTGTCCTATCATGAAGCACCACTAAATTCAATGTAAGCAAAAAGTTCACATATTATATAATCAAGTTAATTGTAATGTCTATTGGCTTGTAATGTTGGCCTAATTTTTTTATGTTTCAATTCATTTGTAGGATATAAGCAGAAAAAATAAGGAAAATAGAGACAAGGAGCGGGACTTCCATACCTATGGATGTCGAGGTTATCAAAGGGTTGAAAATGATATGGTAATTACTTGTGATGCATGATATTTTATTTATATGATAAATATTAGCATAGTTGGGATTCATTGTAAAGTCACAACTTAACCATACTATTTTACTTATTGTAACTAGAAAAAATATGGATCCTCTGATGATGCAGCTACACCCATTACTAGTGCAAATATATGGAAGAAGTGCCATCAAAATAAGGATGGCACTCCAATCACACTAGTTTTCGGAGAAACTATAGTATGTTCTCAACGTTTTAATTTACATACTGATTAGAATTCCATTTCACACGCTCAAAATTCTTTATAATATAATTTTCTTTATGTGCATGAAAATGCCAGCAAAAAATCAAGAAGCACGAGTAGAATTTACATCTGAAGACTTTGCAACTAAGGATGATTCCCTTGCTAAGGTATTAGGGGCTGATGTGAGGGGACGATGTTGTAGGGTTTCCCTAAGAGTTACACCAACTAAGTTATTTGGCACACATCCATACAATGAGGCTCTAGCCGCAAGCCAAGCTACAGTCAAATAAAGTGCACAAGAAATATCATCTCTAAAAGCAACAATATCCGAACTCATGAAAAGAGTAGAAGCTACAAAGAGGAAAAAAGTAGTCAACAATTAAAGTGTTAGTGTCAAATTCTTTACTTTTTTTACAATGCACATATTTTGACACTAATGATTTGAATTCTAATATCGCATCGCTAATATGAGCAGGTTCCTATTGTACAAAATGTCCAGGCTAAAGTCAATCCTGTGGTTGGGGTTAGTTGTCTAAATATGTTTTTTGAAGAACATTTTATTATCATGTTTTCAATGTATGTAATATATTTTATTGTATTAGAAAAGTAATATAGGGGAGACAACAATCCCTATGAACAAAAAAGTACAAAAATATTTCTCTATTGGATGCAAAGTAGTGGATTGAAACATGATCAACATTTGGTGTAGAAAACCCCAATGGATCCAACTAGACTTCAAATTAACAAAATGAAATCCCCAATCTTAGTGAGTTTTGTAATTCTTTAATCTTGGATCACCACTACTTAACTTCTTCTTTTAATGCATCTTACTTTGTCTAATTTATTGGCAGGATAAAGAGAATATTAATGAGTTGACACTATCTCATTTCATTAAGTTCTCTCTCATGTTGTTAAACTCTTGGGTGAAAGTTGAAAAGGGGACAAAATACATCAGACTCACCCAAATGCAATAATCCATTATGTATGGGAAAGGCTATTATGTTGTGCATCTCACAGATATTTTAAAACCTAAATTTGGAAATTTATCTCTCCCTCATCCCAACAACTCATTAAGTACTCTAGAAGAGGATTTACGGGGATTCATTCCTTGGAATAAGGATAACATTGAACTATGTGACTGTAAATCCAATGGTGTTGTATCATCCAATAATGGTTGATTTATTGAATATTTGTAATTAGATCTAGAAGCAGTTTTTTTAAAGGTTTTGTAGTCTAGAATTCATATTTACAATCATTGTGTACTCTGGTCACAAGTTTCCATTATATACTATGGGCACCATGATCCATCTTGTAATACATAAATATTTTTTAATATTATGCATTTAATACACATATTGAAACATTTGTTTGGAAATTCACTGGAAATTGTGTGTAAGTGCAACTCAACGGGGAATTGTTTATATTTTATGGAGGATTAGTTTTAAAATCATTTGATAAAATATTTTGTACTGAGCATGTACAATGTATATCCCTCTACTTTTTTTATGAATATGATATCAACAAATATTTTTGCATATATTGTTAACCATATACTAATATATTCTAAGGACTGGTTAAAAGATCTAAAAGTTTGGCCTGGTTTTTGCTATTTAAGTTGTGGTTTGTGATCACCCATTTTGTATGGATGTCAACTAAAAGATGTTGGCAAGTTCATTGTCTTGTCCAAGGAAATCTGAGCATTTTTTTAGGATTTAAATCAAGCCTAATGGGGTATGGGAAGGTGGTCCATGACTCTATATAATCTAACAATGGTGATGAAGACCATAAACCACATTTGGGATGTCTTAAAGCATGAATTATGGGCATAACAAAAATAATTTTGGTTGTGATTGAGGGAACGAGTTGCCATTATATACAATGGGCATGATGTGCCATTTTGTAATGCATAAATATTGTTTAATATTATGCGTTTAATACACATCTTGAAACATTTTTTGGCCATTCACTAGAAATTGTGTGTAAGTGCAACTTAGCATGGAATTATTTATATTTTATGGAGAATCAATTTTAAAACCATTTGATAAAATATTTTGTACTGAGCATGTACAATCTATATCCCTCTACATTTTTTATGAATATGAGATATCAACAAATATTTTTGCATATATTGTTAACCGGATGATTTATTCTAAAGACTGATCTAAAGATCTAAAAGTTTGGTCTGGTTTCCCCTTTTTAAGCTATTGTTTGTTATCACCCATTTCCTATGGATTTCAACTAAAAGATGTTGTAAATTTCAATAGACTATCCAAGCAATCTGAGCATTTTTTTCAGGATTTCAAGCAAGCCTAAGGGGGTACGAGTAGGTGGTCTATGACTATATACAATCTAACAATGATGATGAAGATCATAAACCACATATAGGTTGTCTTAAAGCATGAATTATGGGAATAAAAATAGTAATTCTGGGTGTGATTGATGGCACATGTTTCCATTACATACTATGGGAACAATGTGCCATTTTCTAATACATATATATTGTTTAATCTTATGCGTTTAATACACATCTTGAAACATTTGTTTGGCCATAAACTAGAAATTGTGTGTAAGTGCAACTAAACAGGGAATTATTTATATTTTATGGAGGATCAATTTTAAAATCATTTGATAAAATATTTTGTATTGAGCATGTACAATGTAGATCCCTCTACCTTTTTTTACGAATATACTATTGAGAAATATTTTGCATATATTGTTAACCATATACTTTATTATGAAGATTGATCTAAAGATCTAAAAGGTTGGTCTGGTTTCCCTTTTTAAGATGGGGTCTTTTATCACCCATTTTGTATGGATGTCAACTAAAAGATGTTGGCAAGTTCAATGGATTGTCCAAGGACATCTGAGCATTTTTTTCAGGATTTCAAGCAAGCCTAAGGGGGTATGAGTAAGTGGTTTATGACTCTATATTGTCTAACAGTGATGTTGAAGATCATAACCATATTTGGGATATATGAAAGCATGAATTATGGGCATAGAAACATTAATTTTGGGCATGATTGAGGCCACAACAACATCAAATCCAATTCTAAGCAAGATCTAAAATTTGAAGCAACCTTATATATTTATTTACTTGGAATTTATAAGCAGTAAAAAATGGTTAAACAAAAAAAGAGGAATCTAGATAAGTTCAGGTTTTCCTAGGCCTGTCTTAGTCCTAAACCACCCTAAAAGCAAAAAATTTGGGCTACTTGTTACTTATCCAATGTCTCTGCCTTATCTGCCAACTATTGGTGCTATTGTTCCATCATTTGAGTGTGCCTTTCTTCTTGTCAATCATCTAGTTGAATTAAATCCCCCCCCAAAGTTGCAAGAGATTATTTTTCTCTTGTCCTAATTTTCCATAGCATCAATGAAATATCCTCAACATTCAACAACATTTAACAAAGGTTGCATTTTGGCAAGGTCCTTTTCTATTTTTATGATTCTGTCTTTCAAAGAGTTGATTCTCTTCTTGAATATGCACATTGGTGGTTCTTGAATATCCTAAACTCTGTTTTAATTTTAATGGCTATGATTCCAACTTTAGTCCAGGTCTTTGTTTCCTCATTTATGGAGCTAAGACCAGCCGAAAATATAGGCCTATATTTACACAAATTGCATTTATGAAAATATATCAATACAATTGTTTCTTCTATTTTAGATGTGGAATTAAAAAAATTAAGCTTGCCTTGTGTTGTGCAAAGAAATATTGCACGGTGTAAAGGGAACATGATTTCTATGTATGTGTACAACAGTGTCCCAATTCGTAGACGAAAATGTTGAGAGTGTAAGGCATCCCCCCCAAGAAATGTCACTAGTTGGACATACAATCTAATAGCCCAACTTCAAGCCATCATTTCTTAGTCCTAACAATAGCAAATAGAAATTGATTAAATACTAAATTGGTATAACCTTATAAAATTGGTAAGTACTCAAGGCAGTGATGCAAGGTATACGAAGACTACTTATCATGCAATTTCACCAAATCTTGAAACCATTTCCCAGGGATACATTAGGGTTACCATGCCCCTATCCTTTGTTTCATATTGGGTGACCATTAGTTGCTTAAAACTTACTTGCACATGTTGTCCATAGAAGATATGCCACAATGGATTTATAATCTAAGAGGATATTATGCTTTCAACTATAGATAGGATTTGTTGTTGAGTGATCTAGGTTTAGCTAGACATGATCCACCAAGAGATATAGTATTATTATTTTTAATTCCATTTTTCGACGATGTCACTTAAGTGGCACAAAACCGATGCTAGTGTTGTTGGTTGTGGAGCCTGATCTTCCAGATTTAGAGATGTTATTGTTCAACCATGTTTGTACCCCAGTTTTACTATACACTCATCCTAGCAAGGGGGTGTAGGAGGACATTGTGCCCTCGTGGGGGTTCGGGGCCCAAGGGATCCTCGATGGGGGTTTAGGGGCAATTCGCATGAAAGAATTTTTTGGGATGTTTGTTGGCCAACAGTTTACGGGCCCATGGTATTGGGTGACCAGTGGTATTTTCCGAGGTAATTTCCCTATAAAAGGAAAGCATTGTAATAGGGTTGTGTATTGTATTGTATCATTGTAAAAACAATCTCTATGATTGTGAGAAAGAGACTATGATAGAGTGAAGAGGAAGTGCAACGGGGATTTTGCAGGTTGTATCCATTCATTTTGTTGGATGAAATAATAATAAAGGAATTGAAATTTCTATGTGGATGTAGCCCATCTTGGGTGAACCACGTTATATATGTGTCTCTCTTGTAATTTGTTTTAATATTTTCATCTTGTTTATTATTTATTGTTATTTCTCTATGATCCTATTTTTCTAACAATTGGTATCAAATCCAAAAGGTCTATTTGGATGGTAAACTCACAGGAAAGAAGGTTTACTGGTTTGATTGGGAGCAATGGAATAAGAAGGAAATTTTAGGGTCAAGAAATATAACTACCAAAACTACTAGTTATGGAAGATGTAAATGGTGGACTATTTGTACCAGAATGATCTATACGTACCATTGGGTGAAAAAAAAACAACCAACGACTATGAATGATGAATAATGGGAGGTTGTTCACAGAAAGGCACTAGGAACAATACGGTTGTGCCTGGATTCGTCGATGGATTTCAATATTTCAAAAAGAAGACAACGGAGGGTGTGATGAGTGAATTTTCTAAGCTCTATGAAAAAACCTAGGCTCCCAACAAGGTATTTTTAATGAAGCGTTTATTTAATATGAAGTTGGCAGAAGGTGGATCTATTGCTGACCATTTAAATGAATTTAATATGATTACTAGTCAACTAAATTATGTAAAAGTGAAATTCGATGATGAGGTTAGGGTTCTTCTAATCCTGTGCCCATTGACAGAAAGATGGAATGGCTAGTCATGGCTGTAAGTAACTTTGTCCCTGGTTCAGACACTTAAATTTGATGATGTTGTTGGTTTTATTATTAGCGAGGAAATGCAAAGAAAAAGAACAAGTGATGCATCAGGTAATGTGTTGACCATGGAGAATAGGGGAAGATAAAGGGAGATCTGAAGGAGCACATGTAATCATAGTAAGTCTAGAAAGGGAAGATCCAAGTCCATACTGGGAACCATAGAGTGTTGGAATTTTGGTAAGAGAGGACATCTGAAGAAAGACTATAGAGCTCCAAAGAAGAAAGGAGATGGGCAACATGAGACTACTTAGGAAGAAAATGTAGCAAGTGATGTGTTACAAGATGATTTGATTCTTGCATTAGATAATACTAGTGATTACTGGGTAGTAGATTCAAGGGATTCATGTCATACTACATCCTATAGGAAATTATTTCATGATTAAGTTCCGGTTTATTTTGGACATCTTTTATTGGGGGATGATGAACCATGTAAAATTGTTGGAATGGTCAGTAAGATACATATTAAGTTAAATAATGGAAATGAATGGTTGCTAAAATATGTAAGGAATATTCCTTCTATACAAAGAAATTTGATCTCAATAGGGAAATTGGGAGATAGTGGATGTTTGTTGACATTTGGAAAAACGTGGTGGAAGATCACTAAAGGAGCACTAGTAATAGAAAAAGGAGAGATGATAGGAACATTGTATTTATGTCCTCATAATACTAATTATTCTATCTCTATAGCTTCCAAATAAATAAGTGCAACATTGTGGCATCATAGGCTTGGCCACATGAGTGAGAAGGGGATGCATATTCTTCTCTCAAGGAAATTGCTTCCAAATCTGAAGCAGGTAAGTTTGGAATTCTTTGAGAACTCTGTTTATGGAAAATAAAAGAGTGTTAGATTTCTCAGTGTTGGGAAACAAAAGAAGAGTGAAAAGTTAGAGCTTGTGCATACAGATGTATGGGACCAACTCTTGTACAATCTCTTGGTGGCTCTCGTTATTACGTTACTTTTATTGATGATGCAACTAAAAAAACTTGGGTTTATTTCATTAGACATAAATCTGATGTGTTTTCTACTTTTAAGAAGTGGAAATATTTGGTTGAGAATGAGACAAGAAAAAAATTGAAATGTCTCAGATATGATAACGGAGGTCAATACTACAACAAGGAGTTTCATAGTTACTATTCATACCATGGGATTCATAGAGAGAAGACAATCCGAGGAATGCCACAAGAAAAATGTGTGTTAGAAAGGATGAATAGGATGGTCCTGGAGCATGCAAGGTGTATGAGAATGCATGCAGGGTTGCCCTTACAGTTTTGGGTTGATGTTGTAGATACTGTTGTTTATTTAATAAACAGATTGCCTTCAAGCACTTTGGATGGTGGAATTCTAGAGGAGGCATGGACATGTAAAAATGTAAATTACTCATTTATGATAACTTTTGGTTATGAAGCATTTGTCCATATTGATAAAGAAAATAGAACAAATCTTGAGGCTAAATCCAAGAATTGCACCTTTATTGGATACAGGGTTGATGATTTTGGTTATCGCTTATGTGATTATGAAAATCAAAAAATCATTACGAGTAGAGATTGGGTATTTAATGAAAAGGTTATGTACAAAGATCGTTTGCAAGGAAAGAAAGAGGAAAAGGAGAACACAAAGTACACAATGCTTGGTTATCGCTTATGTGATTATGAAAATCACAAAACCATTAGGAGTAGAGATCGGGTATTCAATGAAAAGGTTATGTACAAAGATCATTTGCAAGGAAAGAAAGAGGAAAAGGAGAACACAAAGTACACAATGCTTGATGAAATCAAAGAAACTGAAGTTTCAAAGGTACCAGAAAATCAGGAACAATAACAAGTACCTCAAACTTCTACATACGTAAGAAGATCTACCAGGTTAAGTAGACCTCCGCAACGACTCAGATCTCCTTCAATGTATTATTTATTGATGATTGTATTATTTATTGATGACTCTATTATTTATTAATGAATGATTATGGTGAACCAGAATGTTAGGAAGAAAAAATGCAGGTGGAAACAAGAAATAAGTGGGAGCAAGGCATGGATGTAGAGTTGGAGTCATTGGTAAGAAACCAGACTTGGGATTTTGTTGAGTTTCCTTCCGGTAAAAGAGCGTTGTATAATAAATGGGTTTATACGTTAAAGGAAGAAGAGGTACATGGCTAGACTTGTTGTAAATGGGTTTGCACAAAAGAAAGGTATATATTTTGATGAACTATTTTCTCCTATTGTTAAAATGACTTCAATTAAAACTATTTGACTCTAGTGGCGGTAGAAGATTTGCATCTTGAACAGTTATATGTAAAAACAACCTTTATCCATGGATATTTGGAGGAAGAACTTTATATGCAACAACCACATGTGTATGAGGTCAAAGGGAAGGAGAATTTGGTTTGTAGGTTGAAGAAGAGATTGTATGGACTGTAGCAAGCTCCAAGGCAGTGGTATTTAAACTTTGATAAGTTTATTACAGAACAAGGTTATAGTAGATGCCATTATGACCACTATGTTTATTTCAAGAGGATATATAATGGAATATATACTATCTTGTTATTGTATTTGGATGACATTGTTATCAACCCAAATGGCACTTCTCTGTCCTAGTGCCGACATTCCCTATGTTGGTACACAAAAGGAAATTTTAGGATTGAAGATTTCCAAAATACTATAGATGGGCATGACATGAGATGCATTTACTTTTCAACCAGCCTACCACATTATTTTTCTAAGTGTTGATTGGCGTACGTGACTATCTTCATTTAAACTCACGTACGTACGTGACTATTTTCATTGAAAACTCATGTACTGTACTCGACTATCTCCATTACAACCCGCGTACATGATCATACGCGAGTTTCCTTTAAGCAACTCATGTTTCATACGCAGGTTTCCTGTATTAATAATCATGTACAATTCCATTCGACATTAAAAAATATAAATCACAATTAATGGAGATTAGTTGGGCCCTAATCATTAACTACCCCAACTATCTCAACCTCCTCAACCTTCGAAACCACTCTATTTCCCAAAGTATAAATAAAGGCCTTGGGGAGGGCATTAATCAATCAATTTTGGAGAGCAAAGTTATGCTGGTGGTATATCTTCAGAAGTCTTGGAGCAGCAGAACTCAGAGTCCTTTAGTTGCAGAGGAATCCTTGTCTTAGGCGTTGGGTTGTACACTTATCTCATTCACTGATTGTTAATAAAGAGAATTATTCTTCCAACATTGTGTTGAGCCTCTTTCATGTATTATGGTTGATGAATATATTTGATTAAGCACTATATATATTGTTTATCTAACCTATCATATATACAGTAGAATATTGTACTTGGAGAATTTACTCTTTACAGGTGAAGGAGGTGCATCTCTGAAAGCTTTGGATAGAAGCAGAGCGGAAGAAGATCAAGCTTGGATCAACCGTCGGTAATCGAGTGAGTCTAATATTTCTTCCTATTTCCTTTCTGTACTTTACTAAAGCTGATTGTCTGCAAGTTTAGAAGTAAGTCGGTAACCCTAGACCCTAGGTTACAAGGGTGTTTAATCCTGAACAACAGAAATGGAGACTCCACTGGGGAGCCCATCCTGCTATGGGTTAACTCTGTAGATCATTGCCCAGTCTTTACTTTGATTCATTGTGTGGTGTTTTGTCTTGGTTCATACTTGTAGTGGTGTTTGAAGACCTTTATAATTTTTCCTTTTGTTGAAAAATTTTACTCCTCTACACGGGTTGCTATGTTACAAAGTCGCGTACAGAGGTCTATGTACATGTGTTGTTGTATTAGACAATCACATACAATACGCGGGTTGCTCTTGTGAATAGTTGCGTACAGGTCTGAGCAACAAAATTTTTGGGATTGGGTTGCTTGTCCCTATCCTTCTGTGGATTTTTGTCTTGCTTAGTGGTCTTCAGTACTGGCATTGCACTGTAGGTTTGATTTCCCTGTTAACCATACTTCATGCTTTTCGTTAAGCCCTTGGGTTTTTATTTGTTGGATTATCTTTCTTTTAGCATTTTAAAGTGGATTTTCCTCTTGGGTAATAGGTCCAAGTGCTGGTTGTCTGAATCAGTGATCAGGGTTCTAGATACCGCATATACCATTCTATTTCGAATAGTGTTGGTTTGTCACTTGCCTTTGGTCGATTTCAATGTTTTCTATTCATTGTGTCTTCCCAGCTAGATGTGTTCCAAGTCTTCCTTAGGTGGTTGATCTTTGGTTTTTATAAATCTGCTTTACTTCATTTTGCTTACTTTATATAGTTAGATTATTCAAGCATACACAAGAATTTTGCATTTAGGTGCATTAGTAATCTTTGAGCAATTTGAAAAGTGAAAAGAAAAGCATTGAAAACATTTGCATTTGAATTGAATATGGTAGTTTTACTTTCAGTTTTTAAATAAAATCTCAAAAATTACAAAAAATAAGTCTTATTTTTCTCTTTCATAGTTGCATTTTCATTAGTTTATATTTACAAAAAAGAAAAAAGAAAAAGAGAAGCTTGTTTTAAGTAGTGATCATTTTATTTGAAATTGATTTATACACCTGTTTTTTACATTTCTTATCGAGTCAATAACATCATAGTCTTTCACTCCACTTGCCTTTTGAGTAAAAACAACCTTTAAAAAGAACGCCATAATTAAAATTTATTAGTAATTTTTATTTTATAGGGCCATACACCTACTAGCTTAGGCTAGACTTGTGGAATAGGAAATGTAAACTCCCCATAAGTACTTAAATTTAGACATAGTGGGCCAATCGATAAGTAAATCCTTCTCTTTATCGATAGTATCTGGGAAGCTCCTCTCAAACGGGAGTTAAGCACGAGGCCGCATGGAGGCATTGGACTGAGGAGATAACCGTCTGATTCCTTGTCAAAATGTAGACCAAGGATTTTACGCATCTGGGGATTCTATCCTAGACAGAGTTTCAGGTTTAGCTACCCTGCCCATGCGTAGGAATCAAGCTTGCGACTGTCCCCCCAGACTATTGGTATAGTTAAGGTAGCCTCTAGTCTCTTGACATATAGGGTTTATACACAGGTAAATCGTAAGGCTATTTCTGGTTCACCTTGGACGGGCTTGGAAGGTAACCCTTGTTGAAAGTGTAGGAGGGCGGTGGGTGATTCCTACGCTTGTGCCTAAGAACTTCTTCAAGGACGCCAAGAAGTTGTCTCTTATATTTCTTCGGGAAAGCATATCTTGTACACCTTGTGATTGTTGAGACTTTAGGAATTTTTGTAGTGATTGCTCTATGGTTTATCTGTGTTTAGCCGACCTTAGGGTTTGAATAGTCAAATTTACAACCATGGAGGACCAAGCTATCAAAAGGTCACAAAGGTTGCAAAACCTTCATCTACTTATTACATTGGAACCTCCACCTCCCCCTCAAAGGAGGAGATTAGACACAGATGGTTATTTTGAACCGATAGGAGTTAGTGAAGTTTTGGGTGAACCAGAACTTAGGGAAAACCATTTCAATTTAAACACAGTTGAGATAGAATACTTGCAGGCTCATGAGTTTGCAAGGAATTTTAATACACCTCTAACTAACTTAAACAATCATGTGATCATTTAGGTTCACCCTTTCGATCCACCTGTGATTGGTGTCCCTGTGGGTAGGATAATGTCTACTGCAAGAGAAATTTATTTTATTTCCACCTCAGCCGCTCCGGCTGAAGGGGTGCCACCTCCCCTGGTAGGTGCCCCTAGATCTAATATACCTACTGTGCCATTAAATCCAACGAGCCAAGTGGTTCAACCACCGACTCCCACAAGTCTAGCAGGTGCTTCTGGTGGTATGGTCACTGGAATTCCTAGTGTACCTACTATTCCTACTTCCTTCGCACACATTGCCCAGAGGGGTCCTATAGGATCCTCAGCTTCTGTCCAAGGATTTCCTTGGAATGGGGGGCGCATTCCCCCATCCACTCCATACGTAAGCCCAACACCCTCATATGTAGGGGTATAGTTTGGAAACACTAACCCTTATTGTCAAGGTTTCCAAACTCTGGTTTTTGCTTCGTTCATGAGTTCTCCCTTTTCACTTTTTAGCAGAGGGATACCTATTCCTATATTTCAAACCCCAGTTTCGACTGGGGAAACCAGAACCTCTTATACTACACCTCACACAAACAATCCTATGGCTTACGGCTAGAATCCATTCCAAATAAACCCATCCACTTCACAACCAGTAGCGAGGGGCAACTCCACCTTCACATATGGGAATATGGGGGAAATTCCCTCTAATCCCCAAACTGGCACTTTTAGTGCTTCGATTAGACCTAAGATTCCTTTCCTAGAAACTTTAAACTTGTCAGTTTTCTCTAAACTGATGAATGACCCGGTGAGACATGATCCCTCTTGGCAACCCGTCCCTACCAAGCTGCCCTCAGATATCCCAAAATTCGAAGGCAAAGTTGGTGACGATCCTGGAGCTCATGCCACCACTTTCCATTTATAGTGCTCTTCCAACTCACTGAATGAAGATTCAGTTTAGTTGAGGCTGTTCCAAATAACTTTGAGGAGTACTGCTGCAAAATGGTACATTGAGTTTCCTTCTGCTGCGTTTAGCAATTTTTGGGACTTGGCTAAGGCTTTCCAGAGTCACTTCTAGCTTCCTATTTGATATGATTTTGGAACGGACTTGTTGTCTACCTTTCGGTAGAACAAGGCCACCCATATCTTAGATCACATCCAAGAGTGGAGGAGGCGGAAGAGCCTTATGAAAGCCACTATTCCTCCTGAGTTCTTATTAGAATGGTTCTTTAAATCCCTATTGCCTTATATATCTAAGGACGTATCTACTTCAGGAGTGACGAATGAGGAAGAAGCTATCCTCAGGGCCCAGCAACTTGATTTGATATATTCTCAGTCTGGGATCTTATATGAGATTATCCCTGAGGCACTGAGGCCAACACACGATGCAGAGAAACCTAAGCTTGGACCCCATGCCGATGGTGTGGTTGGTTCCATGAATTCTCCCACTGTAGAATCTTTGGCCAAACAGCTCCATCATCTTTCCATAAAACATTCTATGGTGGAGGCAGCAAAGGCTTCTCCCTCACCCCAAAATGCAAATGTTTTTGCACAAACCTCTCAGAAGGGAAATCAACATCCCAGTGGGAAAAAGAAGAGAGGAAAGAAAGGGGAGGGAAACCAAAACAAGCAAAAACCCACAAACAATGATGATGGGGGCAAGAAAGAAAAGAAGAAGGTGAAATTCCCATGTAAGTTGTGCCATGAAGATCGCCTCACCCATATTTTTCCCCTTATGGAACAAGCTCAGAAGCTGTTAAAAGCTCAACAACCGGCTGTCTTGAAGGATCCTTTTCCCCAAGGACAGAATTCTGTTTCAGCTTCAAATGCAGCAGGGGGCACCCCAAATTCCCCTGACCCCAATTATATCAACATGGTTCGATCCCAAACTTTACTACAGACCAGAAATAAGAACTATGAAAAAGAGACCTCAGAGAAGGGTAAGTCCATAGGTGAAACTTCTAACTCTCTCACAATCAAGAAACCTGCTGAAATTATGCCCAAGATACCAAAAGGTGTCTTTAAGAAGACCTTGCATAATCCTAATGCTAGGGCTACAGCAAACTAATCCATAGTTGAAGACTTAGCCTAGACACCTTGTGCAATGTCAGCTTTAGAGGTGTTACAGAGTTGTCTCGCCCAGGAGGATGCACTCTTAGCATCCTTAGGCAGTATGGACTCATCGAGTCTCATGGCGAAATTTAACTTGTCTGATGTCAAAATTCGCCTACCTTATCATGTAGCCTTATCGATAGATGTCATCCATGGTGGAAAGACAATTGGAAGGGCAGTTGTCGACGAGGGTGCTTCTACATGTGTTATGTCCTTATCGTGTTGGAAAGCTCTTAGATCCCCAGAGTTGGTCCCATCAAACACCCTACTTACTGATTTCGACAGAAGGTCATTCTGTCCCCATGGTATCCTACTGGATTTTGAAATTAAGCTGGTAGGGAAAGCAGTGTCTGTTGAGGTAGAGGTGATTGATGCACCTTTGGATTATAATTTTCTCTTGGGAAGAAGTTGGACTTATTCCATGTCTGCTATTGCATCGACCGTCTTTTGAATGGTAGTGTTTCCACACGAAGGGAAGTTGGTTACTATTGACCAACTCATCTTTACTCGAAAAGGACGCATGGAATCTAATGAGTCCACTGTGCCATTGGTTGATCAGGTCAAATTTGCTTCAGAGAGCTTAGGGTCTGGAATGTACGCATCATTGATGGGAACATTTGATCTTCTAGCTTCGATTAATTATATAGGTTCTACTAGTGTGGGGAAGTCCATAGCTACAGTTGTTGATAGGATTGATCCTTGGGTCCTCCCTTCCCACCATGAACCTGAAGTGCCCTTGTCAGCAATGGAAGTGGATTATCAAGCTATCACCCAAACCACTATTGATCCCTTTCCAGTCCCCCTCACAATCTCAGAGGAACTGGAAGAAACCTATTTGCCTGCCTAGGAAGAAAACTCTTTGCATTTAGATATGGTTTTACCTTCTGAGGAAGCCATTCTAGAAGCCATGTGCGGACGAGATAAGATCTGTGAAGATCTTCACCATTGATCATATTTTCTTCTAGAGTTAAGCAGGATAGAGAATCAGGAGTTTCATATGAGACTGGTAGACGATGTTGATATGCCCATTAATCCCTTACCAAGGGAAAGAATGTTTCCTGAGGGGAATATGGCAAATATTTCTGCTACCATCCCTATCAACATCTCTGTAAATCCTGACATTCTGGAAAATATGCATATCGACACAAACTTCTCTCCTGAAGAGATTGTGATCTATACAACCTTGTTTAAGGAGTTCCGCGACATTTTTTCCTGGTCATATGAGGAGATGCTAGGCATTGATCCATATATAGTTGAGCACGAGATCCAAACATACCCTAACGTTAAACCTGTTCAGAAAAAGTTGAGACTTGTTAACCCTCATAAAGCGGTGTCAATGAAGGCTGAAGTGGAAAAACTACTGTAAGTTGGTTTTATTTATCCCATAGCTTTGACGGAATGGGTATCCAACCCTGTTCATGTTGATAAAAAGCAAGGGACCAAACACGTCTGTACTGAATTTTGAGATTTAAACAAATCCTGTCCTAAGGACAACTATCCTGCGCCATTTATAGATCAAATTATTGATGCTTGCGTGGGAAGTGGAGTCTTTTCATTTATGGATGGTTTCTCCAGATATAATCAAATTCAAATTAAATTGGAAGACCAAAATAAAACAACTTTCATTTGTCCTTGGGGTACCTTCACTTACAAGAAAATTCCCTTTGGATTGAAAAATGCTGGGGCAACCTTTCAGCGGGAAATTAATTTTTCCTTTCATGATATTAAAGCCATTGTCGAACCTTACCTTGATGATCTGCCTGCACATTCTCCTAAGAGGATTAATCACCCAGATCACTTGCGTTTAATGTTTGAACGATGTAGATACTATAAGATTCACTTGAATCCCCACAAGTGTGTTTTCTATGTCGAGTCAGGGAGATTTCTTGGATTCATTGTTTCTAACATAGGCATTCAGGTGGATTCGTTGAAATTTGAGGCCATTGTAAATCTGCCTCCTCCTTGTTCTATCGGGCAGCTTCAGAGCCTGCAGAGGAAGTCCAATTTTCTTCGACGTTTCATTGTAAATTATGCCAAGATTACTAAGGGTTTCATGTGCCTGTTAAAATAGGACACCCCATTTGTATGGGATGAAATTGCACAACTCGCATTCAAGGAATTGAAAAAAGCTTTCTTGTCGGCACCAGCATTGCGTACGATGGATTAATCTAGGGATTTTATATTGTATGTGGCTGCATCTGAGTCAACCATAGGGGTAGTCCTAGTCCAGTAGGACGATAATCTCCAAGAGAATGTCATTTACTATATTATCCATGCTTTAGCCGGACCTAAAATTTGGTATTCCCATGTCAAAAAGTTGGCCTTAGTAGCTGTTTATGCTGTTCAGAGGTTATGTCACTACATCTTACTGAGGAATACGATGGTAGTGTTGGATGTTAACCCTTTTCAATATGTTTTGTCTCGACGGATAGTTGGAGGCAAATTCAACAAATGGATAGTCATTCTCCAAGAGTTTGACTTGGATTTTCAATCTGCCAAATCCAAAAAATCCTTAGTTTTTGCTGAGCTCATTGCAGAACTTCCAATAGAGGAAGATGTAGCTATTGAAGAAGAATCATTCCCAGATGAGCACATCTTTTTGATTTCCACGTCTGACCCCTGGTATGGAGATATACTTATCTATCTCTAGACTTTGAAGTATCCTGCAGCTTTCTCGCGGGAAGAACAACGTAAAATACACCTACATGCCAAGAAATACCTCATCATAGGAGATACTTTATACCGTAGGGGGGTAGATTCCATTTTGCGTCGATGTCTTACCCACGAGGAAGCGGAGATTGTCCTAAATGATGCCCATAGTGGAGTGTGTGGGGGTCATTTATCTGGGTTAGCAACAGCCCATAAGATATTACATTACGGTTATTTCTGGCTCACAGTCTTTAAAGATTGTGTGGAAGTCATGAAGTGTTGTCATCCTTGTCAGCTTTACACCATAAAGATGCAGTCACATCCCTCTCTATTATTTCCCGTCATCTCAATGGGCCCCTTCATGAAGTGGGGGATTGATTACGTGACATGTAACCCAGCCTCGGCTAGGGGGAACAAATATATCATTGTCGTTGTAGACTATTTTACGAAATGGGTAGAGGCAATGCCCACCTTTAAAGCTGACGGGGAAACTGCAGCTTTTTTCGTGTTCAATCAAATTATCGCACGATTCGGTATACCTAAAGTGATTGTCACTAACCATGGAATTCATTTCCAAAATAGCATGATGACTGAATTAACCACTATGCTAGGATTTAGACAAGAACATTCATCTTCGTTCTATCCTCAAGAAAAAGGTCAAGTTGAGGTTGTTAATAAAACATTGAAAACTATCCTTAAACGTACTATTAATGCAGCCCGTTCCAACTGGCATATCATGTTGTACCCTGCACTTTGGGCATATCGGACCAATGTGAAAACTGCTACGGGTTTTTCTCCCTTCCAACTGGTTCATGGAGTGGAAGCTGTTACCCCGGTTGAATGTGAAATCCCGTCTTTAAGAATTTCTATTCATGTGTTACCTGATACATCTGAGCTGGAAGAACATCTATTACATTTAGAACATCTTGATGAACATCGTAGAGATGTGCTGACAGCAAACCAAGCTCATAAAAATAGGGTCAAAATCCAATACGATAAATCGGTAAAGCCTCAGATTTTCTCTGAAGTGGAGCTTGTTTTGCTCTAGGACCAAGACAAAGAACCCCTGGGGGCAGGAAAATTCAAGTCTATCTGGTTGGGGCCTTATGTCGTATCAAATGTGTTAAAGAAAGGCGCATATGAATTGATTGATTTTTATTGGAATAAGTTGCCTGAGACTAGAAATGGGCTCTACTTGAAAAAGTACTATGCTTGGGCTAAGCACTTTTTCTTGTATTTTATTGTATGTATTTTTATGTACACTAGTTCGTCGGTTTGTGTTCTTTATACCATCTGCTAGTTGTTTCAAATGTCTTCTGAGAGGTTCGTAGGTTTCACTGATGGCGCCAGTCACCACACTTGTAATTTAGCTTCAGCTGCATGGGTCATTTATTCGCCCTCAGGACAGTTAGTTGCCTCAAGAGGCGCTTGCTTAGGTCATGCTACCAATAATGTGGCTGAATATAGGGCTATCATTGAGCTTCTATGGGATGCTTTGTCATGTGGTATCACTCAGCTGGAAGTCCAACTAGACTCTCAACTGGTGGTTTCCCAGCTCAATCGGGCTTATCAGGTGTGGAACCCTATTTTACTGCGTCAGTTTATGCAAGTTAAGTTATTGGAAAGAAATTTTGAGTT
Source organism: Pseudotsuga menziesii (assembly GCA_001517045.1). Taxonomy (NCBI): domain Eukaryota; kingdom Viridiplantae; phylum Streptophyta; class Pinopsida; order Pinales; family Pinaceae; genus Pseudotsuga; species Pseudotsuga menziesii. The sequence goes on from LPNX010535333.1 coordinate 267,652, forward strand.
CATTACATTCAATCACATTCCAAGAAATAAAAATTCATTAACTGATTCCTACGCTAATTACATTTTGGATTTGCATTCAACACATTTTACATAAAAATATATAGCAAACACATAAAAAACATTTGTAAATAAACCTAGTTGATACAAATAAGTCTAGTTGTACTATCTGTAAAGTTAAAAGCTGCCTTGGGTCATCTATGTGTCGTGCTCACTGTTGAAGGAATTAACCCTATGTTTGATCTATATCCTGATTCCATCATTGTCATATCCATTACTACTTGTGTCTCCCTTCCTTTACCCAGTTCCTAGTCACTCTTGTGATCCTTTGGAGGATCTATTGCCTTCCTTATCACAGTATGGTTCCGCATCAGCACTTCTTGACGATGAAGACCTAGAGTTTTGACGATCGTACCTCAGGATTCACTTTCATTATTGGTGAATTCCTTTGCTTCAGTTGTCGATTATCACCTATTAATTGACAATTTGTTGAATCCGCTCCATGTTCGACTTCAATAACATCTATTCACATGGCTTGGATTGTACTGGTTCTTTGGGATTTTCTATGAAGACCTTAGTTTCACATCCATGGACTAAGTTGCGCAAGATTATGTTGTGGTTACTTACACAGCTTCCAGATCTTTGAAGACTCATCATTGTTGTATATTGTGGCTTCGATCCACCTTTGTAATATATGTGGTCTTGTACCTATACTATATGATGTACTCAAATATTGTACAGGAGCTAGTGTTCTAGTATATTGAACATAGTATCCTCGGATATGACTTTGTATATGACATTATTATGTATTTTTTTCAGGTACTACCTCTACTCAATTGGACTTCTGAGTTCTCCAAAGATAATGATTATAATGTATTTCAGCCATCGCTTCCCTCTAACCTCACACATTAGGGGGCATCTGTTAACAACCCAAATGGAACTTCTCCGTCCGAGTGCCGACATTCCCTATGTTGGTACAAAAAAGGAAATTTTAGGATTGAATATTTCCAAAACACTATAGATGGGCATGACATGAGATGCATTTAATTTTCAACCAACCTACCACATTATTTTTCCAAGTGTTGATTAGCGTACGCAACTATCTTCATTGAAACTCGCGTACGTACGCGACTATATTCATTGACAACTCATGTACTATACACGACTATCTCCATACAAACCGCGTACATGATCATACATGGGTTTCCTTTAAGCAACTCACGTGTCATATGCGGGTTTCCTGTATTACTAGTCACGTACAACTCCATTCGACATTAAAAAATATAAATCACGATTAATGGATATTAGTTGGGCCCTAATCATTAACTACCCCAACTATCTCAACCTTTGAAACCACTCTATTTCCCAAAGTATAAATAGAGGCCTTGGGGAGGGCATTAATCAATCAATTTTGGAGAGAAAATTTATGCTGGTGGTATATCTTCAGAAGTCTTGGAGCAGCAAAACTCAAAGTCCTTTGGTTGCAGAGGAATCCTTGTCTCGGGCGTTGGGAAAAATACAAAACCAATTAGTACACCTTTGGCCAGCCATTTCAAACTAAGGATATGTGTCCCAAGACACAAGAATAGATATAATACATGTCCAAGGTTCCCTATTCATCAGAAGTTGGAAACTTGATGTATGCCATGGTGTGCACAAGACCAAATATTGCACATGAATTTGGAGTTGTGAGCAGGTATACGAAATCTAGGTAAAAAGCACTGAAAAGTAGTACAATGGATTCTCAATTATTTGAGAGGTACTACTTCTCATGGATTATGTTTTGTAGGTTCAAACATTGTTCTACATGGATATGTTGATGCAGATATGGCAAGTGATAAAGACAATAGGGGGAGCACCACAAGGTATGTTTTTACTGTAGGTGGAACATCAGTAAGTTATATTTTAGAAATGCAAAATTTTGTTGCACTTTCAACAATAGAATTAGAGTATGTTGCTGCTACAAAGGATAGTAAAGAGAGGATTTGCTTGTAGAGGTTTATGGAAGAATTGTGTTAGAAGCAGGTAAATAGCAGGTTCTATAGTGACAACTAGACTTTCATTCATCTTGCAAATAACTCATCCTTTCATTCGAATACTAAATATATACAACTCAAGTACCATTTCATAATATCTCTTTTGGAAGATGAAATGTTAAAGTTGGTAAAGATACGTAATATCCAAAATCCTGCAGACGTGTTGACAAAGGTAGTAACCATAGAGAAACTGCGCTCTTCTTCGGTTTCAGTTGGCCTTGAAGCATGAAAGTGAAGAAGATAAATTTTCCAAGTCCAAGGTTCAAAGCATAGTACAACAAGTGCATCAATGGTGGAGTTGTTGTGATCAGTTTCCAAGTGGGAGATTGTTGGTTGTAAAGCGTAATCTTCCATATTCGGTGTTGATGTATTTGCAACTTCGGAATGTATTCACTTGTATATCTTATATTGTATTTCATTGTACCTCGATGTTCCTATAGGGAGAATCATTAATATAATAAATTCATGTAAAGTCTAGAGGTTAAACCTCCATTGTAAGTCAGGGAAATAGTCCCCACAGTTGAAGGGTACTAGGGTTATTAGACTCTCCTAGTGAATTCGGCCCTGGTAAGTAATTGTCAAGTGGAAAACTAGTATAAATAGAGAGTGAGTCTCTCTATTTGAAACACACACTCACTCAACTATAGTGCATGAGTGAGAGAAGAGGAGCTTGCACAAGTGTGAGAGAGAACAGTTTTTGGAGATCATCTTTCTCTCTTTGGGTTTTACTTTTTCCATTGGTGCTCATTCTATCTCTGAGGAAGTTGCGGGGTTTTCTCCTTTATGGTTTCCCCAAAGAAAACTATGTGTGCCTCTTTTCTCTTGTGATTATTGTTGTGCATGTTATTCTCTCAGATAAGATCCTAAGATCATATTGCTTAAATGATAAAAATCTAACATGGTATCAGAGCTAACATGAGAAGAAGACACTATGCAGCTTCAAAAACTAGGGCTTCTTAATTTTTGGGTCTCTCCCCACAGATCATCAGAAAAAGGAGGCTAGGTTAACTCTCCATTGAAGGGCGTAGATTTATGTCGAAGCAGAATTTGATTATGGCCATTTTCAGTTTTTGACCTGTCACTACTGCGGGAAATTAGGGCTTTTCACAGAAGAGGAATTTTTGAATGAGCCTAGCATAGTATTTCTCTCCTCCTCAAAATCAAAATTTAGAGATCAAGATCAAAATTTTTGGTTGGTAAAACTCTGGCAAAAGTCAAACCATAATTTGACCCTAGACCAGAAACCCCTAAAAGACTAAAACTAGTCATTTTGGTGCATTCCCTATATCTCGATATTGGAGAAGGATCAGGAGCCAAACAATTTACAAGCCGAAGATAAATTCCTAATGTACCCTGTATAAAATTTCATCCTTCGATTCGCTATATTTTGGGAGATATGATTCCTCCAAATCAGCGTCCCATCCTCTCCTAGGATTCATCCCTAAACAAGACACCTTGGGATAATTGCTATATATCGAGATATGAAGGTCCAAATTAAATTTAGAAAGATTTTCTAGATAGGGCATGGAATTTAATTTTTGTGGGAAAAGTTTCAAACCCCGAAGGTGAAACAGTGACATGTGGAAGTCTGTACAAGTTCTCCATGTTGAACAGTCCTGAAATAAGTCACCTTGGGAAAACTCTCATACGTCCCAATTGGTGAAACCAATTCAGCTCAAACCCATGGTGTTGGAAATATGGTAGACTAGGCTACCTCAGGGAGAATTTTCAAACACAATGGTGTAGTAATTTCGGATATATTGTAGAAACAATATCAGGATTTTCTGTAGTAGAAATTGGAAAACTACGGCTTCCTGTTCCGGGAGCTTCCCTCTACTATTTTCAGAAAAGGAGTACATTGGACAGATCACATTGAAGAGGCCCATATTTATATCCAATCAGATCTGAAAGCTTCCAAGTTTTGAAAATTAGGGTTTCTCTAACAAAACCGAGATCAACCAGATCCAGAACCAGGACGAACACCTCAAAACAATAAGATCTAATCTTTCGCTATTTACATTTGAGGTTCTCATTTCAAAATGACCTATCACACCAGATTGATGACAAGCTTGGTGAAGCTGACAACTTCCAAGTATGGAAGTATAAGACCTCTATGATCCTTGGAGAAATTGACTTGGATCAGTATTTCAGTAAGAAAGGTCTAGGATCCAGAGGGAGATGAGACTAAGGATAGAGCCAAGAGAATCATTGCAGATTCTATTAAAGATCATCTCATCCCTCATGTGTCATCCTTGAAGACACCAAAATAAAGTGTTCAATGATATGATAAATCCATCGAAGAATAATAATATATTGCTATAACCACCTTGAATGACCTCTCAGGATCACATGATTCATTCATTCAAGGAATGTGTGCCAGAAGGAAGTGATTACCTTCAACAGACTCTAGGAAGAATGCACACAAGAAGAAGCTTGACTCATAATAAGAGAAGAGAAGATGGGAGCAACTGAAGATCAAGCCCTCACGATTCAAAGAAGATCCCTCAAGCGATGAGGAATATGAAGGAATCAATTCTTGAACAACCTCTTATCCATCTTAGCATTTGGATAAGAAATGATGATGTTATGAATGAAGAAGATGATGAAGCTAAAGGATCAAGAAGGAGTCTACCCACGAAACAAATAAAGATAAGTATTCAATTGTCATTTTCATGATATTGTTTGGTTATGCATTTGTTTATATTCAGTTGATGTGTTATGCATGATAAAATGTTTGCATTAATGAAAACATACTACTAATATGCACGTGATGGGTAAGTAGCCCATGATGCTATACAACTCTCAATTGCTACTTATTTAGAATGAAACCTCTTTGCTGACATATTGGATTAGTGCACAATCTCAATGATGTCATGGTAGATATGGAAGGCATCTAGAAAGTTTCCGTGAGATATGGATGAATGTTGTATTGGCTAAAATAGTTACACGATTATATCTTTATGCATAAGAATTTGATAGTATGAATATGCTCTATGAAATTTTTCTAACCATACAACTAATGCATTTGACTTGTAGGAAAGATCGCGTACAATCGCCTACAAGAAAATAAGGATGAGACTTGTTCCGAAGAACAAGTGATGATAGTTCAAGAAATAATCTAAAATCAAGAATAGTATGACGAGACTTCAAGAGGCCTCAAACACACTCTAGTTATGTGACATTGTTGAGAGACATCGTCAATGCAGAGCATTCTAGCTTTGAAGAAGTAGCCAAGAAGAAAGGGAAGGAGAGTACCAGTTCAAGAAGAATGATGTCTAGGATGCAGTATCTGCAAGTTCCAACATGCAGTAGATGGCAACATCATGGGATACAAGACAAGATTCATAGCACAAGGCTTCTCATGGAAAAAAGGCATAGACTACGAAAAGACATTTGCAGCCACTATAAGTTAAGACACATGACAGATAGACTCATGTGTTCAAATTAAAGAAGGCCATGTACGAGCTCAGAAGGTACCCATGGGATAACACATACATGAGGAGCTTGAAGATCACCTAGAGTGATGAAGATCTTAACCTTTACTACAATGTTGAAGATGAAAGCCTATAGAGGATGACAAGCTCACAGATGGGTGCAAGAAGAACTTTTGAAAAGGTTCAAGATAGAGGATCTTGGTATCCAGTGATCCTAGATGGATACATAGAATATTAGTAGCAAAGGAAGCTACTTGTCACTCAAGTACATAATGTTTCAATACATAGAGTACGAAAGGAAGAGGGAGAATAATGCTCTGCTTCAGAGGGAGTGACTGCAGAAGATCCTAAGGTTCGACATGATACAACGGGATGGAAAACTTACTGTTGGCTCTAGGATTTACTAAGAGTAAAGCAAATTCGAACCTTTTCTTCAAGGCTGAAGGAAGAAGACCAATGATGCTCTTGTTATACGACATGTTCCTGACAAGAAAACAGGAACTCATTAGAGATGCAATAAGGAGACTTGTTGTCGATTTCGAGATAAAGGACTTGGGTATGATGCACTACTTTCTAGGCATGGAGGTGTGGCAGAGTGCAGATGGAATCTTACTTGGAAAAGGGAAGTATGCAGTGGAGGTCCTGAAGAGGTTCAGGATGATAGACTGCAAGGCCATGGCCACACATATGGCATTGAACCCAAAGCTATTGAGTGATGCCTTATCAGAGTCCATTGATGCTATGATGTATCATTAGATGATTGGGTCATTGATGTACCTGAAGAACACGAGACTAGATATTTTCTTTTCTGTGAACACATTGAGCCAGTTCCTGACAGATCTGAGACATGTTCACCTGATAGCTGCAAAGCATGCAGTGAGGTACCTAAAGTGTACAGTTGAGTATGGGATCAAGTATGATACAAATCAGAAGACTAACCTGTAGGGTTATGTGGATTCATAATGAGTAGGAAGTTCCATTTATAGGAAGAGCACCTCGGGGTGCTACTTCAGTATGGGATTAGGTGTGATCTCTTGGTTTAGTAGGAAGCAGTCCTACATGGCACTCAGTACAGTCAAAGCAGAAGAGGAGCAGTGAAGCTCCAGTATGTGGTCCATATCAAGATCTATCGAAAGAGGGAGTTATAGCATAGTCGGTCAGACAAGTTGTCTGAGCATAAAATCCTGGCGAAGCTCGTAGGTTGCTCAGACATAAACGGTCCTGTAGGTTTTCCTCGGATGTAATCAGTCCTGGCGAAGCTCACAGGTTATTCTTGGATGTAATCAACCCTGATGTGATTCTATGCTAAAAATGGCCAGAGTGAAGTTTGAGTACTTCAGGGAGAATCTTGGTGTTCTCAAGATCGAGGTTCCTTCCAAGGAGAAGTGATGAGTCTGAGAGCCTTTTTGACATGGTCACAAGATTGGTTCCTCCCATGGTCATATGTAAGTGTTGTGCCCTTCTGACATGTCGACAGTATTGGTTCCTTCCATGGTCAGATATAAGTGTTGTGCCCTTCTGACATGGTGGTAGGATTGGTTCCTCCCATGGTCAGATGTAAGTGCAAATCCCTTCTGACATGGTTGTGGGATGCGTTCCCCACATGGTCAGATGTAAGTGTAGATCCCTTCTGATATGGTTGCGGGATGTGTTCCCCACATGGTCAGATGTAAGTGTAGAGCCCTTCTGACATGGTTGCAGGATGTGTTCCCCACATGGTCAGATGTAAGTGCAGAGCCCTTCTGACATGGTTGTGGGATGTGTTCCCCACATGGTCAGATGCAAGTGCGGATCCCTTCTGACATCGTTGCAGGATGTGTTCCCCACATGGTCAGATGTAAGTGTAGAGCCTTTTTGAAATGGTGGCGGGATGTGTTCCCCACATGGTCAGATGTAAGTGCAGAGCCTTTCTAACATGGTTGTGGGATGTGTTCCTCCCATGGTCAGATATAAGTATTGTAGAAGATGAATACCTACATGGAGGCTAGGCCTACAACCAGCATGAAAATGGGCTAGCTCTGTAGAACTTCCTATGACAAGTAGAATTGAGAGATAGCACCATTTGCTAGAGATAGAAAGAGCAGTGATGATGATGATGATCCAACCTGATGATGATCTAGTTTTGATGATGATCTAGAGACGAAGACTTGTGCTGATGAATTGTGTTAAGAGAATACCTTCCTATTTAAGAGGGAGTGTTGATGTATTTGTAACTTTGGAATGTATTCACTTGTATCTATTATATTGTATTTCATTGTAACCCAATGCTCCTATCGGGAGAATCATTAATATAATAAAGTCATGTAAATTCATAGAGGTTAACCCTCCATTGTAAGTCGGGGAAATAGTCCCCACAATTGAAGGGTACTAGGGTTATTAGACTCTCCTAGTGAAGTCGGTCCTGGTAAGTAATTGTCAAGAGGAAAACTAGTATAAATAGAGAGTGAGTCTCTCTATTTGAAACACACACACACTCAACTATATCACATGAGTGAGAGAAGAGGAGCTCACGCAAGTGAGAGAGAGAACAACTGTTGGAGATCATCTTTCTACCTTTGGGTTTTACTTTTTCTATCGGTGCTCATTCTATCTCTGAGGAAGTTGCGAGGTTTTCTACTTTATGGTTTCCCCGAGGAAAACTCTTTGTGTCTCTTTTCTCTTGTGATTATTGTTATGCATGTTATTCTCTCAGATAAGATCCTAAGATCATTTTTCTTAAATGATAAAAATATAACATTCAGAGATGTTATTGTTTAGCTGTGTTTCTACCCCACTTTTACTGTACACTTGTTCCAACAGGGGGGGTCGATCTCCCCCCATGGGGAAGAAATTTTTGGGGTGTTTTTTGGGAAACAATTTACAATCCCATGGTATTTTCTCATGGTAATTCCCTTATAAAAGGAAAGCATTGTAATATGGCTGTGTATTGTATTGTAGCATTGTAAAAGTGATATCTATGATTGTGAGAGAGAGACTATGAGAGAGCAAAGAGGAAGTGCAGCGGATTTGTCGTAGGTTGTATCCCTTCATTTTGTTGGACGAAATAATAATAAAGGACTATCAATTTTTGTGTGAATGTATCCCATCTTGGGTGAACCATGTTATATCTGCGTCTCTCTTGTAATGTGTTTTAATATTTGCATCTTGTCTATTGTTTATTGGTATTTCTCTATTATCCTATTTTTCTAACAAGTGTTGTGCCATTCACGTTTGGTTAACGTTGACGAGACATCATAAGCGTTAGATTGGAGTCAGGATATGAACTACTTATACAATTTGGTATGTAAAAGCGAATTGTAAATTTGCAAAATTGGGCTTAGTAAAATGCACACCACTCTTTGTAGATTGATCAATAATTGAAAGTAAAACCACAAGAATAAAGATAGTTACATTGTTCACAAAAAATGGTTTCAAATTCCTAAAATGATGGGTCATTTTCCCACAATTAATATGCCAAGATGACAATTTTTCCTTTTTGAACCCATCTTTACCCACTTTGGTAAAATGCACACCCAACCCTCATTATGGGGTGTTTTTGAATGATTTAAATTCGAAGTGGTGTGGATTACTATTTTACACATTATTGTACATCTATATTTGCAATTCAGGTTCAAAAAGTGGTTTATTTGAATAAACTCATCATGAATGTCTTGTATTTATGCAATGTGCACCTAATTGAATGAAAATGAAAGACAAGCCCTCCTACCAAATGATTACACTAAATGGATTTGCAAATAGGATAGAAAACCTTGGTAGACATTTTACTAACCCCATTTTTGCAAATTTACACTTTTTTTTAACATAACACCCTAGAAAAGTTGATCCATGTGCCCAGATGCATGACAGGGACAACAATTCAATTGAATGAATCGAGTACTGTTATGGTGGAAGCATATTAAAAATAAGCAAAGTAGGAAATACACTACACACACAAAAACATATATACAGACAAAATGCAAGAATTCGAACCAATATCTGTTACTTCATTATTGTTGGATTATGCCCAATAATCTGCTTGTATTTTACAATAGTGTATATGCTTATAAAGAGTGTTGAGAATGCTTGGGTTGTCTTTCCGTTATGTTCAGTTACAAGAGAAGTTGGAATGGTTCAAAAGTTCAACCGTTACAAATGAATGGAATACAAAGAGACAACATGTCGTAGTCGTGTTGATCACCGGTGTCGATGGTGCATGTCTAAGTGTTGAACTTGTCAAGGTTGTGTCGAGGTTCAGACTTTGAACCCGTCAGAGTCGAAAAATGATTCCAACTGCTGAGTGGATCCTTCCTCCTTCCTTAAGAAACAATGGTCCCCATTGTTTGCTTGTACAGGTGAGGAAACTTGTTGGTGAGTTCAATAGAAGTGTACCACTTTCCTTGTGCTAGGAGTTTCTCAACTTTAGCCACCTAAAACAAGGGAATTATGTTTTTCCTTGTATGACATATGCATCATCCCATAGTGGTTTCGCAAGGAAGAGGCTCCTGAACATCTGGATGGATGTATTCAGGTTCTGCTTTCTACAATTCATTATGTTCCAGCAGTGGTGCATGGTATGGTCGAAGTAGGTCCACATTAAATACTAGATGCAAACCCAATCATGAAGGAATGTCAAGCTGGAAAGTGTTTTCTCCAATATTCTTAAGGATACTATACATACCATATCGCAAAGGCTTCATCTTTCTGAATGGGCCAGTGAAGCGTTCCTTCTTGAGATGCAACCATACCTGATCCCCAATTTGAAATGAATGAGGGATATGATGCTTATCGTATCGGGCCTTAGCTTTCGCATTAGTTTGTTGCAACATTTCATGTGCTGGTGTCATTCGACTGTGTCAATGAACTGATCTAGTCAATGGGCGTTGAGGGTTGAAATCCATAACATATCTCGAATGGACTCTTGCCCATATAGTTGTGTTGAACACGATTGTAACTGTGTTATGTATATGGGAGGATTTCATCCCATGTCCAATGATTCTTGTGGTTGTACATGTGGAGCAGTTGTACTACCAAGCGATTCACACCTTCCGTCTATTTGAGGATGGAAAGTTGTCGACAAAGAGAGCCTCGTGTTGAGATGTTTCCAGAGAGTCTTCCAAAGAATGCTGATAAATCTGGCATCTCTGTCAGAAATTATGGTTGTCGAAAGATTGTAATGTTTCCAAACATGTTCGAAGACGAGATGAGCACTTTGTTGTGTTGTCATAGTCTTCTTGCATGGAATGAGAATAGTCATCTTGGAAAATATTTTGACTACTACTAAGATTGCTTCATGTTGATGTTTGGTAGTAGGATATCCCATCAAGTAGTCCATAGAAATAGATTCCCATGGTCAACTAGGAACTGACAAAGGCATGTACAGTCCTTGTTGTCAATTCAACGGTTTAGGAATGGCACAAACCACACATGATCGAATATACCTGTTGACGTCAGATTTAAGTGAAGGACAGTAAAAATAATTTTGGAGGATAGCAAGGGTATTTGCTACTCCAAAGTTTCATGTAGTCTTTCTATAGTGCACATTCAAAATGAGCTTCTGTCAATGCTCACCTGTCGTTACACAAAGTTGCCTTAGCCTGTATAGCAAGGTATCTTTTAGGAAGTAGTCGATGGTGGACGAAGGGTCGATTTGAAGCTGTCGATAAATTGCAGAAAAGTTGTAGTCTACTGAATATAATTGAGGCAAAGTAGTCATGTCATAGCCCTTCATACTCATCATTGTAAAAAGTAGATTAATGGGTGGTCGACTTAGACAATCGAATGCGACATTGAATTTACCTTTTCGATACTTAATTACCAACTAAAATTGTTGCAGGTAATTAATCCACTTAGGTTGTCGAGTTGTTTGTAACTTCAACTGGGACAGGGTGAACTATAAAGGCTTATGGTCAGTAAGAATGAACATTTCCTTCCCAAGAATGTAATGTATCCATTGCTTAAGGGCTTGCACTATGGAATACAATTCCTTTTCATAAGTCAAATACCTCCTGATGGTGTCGATGAAAGTTTTGGAATGAAAAGAGACTGGGTGCCAGACTGAGTGATCACTGTAACTAAATCATAGTCTAATGGGTCCATCTCAATCTTGAAAGGCTAATGCAAATAACGTAACACAAGTACTCGTGCAATACAAAGCTTGTGTTTGAGCTGCTCAAAATCCTGTTGTTGTGTTGATGTCCATTTCAATATATTTTTCCCATTTACCGTAGTCAATTGATTCAAAGGATAGGCTATGTGATTGAATCCAATTATGAATCGTCGATAAAAATTCACTAAACCAAGAAAGCTTCTTAGTTCATAAATGTTTTGAGGAATGGGCCAATCTTTAAGGATTTGTACTTTGTTTGGATTGACGTGAATGCCTACAGATTCAATTACATACACCAAATATTTGATGTTGTTCATCACAAATGAGCATTTTTCCATATTCAAATAGAATCGATGTTGTCGAATAGGGTCGAGGACTTGTCGAAATTGTCAGACATGTTCTTCCCATGATCGACTGAAAATAAAGATATTTTCTAGGTAGACAATGGAACACTTGCCGATGAAAGGTCGAATAATGTCATCCATTAATCACATGAATGTCGCAGGTGCATTGGTTAATCCGAAATACATGACTAACCATTCAAACAATGCTTCCTTGGTTTTGAAAGCAGTTTTCCATACATCGGTGGGCTTGATCAGAATTTGATGATATCTTGACTTGAGGTCGATCTTAGTAAATAAATTAACACCTTTTAGACAATTGATGAGTTCGTTTATCCTTGGAAGAGGGTATCTATTCTTTACCAAAATCTTGTTGAGAGCTCAATAGTCGATGCACATGCACCAAGTCCCATCTTTCTTTGGAATGAGGATGACTGGACTTACACAAGGATAGGATCTAGGTCGGATGTGACCTTTGCTGATAAAATATTGAATTTGTCTACGAATCTTTTCATTCTTGATAATGGATCTTCTGTAAATAGATGCGTTAGGCTATGAAGAACTAGGGACAGTTTCAATGGAGTGTTTTACCTGCCAATGTAAAGGTACTTCATCTTGGTCTTGAAAAATGTTTTGGTATTCATCAAGAATCTTCTTGATCTGCTATTGTTGTCGATGAGTTGACTAGTTGTTGTAGTATTCCTGGAATGTCGAGGCTTAATCATGATCAATGTGAATCTATGAGCATGGTTGATGAGATTCTTTGTCTGTTTGGAAGATACCATTGCAATCGTTGGTGTAGTTCGTCACTATGGCATTCCATACCATTGGTTCCTTACTTTGAAAATCACCTTCTTAGGCCGTGACTAATAACTCCCATGTCGACCCCATAAGTAAGTCTTCCCAAACAGGGAGTCAAATACGAAAAGTGGTGCCATGTCACAAAGTCCTTCATCTTCAAAAGGATTAATGAAGTAGGTGACTCTACATTGTCAGGTGATCCTTAGTTCCTTCATCCAACCGATATTGTAAGGTTGAGGATGTGGAGTGGTGACAATACCTAGTTTCTTCACGAGATATTTAGAAATGAAGTTCTTCTGGTTACCATTATCCACAATCAGATGCAATGAATTGTTTTAAATCCATATATGTGTATGGAATAGATGCTCTCGTTCCTCCTCATTGATGATAGTCACGACTGTCGGAGTGGTCAATGTCCATGTCAAAAGGGTTGACTCTTCTGGGTCAGATTCTATTAGGGTTTTTTTGTTTAAGTCAGAGGTCAACAAATTTTCCAAAAATGTCTTATGAGCCTTGCATTCAAATGTATCATGCCATGATAAATTGTGGTAATCACACCATTTCCCATTAGGGATTTGTTTTCTACATTCCCTTTTGTCTTTCTGAGAGTTCTTTTTTCCATGATCTGGATTTGGTGGGGTTGGCTAAGAAGGATGTATTGACTTGTGAGAGTTGGATGGTGAATTCTTGTCGAATGGTCGACCTGTCTTCTTGGTTGCGAAGCATGCTTTTATTTTCTTCTTAACTTCAAGATTAATGACATAGTGGAATGCATACGCAAGCATACTGACAGTCAGAAAACCCATCTTTTGTTGAATGTACAAGGACAATCCGTAATGACGCACTTCAAAACAAGAAATCTCTCTTCTTATTGAATTCCAAGTCTCGCCATGATTCGATAGAAATCGTTAGTGTAACTCTACATGGACTGGGTGAACATTTCGGTTCATGGTCGAGCTAGTGATTTCTCTATGAGTTTCTCTATCTCATCAGTTGCTTGTCTATTATATGTTTCTTCTTCCATCTTCGATCTAGTAGTGTGAGTTGATGGATACTCTGAATTCGAAGGTAGTGTCTGATTAGATTGTTGAGTTTGCGAGTATGTTTGAAGAGGAATAAGTCAGGTAACCTCGATAGAAGTGTCTACACATGTATTAAGCACAAACAAGCTCTGAATCGGTTATGATACCAATGATGCGAGGTGCCTAGGCGCATGACGGGGGAAACAATTCAATTGAATGAATCGAGTACTATTATGGAAGAAGAATATTAAGAATAAGAAAAGTAGGAAATACACTACACACATAGAAACATATACACAAATAAAATGCAAGAATTCAAACCAATTTCTATTACTTCATTACTATTGTATTAGGCTCAATACCCTTCTTGTATATATAGAGTGTTGAGAATGCTTGGGTTGCCTTCTCGGTACGTTCAGTTACAAGATAAGTTGGAACGGTTTGGAATTTCAATCATTACGAACGACTGGAAGACAGAGAGATAATCTGTCCTAGTCATGTCGATCGTCGGTGTCAGAATGAATGTCGAGGTCCTGAACCTGTCGAGGTTCGTACTTGTCGAAGTTGATGTTGAACTTGTTGGAGTCGATAAACAATGCCAGCTTTTGAGTGGACCAGAAGTAGTTCATAGCTTGACTCTGAGCATAAGTTGTTTGAAAAGATGCCATCTTGGTAGATTCATTACGGAAAAATGACCCATCATTTTAGGAATCTAAAAGATGTCTTTGTGAAAAATGTATCTAGTTTCAAGCATGCCATTTTACTTTCAATTATTTACCAATGTAAAAACTGTGACGTGCATTTTACTAAGCAGTTCATAGCTTGAATCTAAGCATAAGTTGTTTGAAAAATTGCTAGCTTGATAGATTCATTGTGGGAAAATGACACATCATTTTAGGCATCTGAAAGAGGTTTTTGTGAAAAAAGTATGTAGCTTCAGACCTATGGTTTTACTTTCATTTATTAATCAAAGTACTGAGGGTGGCGTGCATTTTACTAAGTAGTTCATAGCTTGAATTTGAGCATAAGTTGTTTGAAAAACTTCCATCTTGGTAGATTCATTGAAGGACAATGACACATCATTTTAGGAATCTGAAAGAAGTTATTGTGAACAATGTATCTAGATTCAAACCTGTGGTTTTTCTTTCAATTATTTATCAATGCAAAAAGAGTGGCATGCATTTTACAAAGTAGTTCATAGCATTAATTTAAGCATAATTTGTTTGAAAATTTTCCAACTTGGTAGATTCATTGTGGGAATGACACATCCTATTAGGAATCTAAAAGAGGTTTCTGTGAACAATGTAACTATCTTTAGGCCCCTACTTTTACTTTTAATTATTGACCTACGTATAGACTATTGCATGCATTTTACTAACCCCATTTTTTAAAATTTAATCTTGTTTTAACATAACACCATATAAAAGTAGTTCATCGCTTATCTCTAAGCATAAGCTGTTTGAAAAACTACCATCTTGGTAGATTCATTGTGGGAAAATGACCCATCATTTTAGGAATTTGAAAGAGGTTTTTGTGAACAATGTATCTAGATTTTTACCTATGGTTTTACTTTTAATTATTGATCAATGTACATCGAGTGGCGTGCATTTTAAAAAGTAGTTCATAGCATGACTATGAGCATAAGTTGTTTGGAAAATTGCCAACTTGGACGATTCATTGTGAGCCAATGAGACATTCTTTTAGGAATATGAAAGATGTTTTTGTGAAAATGTATCTAGATTCATACTCGTGGTTTCACTGTCAATTATTGATCAATATATAGAGAGAGTGACATGCATTTTACTAAGTAGTACTTCATGACTTGACTGTGAGCATACGTTGTTTGAAAAAATCCCATCTTTGTAGATTCATTAGGGGAAATGACAAATCATTTTAGGAATCTGAAAGAGGTTTTTGTGAACAATATAACTATCTTCAAGCATGTGGTTTTACTTTCAATTATTGATCAATGTACAAAGAGTGGAGTGAATTTTACTAAGTAGTTCATAGCTTGACAATGAGCATAAGTTGTTTGAAAAAATGCAGTCTTGACAGATTCATTGGGGGAAATGACACACCATTTTAGGAATCTCAAAGAGGTTTTTGTGAAAAATATAGCTATCTTCAGGCATGCGCTTTTACTTTTAATGATTAAACGACATACAAAAAGTGGTGTGCATTTTACTAACCTTGTTTTTGGAAATTTACACTTTTTTTTTACATAACTCAATGTAAAAGTAGTTTATAGCTTGGCTCTAAGCATAAGTTGTTTGAAAAAATGCCATTTTGGCATATTCATTATGGGAAAATGACCCATCATTTTAAGAATATTAAAGAGGTTTTTGTGAACAATGTATCTAGATTTATAACTGTGGTTTCACTTTCAATTATTGATCAATGTACAATGAGTGGTGTGCATTTTACAAAGTAGTTCATAGCATGAGCATAAGTTGTTTGAAAAAATACCAACTTGGAAGATTCTTTGTGGGGCAGTGACACATAATTTTAGGAATATGAAAGATGTTTTTGTGAAAAATGTATCTAGTTTCAGGCCTATGGTTTCACAGATAAGTGTGCCCTCCTAGGGAGAGTTTAAATAATGCTCTTTTCAAGTGAATATATGGAGAGAAGGGTCCAAACTTGGATTCCCTAGTTTCCAACAATGGAATCTATTCAATATTGCTACGATTCCATGTTATATTTTTAATATAGCAGTATAATTTCAATCATTATTTGTATCGAGAAATAATTAAGGATCACAAAAAGATAACCATGCACAAAAACAAAAAAACACAGATATTTTTATCCTAGGAAACCCTTCTACACAAGGGAAGAAAACCCAAAAACCTTTCTTATGTATGTATTCAGATAAAGATGTAAAGTACATCATATGTAAGAGTAACCAGAAATAAAAATGATCCAAAGATAGCAACCCCAAAATTAGTCTTCTTTTCTCTCTTACGCACTTGTAGAAGAGATGAGCGAATTCCTTGGTGTGAGAATGGGAAAGGCTTCCTATATTTATACTATTTTCACTTGTATTGGGGCCTATTTGTACACTTGAGCATAATAATAATTGTTTATTACATTTCTTCTTTGGGCGAACTTGTGTATGAGACCTTCCGACGCTACAAAAACCAACACATTTACTATTTGATATCTTGTATATCGGCTTGAACAACACAGTTCCTCCCAAATATTTCCTCAATATGATTTACTATAGATAATCCCAAAAGAAATTTACTTGAAACCCAATTCAATATTAAAATCAAAATCCCTGAGTCATGAACAATCTAATTACTGATTACAACGAGCTCTCCAACTTGCCTATAACTTTCCACGATATTCTCATAGATGTCCACATAGAATAACTGGTTTCCAAAGGGGCAAGCCTACTATACTTATTTCCCAACTCTTTCCACAATTATCACGAAAAATACTCACAGAACTACCAGTCCTTAGAACCAAATAAAAAAAACAACAGCTTCAGAAATCAACCCTGAATCCCAAACTCTCGAGAGAAGCGAGAGTTAAGAAACTAAACGATGGTCGATTGAATTTATCTGGTATTGAATCCTGCACTAAATATAATTATTAGCCACTCTCATAGTGCACAAGAGGAGGCTACATAATCCATGAAAATCCAATCCATTATTCTATAATTTTGGTTCTTTCTCTCGCCAAACCAACTCTCTCCGTTGCAGATTGCAAACTGGAGATAAAAACTTTGTCTTACCTTCATCCCTAGGAATACACCCTGTCCAACAATACTGCCATACTGATCAACATTAATTCCATATATGTGAGTTTTTGGAGCGCGAGGAATTTCAGTTACCAAGAATCCTTTCACCCTCCACATGGCCAAAGACACTACTAAATAATCGAAACATACAATTCATTGAGTTTGATCTATAAATGAATGAGTTGACATGCTTATGTATTAATTGAATGCACTTCTAATGTTAGGGGAGCCAATAAGATTTTATTTTCCCTCCATTTTCTATTAACCCCCCCTCCCCCTAGAAGATGTGAAGCTACATTTGTGAGTCGATCTGATTTAGAGTTGTGATCTCTTCGAACATGATTTTTTTTCAAGTGGTTCATAGCCCCAGAAGATAGAGGGCTCACTACGTCCACGGTAATAATTCTCAGGGGTCCTAGTCGAAGGGGCCTCACCGTGTCGACTCTAGGATTGGGAGCCTAACCTCGAAGGACCCATAGAATTGAACCTCCGACCTCGACTACTTTGGTCTTGGACTCAAAAGCACCAACCAACTGAGCTACCCCTCGGGGCTATCTCTTCTCAAATGATAGAACTGAATAGACAAAATTTGTGGAAGATGACCACTGACTATTTTATGAATTATTCCAACTATTTGACCCACTATTTCCTTATGATTCCTAGTTTGAGAAAGAATAAAGAAATAGTCTCCAATCACCACTAGAGAACAAATACCTAGTGCAACCAATTGCTTCAAACCCCAAAATAAACTTGATTATTTGTGCTAGTCCCTAAACAACAAGCATAGGCAAATCTATATTTCTTTTGGGTAAAAAATAACCCCTCACACCCATCTCAATGGATTTTTTAAAAGTATATTATAATATATTTATAAAATTAATAAGCAATATCGTATAAATGTATATGATTGTTTTGAAAAATCTAAATAAAATATTAAAATTTCATTGTAAAAAGATTAGATTACATTTTAGTAATTAAATAATTACACCCAAAGTAATTGCTTGCACAACTACTTTAAACTACTCTTGGGTGAAAAAAAGAACTATTTTAAACCACTCTCAACTTGTCCAACATGGCATGGATGCATCTACAATTAAATATATATAGTAAACCATAAACCATAAACTTAAAATGGTATGGATGCATATGCAGGTAAATATGGTGAAACATGTATTCAAAAGTAAGGCATAAGTAAACCATAAACTTAAAATGGTATGGATGCATATGTAATTAAATATGGTGAACCATGTATTCAAAAGTAATGCATAAGTTTCTAAACAGGTCAATAAAACACAAAAGGTTACAAATATTCAAATTATTAAGAAAATATAATTTAGTTAAATAAAATTATAACATACAATAAAGTATTTAACACCATAATTATACCTAACGGTTGCTCGTCAAAATTGGTTGACAGAAGTAACTTTTTTTTAAATGTTGTTTTATTGTTTGGGAAATTTGTATTTTAAATTTAATTATTTAAAAATAAAATATATATTTTTTAATCTTTAAAATTTAATGATTCAATTTTGTAAGTTAGAAATTATGAATTATATTTTTGTATGGAAGAAAATTGTAAAAAAAAATTAAAATTTTGGAAAAAAATCTTAAATTAATACTTGGTTTGAAGTATCAAGTTAATCATATTGAATCAATGAAAAAAAATAATTACGATGAAATAAAAATGATTGACTAATGATAGAATATATAATTCCATAAAGATTTAATCATCTCACATATTTTCTCTCTCTCAATTTTGCTAGCCATACAACATTTATTCATAGAGATTTAATCATTTGACATGTTCGTTATCTGTAAGATTTTGCTTGCTATAACATTTATTCATAGAGATTTAATCATTTGACATGTTCTCTCTTTGCCAGATTTTGCTTGCTATATTATTTATTCACTATTTCTTATGTATCTCTGCTATGTCCTTACTATAGAATTTATATTCATTCTTTCCAGTGCATATCTGCTATTTTCTTGTTGTAACATTTATGTGTGCATATCTGCTATGTGATTGATTTGATTAGCATTTATTCACTCTACAACAAACTAACATCATAAGTTTAGTCAAGTTCCATTTATTTCTTGACCGTTTGAATAGGACTTAATTGACACAAAACTCGCCCTAGTTTTAGAGTGTCTTGATAAAGTTTAACAAAAGAGATGAATCAGATATGATGGAACACACAATGGGAAGATTGATTTCCTTCTCATTATTAAGCATAACCATATATAGGATTACATAGCATCAAAACCATGGGTTAATACCATGTGACAGAAAATACTATGCGTCACTAATTCTAGGTAAGATGACCAACCAACTATCAACTAACCAACTAATTAATGCACTAATGACCAATAGTGTACTAGTGATATTACAATTCTTAACACACCCCCTTAATCTCAATTGGGAAAATATTTTCAGCACTGTCAATGCCTAAGTGTTGTTTTTGAAACTCAAATGCAAGTGTTCCCAATGGTTTGGTAAACATGTCAACTAATTGCTCCTTGGAGCCACGAAACAGTAAAGTAATATCTCCATTATCGACTAACTCATGAATGAAATGATAGCAAGTGTCAATATGTTTTCTCTTTCTGTGAAAGGCATTATGCTTAGACAATGTTATTGTAGAACTATTGTCGCAAAAAATAGGAGTTGGATCCTCTTTTGTGCGTCCAATATCCTTTAAATGTCTTCTTATCCAAACTGCATGGAAAGTTGTTTGTGGTGGCTGCTACATACTCTGCTTTTGTAGATGACATGCTGACAATGGCCTGCTTCTGAGATGACCAAGATATCATATTTGTACCCAAATTGAAAGCATAACCAAATCTGCTTTTCCTATCATCAATACTACCTACAAAATCACTGTCAGTGTACCCCGTGAGAGTACTTTCTGGTGAATGAATATACCAAAGGCCATATCCAATTATTCCTACAACATATCTCAAAATTCTTTTACCAACTTTCCAATGAGAGTCTTTGGGAGACTCCATAAATATGGAAATGAGACTGAAAACATACATCAAATCAGGTATAGTTGCAGTCAAATACATTAAATTTCCTACCATTCTTTTGTAGAGTGTATAATTTACTGTTGGTCCATCATTATTCTTTGTTAACTTAGTGCCTAAAGCAATGGGGGTTTCTACTAGTTTGCATTTATCCAATATGAATCTCTGCAAAATATTCGTAGCATACTTTCATTGACATATGAAAATTCCTTGTTCACTTTGAGTAACTTCCAGACCAAGGAAGTACTTCATCATGCCTAGATCAATCATCTCAAACTCCTTTTTCATGGTTGTCCTGAATTCTTCAACCATCAAATTTCCAGTGTAAACCATGCCATCAACATAAAGTCATACAATAAACATTTTACCTTGCTGATCTATTTTGACCTACATAGTGGGATCATTGTTGCTCCTGTTGAACCCGTTGTTGATGAGATAGGATTAAATCCTACTGTACCAAGCTTGTGGAGCTTGTTTTAGACCATACAAGGCATTTTTCAACTTAAACATTTTGTGTTCTTGACATTTGATAGTATATCCAGGTGGCTGTTCTACATAGACTTCTTCTTCAAGTATGCCATTAAGAAAGGCATATTTCACGTCCATTTGATAAAAAAGGCACTAATTTTGTGCTGCAATGGCAAGCACAACTCTGATGGTATCCATCCTTGCTATTGGAGCAAGGTTTCATCATAATCCACACCATATTGTTGTGCATATACTTTGGAAAACAACCATGCTTTCTGCTTTTCGATCTCTCCTTTTTCATTTAGTTTGGTCTTATAGACCCATTTGAGTCCAATACTTGTTTTGTCTGCTAAGATATCAACAAGATCCCAAGTCTAGTTTTTTTCAATAGCATCAATCTCTTTGTTCATTGTTTGTACCCACTATGCATTCTTTAGTGCTTCATTAAAATATGTGCGCTAACAAGAAAACATATCATACTATAGATTATCATCAATAATATGAGTCTTCTCATATTTCTCCTTCAAACTTCTAGTTGTGTAGTTCTGTGATGGCTTGTCTGCTGGAAGTTCTTCTTGCTACTATACCTCCGATCTTGGAATTCCGAGAGGTAGATCTAACAGTTCTGAACTTTCCTGTTGCTGTATGTCTAAAGGATCACTCCAACATTTGTCTTCAAGGAACTTGACGTCTCTACTCACCATAATATTCTTGGTGAAAATATTATACAACGTGTAAGCCTTGTGGCGTTCACTATAACCAGTGAAGATGCACTACTCACTTTTCTTATCCAACTTTCTTCTGATTTCGCCAGGTACATGAGAAAAAGAAATCGAACAAAAAAGGATTAGATGTGCTACACCAATCTTAGTGCCACTCCATGCTTCTTCAAGAATCGTGTCCTAGACACTCACCATAGGAGATCTATTCAGCAAGTAGACTGATCATGCAACAACTTCAGCCCAATACTCACCTCATAGCTTCTTGTGTGACAACATCTGGTGGGCCATGTTCACAGTGGTCTGGTTCTTTGTTCAGCAACTCCATTCTACTGTGGAGTGTATCTGGTGGTGAACTATCTCGGGATGAAATGCTTCTTGCAGAACTCTGTAAACTCAAGTGAATCATATTCAATTCCATCATCTGACCTAAGCACTTTAATGAACTTTCCAGATTGCTTCTTAATTAAGCCTGGAATTCTTTGAACCTGGAGAAGGTCTCTAATTTTTTCTTGAGGAAATAAATATATACTTTCCTGCTAATATCATCAATAAATGTCAAAAAATAAAAGCTACCTCCTATGCATTGGGTTTGCATGGGTCCACATGTGTCTGTATGAACTAACTCAAGATGTTCTTTGGATCGAGATGTGGAAGTGGGAAAGTTGTCCCTTTGATGTTTCCCAATGATACAATTCTCACAGGAGTTGGATTGTTGATTTATGACTGGTAACCCCTTGACCATAGATTGTTTATGCAAAATATTGATACTTTTGAAGGGAAGATGACCAATCTAGAGTGCCATAACCATGTTTCATTTATACTAGAGATAGTATGGGCTACTAACTATGTAAGGTTGGCACTTCTGAGACTGAGTGGAAATATTCTATTCTTGGTCATTTCTACTTTAGCTATGAGTATCCTATTTGGGTGTTTATCATAAATGGCATAGTATGTATAAAAAATTGAAGATCATATTTGTTATGAAGCAATTGACCCACACTGATCAGATTGACTTTCATTTTTGGTACATATAAAACCCCATGAATAAATTTCTTCTCATTATGCTTTGTAAGTACAGGAAGAGTACCTTTCCTTGTGTTGGAACCAAAAAGTTATCTCCTAGCTTGATATTCATGACAACAGAGGAATCCAAACTAGAGAACAGTGACTTGTTACCTGTCATGTGATTGCTTCACCTACTATCTAGTAGCCATAAATATACGTCGCAATGTTCATTTGTTGCTTGATAGGAGAGGAACATAACCTCTGATGAGTTTTCTTCTTCCTTTGAGACATGATCTTGGCCATTGTTATGGTCCTCTTGGTTCTTTCTGCATTCTCGTTCATAATGGGCGTAGTTCTTGCAGTGGTTGCACTGAATATTGGACTTATTAGTCCATCTTTTACCTTTCCCCCTTTGACCTTGAGAGTTGTGAGAGTGTTCTGAGTGATATGAATATTCATGACTGGTTCTGTCCTGTGTATGAGAAGACCCTCAAACTCTCCTTCCTCTACCTCGATCTATACTAAGGGAAGCTTGGGTGTTGGATGCATTTGTTAGTGGTTTTTCTTCTTGATTGAGTCGAGCTTCATGGGACATAAGGGAATTCATTAACTCTTCTAGGGTAAACTGGAACATATATTTTTCTTTTTCTATGACAATAATGACCATAGAAAATTTATTGGTTAGATACCTAAGAATATTTTGAACAACTACTTTTATTCCATAACCTCGCTGTAGGTTTGGAATTGAGTCACACTACCCGAAACCCGAGTCATAAACTAGTTTACAGTTTCTGTTTCCCTCATTTTCAGACTTTCAAACTGAAGTCGAAGAGTTTGCAATATTATTGTTTTCATTTTGTCTATTTCCTTGTAGGCGAATGCAAGCAAATTCCAAGGTTGATGTGCATTGGTAGCTCCTAAGATCCGTGGGAAAATAGACTCCTCGATGTAGCTTTGGATCAACCATTTTGTTGTGAGATCTTTTTCTCAACGAACTTCAACGACATTCTTTTGGGAATTAGACATTGAATCCATAGCAGTTGTATCAAGTTATTTAAAATCGGTTTCAACCATATCCCAACATTTGTTGAGATGGAGAAACATGTTCATATTGATATACCAAAACTCATAGTTGGTACCAATCAGTATTGCTCTGGTGATCTGCTTCAAATTTGAGTTACTGAAGATGGTAGTAGCCATCTTGTTATGACTGTCTACTCAAACAAATTGGAGATCTAATGGAAGATATGGACTTTTATCAAACTAGATAAACTTCCAGAGCTAGCACAGTACGTCGTAGGGCACATCAAGAAAAACGATGTAAGTGAACAATGACTAATGCACTTGGTTTGAATAGAGATCACATTGGTGACACATTTTGTCTGGGTAGAGAGGGCATTGATGACGCAGTCCTCCTGATCAACAGGGTGTGTCGGTCTGAAGGTGTCACACTTTTTGATAAGATAGGGTGGGTCATCGTTTCAAGAGAGAAGAAAAAAAAGATATGCTCGATTCCTCCACGTTGATGTGTCCAGTCTCAATCAATGTGTTTGTGCTTTCCACTATGTGAAAATGATTACCCGAAACAAAAGGAATGGATCTGGCCATACACTCTGATACCATGAAAATGTTTAACAAAAGATATGAAGCAAATATGATGGAACATACAATGGGCAGATTGATTTCCTTCTACATAGCAGCAAACCATGGGTTAATACCATGTGACATAAAATACCATGGGTCACTAATTCTAGGTAAGGTGACCAACCGACTACTCAACTAACCAACTATGTAATGCACTAATGACTGGTAGTGGACCGATGAGATTACAATTCTTAACATGTCTAAGCATGTGTATTTGTGCCCATAACAATTATGGGCATGCTATCATGTCCACTATTGTCAGCCTAGAGACAAAGTAAAATAACCTATTAGCATATACCTCTCAACATTCCAGTTCATGAATCGATTTTCAACATCATATTTTCAAGTATATCAATTGTTTATGGATATGAAATGCTTTCATTGGTAAATTTTACAGTAGAATTCAAAATTTCTTATGGATCTGAAATTATTTCACTTGTAAATTGTACAATAGAATTCAAAATTGCATACTCGTGTAAGTGTTCTAATTTAGGCTTCTTTGTCTTTGTGGCCATGTTAAATTACTTGAAATTTCTTCAAGTGAAAATCAATATATGTGAAGTAATGAAAAATCACAAATATAAGAAATATGTGTGAAGTAATAGAAATTCATAGATATAATAGTTGTTTTAAAAATGTTATGAAACAAAAAATTGAATAGTTCTAGAACGTAGTAGTTCTCGTTAATGATCTAGAGAAGACTAAGAAGTCTTCACAGGTGAATGCAACTCATGTATCCCATTGGCAAGAATAACAAAAATAGTTTGGTCGATTATTATCATATACATCTCTAAACTGTACAATGGTATCTATTGGTTTTTTGACTCCATCTCCCACTCCTCTCCAATCTCTAGAGAAACTTCATTTTCTTCAGTACCCCCTCCATCTCCACTAGTAAACCTGATTACTCCTCAGTTTATTTGACTTACTATTGCTTTTGATTCAACTAGATCAATGAATTTAATTGTATTTCATGGCATTGTTGATGGAGGGCTCCACATATCCACTTAGGAATCTAATAGGGGATGAACGCAAACTTATTGATTGATTATATAAAACTTGTGGCTATTGTGAAAGGATCCATTTTATTTTAGTAACATAAGATGATTGAGATAGCTCCTTATGAAACATGGGCCAATTTCTTATATATTTTTGTTTTTAAGATGAGTATGGGTATTGTTGACTTAACATGGCCTAGCATTTAGAAGTTGAAATCCATCCAAAATTTAAATCAAATTACAAGAAGTTTCACTATTTGCAACATTAGAATCAAATGGTTTAACGGGTTGATTGGATAGTTCTTATATCTTGTCGACCTTCAAAGATAGAAAATATTGTTTGGATTATATCTAAATTACCATCGATGTTTTGTTTAATGACATGATGCCAACTCTAGTAATGTAAAGCTGCATTTCACATGCTCATAAGTTGTATGAAGAAATAGACTGGATGGAGAGATGTAGTCGATCATACCTCTTGATTGCAATAAGATACAAGGATTCAAGCATATATTAATTAATCCTTTTGAAAGGATCGTTGGGATTTGGAATGCGAATTTTCTAGAAATTTCTCAATCGGTGATGGGATGCGATGTGGGGGTATGTTGTGTTTGTTTATGTTGTTCTCTATTTAGTTTTTAGGAACTTAATTTCTTAGCTTATAGGAACATAAACATGACCAAATGAATTAGCTTATAGTTATATATTTTAATATGTTTTTGTGTTTTAGTGACAGTTGAAAAAGTTGATTAAAGATATTAAATATCTAGGTGTCGAAAATACCCATGTCATAGCTATGGTGATGACCCAAGATGATCGAAGACCTTAATTTGAATCCTGGATGTTGTCACTATTTTAAACCTTTGACCTTTCTGTTCAACCAAAAGTGGCCATATATATTGAAATGTTGCTTGGTAGAGTGAATTGAGAGTTATGCTTACCTTTTTCAGGAAATTGCCTAAAAATTTACAGTACATAAGAGAAATTTTATTTCATTGAGGAGGAATGTTGCTAATGATTTATATTCTGTTATTATTCTTGGGACTTGGTTGTTTGTTTATGGTGTTTTTGGGACTCTTTATCAATTATTTTGTTGTTGTAAAGTCAAAGACTAATATTTGTTTGATTAGATTTTTTGTTTTGTTTCAAACTCACTTGGTTTTGATATTTTGTCAATTTTTAATGAAGCACCCGACCCTTGGGGTGGCCCTTATTTTAGGTAATTTCTTAATCCCTACTTTTGATCATTGCTCACAAAAATCCCTCATGAAGACCCTGTCCCACGGGTGGCGAGGATAAAATTTAAGAGTCACATGGAATAATATAACGTGTTTTATTAAAATCAATTGTGGGGGTTACATGGGGTGGGGCAATTGTTGAGTGTTAAGACATGAGAGAATATACTCCTTTATATACCATGAAAATGGTTTGTTAGGCACTTGTGAGATCAAACAAGTGGAAAAGTTTACTTAGATTTTCAAAACTTTCATTACTAATAATACTCACGTCTTCTTCTAAGTAAAATGGGAAGGCTACGCGAAGCTTAAAAAAGATATGTATCTCTAGGTGACAACATTCTAAATTCCCTTTTTTATTTGTTTATTAATTTTATGTTTTTAATATGGAAATTAAAAAAAAAATCAATAATTCAAATGAAAAATATATTTGATTTAATAATTCATTTTTTAATTTACAATTTAAATATTAAAATGAGATGGAAAATTATTTATTTTCTTTTTTTTATATATAAACTTATTTGTTTTCACCATCAATTAAAAATAAAATAAAAAAGATAATCTTAACTATTATATATAACAATAAATGTGTAGGAATGCGATTAGACTTAATAAATAATAAGGTTATGTATAATTTATTATTTTACTTAAAATTAAATATTTTTTTTAATAAATTTAATAAAAAATTACCATATAGAAATCAACATAACACTTAATAATTATAATAAAAATGTCATTATATTGGAACAAGCAATAGAATCCATATAATATTTAATAGTTGTATTAGAAAAATAATAATATTAAGTTATATATATATTATAGATACTGAATAGAGTAGGTGCGTATAATTCATTATTTTATTTTAAAGTAAATATTGTTTTTCAATAAATTTAATAAAAAATTATAATTTAGAAATCAATATAATATTTAATAATTATAAAAAAAATGTTAATATAAATTTAAATAAACAATATAATCAATATAATACTTAATAGTTATAATAGAAATGACTTTATAAACGGTAGAGTTATTTATCAAAATTCTAGTGCTTTACTTCAAATTAAATATTAATTTTCAATAAATTTAATACAAAAGTATAATTATAAGAGATCACTACGTAATAGTTAGAAAAGGAACCATCTAACATCTAAGGAAACTAAATGGATGTTTGAATCTATATGAGCTTCATGCATATATATAAAAAATTTAGTCAAAAAGCTGATGTTCTCTTTGAGAAAGCCTTTGGTCAACTAGAAGGTCGTCTCATCCATTTTGAAGAAGTTTGGCATACTCAAGTGGTTTTCAGGGGACCAGTACAAGCATTTTAATGAACCCTCTAGAGGACATCTCTAGAGGACATTTTAATGAACCCTCTAGAGGACATCTCAGCATGTTAAATTAAAATGAACTTTGTAGTTATGTTATGTGTTTGACTTTAACTATGTGTAAAGTCTGTAAAAGGAATTGTAAAGTGAAGATGATATTTCTTTAATTTAAGCTATGGATAAGCAGAGTAGTGTTTGACATTAACTGTGTGTAAAATCTGTAAAAGGAATTGTAAAGTGAAGATGATATTTCTTTAATTCAAGCTATGGATAACCAGAGTAGTTTTTTGGTTGAAAAAAACTTAGGTTTATTTATTTTATTTACAATTTAAATATATATAATTTGAAAAATTAAAATGAAAGGAAAATTATATATATATAATCTAGATGTTTTTAAATATATATGTTTTATTTTTTTTTATAAATATAAATGTTATATATATAAAAACAAAAGAAAACAATAAAATTATATATCAAAATTTTCGATATTTAATATTGACTTTCAATTTAATTAAAAATAATTACAATCATTAAAAGATGAATACAATATTTAATAATCATGTAATTAGATACGTAATAATTATGTAATTAAATGTAGATATCTAAGGGTAAGAATAATAAATTGAAGATTATGTAATTAGAGATTGAATCTAGCTTTATAACATGCTTAAATTATAAGCATTATGATTACAGTAGTTGAAAATCATTTTTTTAATATTTTTGAACACTTTTAAAATATTTAATATTCAAATTTATGTTTTATCATATTATTTTTATATTATTACTTTAAAAAATATTAAAACTATTTTTTTTTGACAAAAATGGTTATGGTTTATATTATAGAAGCAGTGGAGAACCCACTGAAAGAGATACAAATTTCTGATTTATGTAGAAACCATAGTAGTTTGTGCTAGCAAAATCCAAAACAGCCTTGCTCGGTCAAACTAATCAAAATTATAGTCAAGCGGATGCGTAAGACCTCGTCTCTTAAGGAGGTAAGACTGAACAGAGATGAATATTTACAGAGAGTTCATTTCTACATAACACCATTGTTTTATTAGTTATTTGATCCACCTTGGAATTTAGCTCACATAGAATGTGAAAGAACTCTAAATGTCGAAAAGACTTAGAGATAGAGAAAATTCTTTAGAGCAGTCTATCAAGCCTTAAGTTCCGACAATGGCTTGCTCCATTCATAGCTTGGATCATTAACCGAGAATCTCCAAATACAATGGATTCCTCAACCCCCTTGGCTTCCAATTACTTAATTCCTTGCCAAATCCCATAAGCTTCAACCATGTTGTTTGTGTCATTTCCTATATTCAAGTAGTATTCAGTTTCGATTTTCCCTTCGGAGTAGATGATGACCCCTCCCCCTCCCACCATCCCCGAATTTCCCTTTGAAGCTCCATCAAAGAATAATTTGAAAATGTTCCTCTCTTTCATCCAGTTCTCAAACTGAGATTGATCCAATCTTATTTCCCAAACTTCCAATGACCTCTTGGCCATATCTGTATCTAACTCAGAAAAGTTGAAAGAATGCAACCAATTAACCTCGTTGGCTGTAAGTTTGATTTTGTTTTTAGGAAGAAAAGATACATTAAGAATCTCTCCCGTAAGAGCTTGCATCTTAGCTGCAATTTTTTCTGGTGGTTGGGCCTTGTCTTGGAAGGTTCATAGATTGCGTTCAATCCATATGTGCCAAAAAATGAGTTTTGGGTGCTTCAACCAACAAGTTTTAATTCCATCTTTTTTGTCCCGTGCTCCATTATACGCTTGCTCCCAGTTGACAAGACACTACTGTATATTTCCTGGCGTCTCAGTCGTGCCAAACC
Source organism: Pseudotsuga menziesii (assembly GCA_001517045.1). Taxonomy (NCBI): domain Eukaryota; kingdom Viridiplantae; phylum Streptophyta; class Pinopsida; order Pinales; family Pinaceae; genus Pseudotsuga; species Pseudotsuga menziesii. The sequence continues at coordinate 297,366 of LPNX010535333.1, forward strand.
ATGGGCCAATCAGATGATCCCACACATTTCGGGCATAAAGGCAGTCTAAGAACATGTGCTGGATAGTTTCTTTGCATTCAAATCACATTGGACAACAGAATGGGCCAGCGAAGCCTCTCCTTTCTAAATTATCTCCAGTTAAAATCCTTCCATGCACCAACGTCCAACTAAACATATCAATTTTTGGCAGCTTTTTAACATTCCACACTCTTTCACAGACTAGTGGATTGTTGGGCATGTTTGGCAGCGCTGAGAACATCCTGTAGCCTTGTGCATAGGTGTACTTACGGGAGCTACAACCCCATCCTTGCCGATCTTTCATTCTTCTGGCCACTAGAGCTGAACCTGATAATTGCTCAAGGAACTGATTCTTCTCATCTTCAAGTTCTACAGGGAAATCTGGAAGATTCCAATCAATCCATCGATAGGGTGGGTCATTTCTCCATCGAGAAATGTCCCACAGCATGTTTAATCTACGCCTTTCTAACTAGCTTTTGAAGCCTGGAAGTGAGGAGAGGAGGGGCTTCCCTAAGATGGAGTCCTGCCAAAAGCTTACATATTTACCATTACCTAGAATCCAATGGATATCTTCTTTGAACCGAGGCAGGGCCTTCTTGCAGAGAGAAAAAAAGGGAGAACATTGCTTGATCACAGGTTCAGAATCCAGACACCAAAGCCTCGAGCCTAAAAAATATTTGTGCCTGAGCACCTAACTGCTCTAGGAAGGCTTTGTTTCGATCAAATTCCAAAGAAGTTTATCTCCCATCGCCAAGTTTTGGAACTTTAGATCTCTAATCTGAAGACCTCCTTCCATCCGAGACAATTTGATTTTCTTCCAATTGATAAGGGAAAATTTCTTTCCTCCACCATTTTTCCCTCCTCGCCAAAGGAAGGATCTCAGCATGATTTCAATAGTAGCAAGAGTTTTGGAAGGGGCCAACAAAATTGAACATTGATATAAGGGATAATTGTTCAGAACAACCTTTATCATTACTAGTTTCAGTTCCATATTTAACCAAACCGCTCCCCAAGCTAGGATTCGTTTTTTGTCAATTAGTGGGCTCTAGTCAGAACTTTTCGGTTTGTTTTTGAAAATTGGAATCCCCAGATATTTAAAGGAATCCTAGGTAGTTTCTCCTTCAATTCCTGAAATGTGGGATATTCTAGACATCTCCCTAGGGTTTATATTCCAACTGTAAATCAAGCTCTTTCTTAAATTTAGCCTGCTTCTAGAATCTTGGCAGTAGGAGTCCATTTTAGTCTTGAATCTTCTCGCTATGAGCTGGCTGGTGCCTCCAAGCAATATTATGTCATCTGCAAACTATGCATAGTTGATGTCTCTAGTTCCCTGGGCCATCCCGATTCCAATTAAATCTTGGTCCCTCCTAGCTTGATTGAGTTAGAGGCTAAGTACAGAATCTTGGATTGCATAGAGCAATGGAGAGAGCAAGAAGCCTTGCCCTAGGCCTTGAGAGGCTTGAAAGAAGGTTGATGCCCTTCCATTAACAAGGGGAACAATCCAAGGCTTACTTATGCAAGCTTTAACCCAACGAATGAAGCTCGGTTCAAAACCATGCCTTATCATTAATTGAAAAAGAAAGGAATGACAAACTCTGTCAAATGCATTGGCTAAGTCTATTTTCACCACCATACCTTTTTCACCGTTATTCAGACTGGATTGGATTGCCTCTTGAACCAAAATGATATTATCCTAGATTCTCTTGCCTTTAATGAATCCTCCTTGATTCTCTGGAAGGATACGTAGCAGGATGCTTTTTAATCTCTTAGCCATAATTTTGGTGATTATCTTATAGCCAATATTACAAAGTGAGATGGGTTGAAATCTGTCAAAGGAGATAACATCTTTCTCTTTGGGGATAAGTGCTAGAAACACTGAGTTTGTGCTTCCACCGATTTTTTCACACAACTGTGATTTTACCACCATTTTTTGGAGCAGCAATACATCCTTAGTACATAGTTTAGACCTTATGCTAACTTCATTTTCCTGAATTGCAATGATATCCTATGGTTTAGACTTAGGAGAGTTAATTCTACAATATATCTGGTTATTTTTTCCTGTTCACACCTACATCAATGCCCTAGTTGGTCAACCCAGCCCATGTGCACCCTCATCAATGCATTGGGGTGCTACCTCCTTGATTTGGGGGATCCAGGTTTGACCAAGTGCGCTAGTTGTGTATTTGGCCTATTTTGGCTCTCCAAGGAGCATTTATTGCCACCTAGAGCCTCCCACTCACCTTTATATTCTCACCCATGCATGTCTTGGATTCTTTAATGCCCCAACACACTTCACCAACATTCACACCTTGATTCGTGTATGTTTGGGCTGAGTTGTGTTTCCATTGGTCCACCTAGGGGGGATTGAGGTCAAATCTCACCATGCCACATGTACCACTCCAATTGGATTCCAGAGCCTCTCAAATTTGTCAAATGCACTACAAATATGTATCATACACATCTTCAAGGTGTGCTGTAATATAATGGTTTGATATTAGCACCTTTCACATGTGCTATTCCAACTATTTCTATCTCTTTGTTTTCTCTTGCATATTTTCTCAAACACTTTGATGGTGAAATTGTTTTAGCTCCTAGATCTAACTTGAGAAGCAAATTCTCACATGGTATCAGATCTAGTTGGAGCTGCAACTAATCTTGTGAGGGTGAGTTGTTGTTTAGGGCATATTTCCAGTTTATGTGAGTGTTTTTCATTGCATGTTTTTACAACAACTTCATGGATTCGAAAGTTTTTTCTCTTCTTTCCCCATTCAACTATTATGAATGGAAGTTGAATATGTGTGCATATATCAAGAGGCAATGTCTTTATGATGTTTCCATTAGTGCTGTGAGAGAGACAAATTCCTGTCAAGAGAAGTATGATTGGCTTAATGACAATGATAGAGCCTATGGAACTATGTGTCTAGCTATACCTCCTACAATGCGCTACCTCCTTGATTCTGCTCATTACCCATTTGAGCTTTGGAGAAATATAGATGAAGCTCTTGGAATGCAGCAAGAATATGTGAGCTATATGGAGAGCAAGCAAATGAGAGCCTCATTATGTGTTCTTCCTCCTATGATCTCGACTTCATACATTTCTCAAGAAGCTGTTCAAAATGAAGAAGAAAAAGTAGCCAAAGATTCAGCAAATGATCCAGCTCGAGTTTCTTCCTATGTGGCTTCCTCTCCTTGTCAAGAAGCTATGTTTCATGAAGATAGCATACGAGTTGCTGCCATCACTACTGCTGAAGATTTATCTATCCATTCTACACCCTTCTCCTCTATGTCTTACGTTACGAATAGGGAAGATGTATTGCTAGTTGATATTCATAGCGAGCCTTCTCTAGAATATGGGTTTTCTTCACATGAGAGTATTGGTTCTAAAAATGGAGAGGTTTGGATTTCAAGTGAAGATCTCTCATTGCTTCACACTATTTTTCCCAAGTATCCCTCCACCAACACTAGTAGAGTTCCTTCAAGCTCATATGAAGATGGAGAAGCCTTTTCCATCACAATGGCACATTTGGGACTCTTGTTCCACATTCTTGCAGTTTATTACAACCTCATTCGAAGTTTATGTTTAAAGATCCTTATGACTCACTTGGGATCACCTATTCTCAAGAATTTTTAGTCTCTTTCAGGCATGGAATCCTGTTTGGTTCGAAGTTCAAGTCTGAAGAGCACCATTCGCTCTCCCATAAGTGCATTTCAGTTGTTTTACATGGTCTAAGGATTCATCATGCAGCTATTCCTGAGTTGGTTGAGCACATTCCACTTCTTCCCAAGAAGAAGATTCCTCCAGACATTATCATTTAGTTTGGAGTATATGAATATTTTGTTTCTATGTCATAATCCATTTTTGAGGGGAGGTTTTGTCCCATGAGGTCTTCCTCTTTACCTTTGTTACATGGATCAATAAAATTTGTAAAAGGTGACTTGTGCCTTAGTTGTCAAGGCCTCAAAATCATGATAAGTACTAAGTCTGTATTAAGGGGGGGTGTTGGAGCAGTAATACATCCTTAGTACATAGTTTAGACCTTAGGCTAGCTTCATTTTCCTGAATTGCAATGATATCCTATGGTTTAGACTTAGGATATGTAATTCTGCAATATATCTAGTTATTTTGGCTTGTTCACACCTACAACAACACCCTAGTTGGTCAACCCAGCCCATGTGCACCCTCATTAATGCATTGGGGTGCTACCTCCTTGATTTGGGGTATCCAGGTTTGACCAAGTGTGCTAGTGGTGTATTTGGCCTATTTTGGCTCTCCTAGGAGAATTTATTACCACCTAGAGCCTCCCACTCACCTCTATCTTCTCACCCATGCATGCCTTGGAGTCTTTAATGCCCCAACACACTTCACCAACGTTCACACCTTGGTTCATGATTGTTTGGGCTGAGTTGGGTCTCCATTGGTCCACCTAGGGGGGATTGAGGTCAAATCTCACCATGACACATGTACCACTCCAATTGGCTTCCAGATCCTCTCGAATTTGTCCAATGTACTACAAATATGTATCATACACATATTCAAGGTGTGCTATAATATTATAATTGTTTGATATTAGCACCTTTCACATGTGTTATTCCAACTATTTCTGTCTCTTTGTTTTCTCTTGCATATTTTGTCAAACACTTTGATGGTAATATTGTTCTAGCTCCTAGATCTAACTTGAGAAGAAAATTCTCACACCATTTTAAATAAGTCCTTATGCACAATTTCCCAGCACTCCTTAATAAATTTTGCATTAAAACCGTCAAGTCCTGGTTCCTTATCGTCTTCCATGTCTTCCATGACAGATTTTATTTCTTCCATCGTGATCCTTTGCACCAGGTTGTTATTATCCTTTCTTTTGACTAGCTTTGGGACTAGATCCATAAGCTCAATCATTGGATTGGTGACTGGTTCCACTGAATAGATGGCGCTGAAGTAATGAGAGGATTCTGTTTTGTTTTTTTTTGAAAGTCCTAGATGACTTGATCGTGAGAATGAATATCATGTACAACTTTATAATTCTTCCTTGCCTTTGTCTGTTTATGAAAAAAGGCAGTGTTTCTATCCCCATCTTTAATCCAGAGACACCTAGATTCCTGTCTCCAAAATTCTTCCTCCTGCCTATAGGAAACATGCAATTCTTGGTGAAGATTTACTTCCTTTTTTAAATCTTCCTTTGAAATCTGGTTTGCCTCCATGGGAAGTTGATGGGCCTATAACGTTAGCATGGATTTGGCTCTTCTCTGTGAGAGGCCCATAGAGGGATAAATTGAAAGGGAATAGGACCGAGATTTTGGTCTTTCCTCATATCAAGAAGGATGAGCTTATGATATGATCCCCAAACGACAATATTTTGGAGGAAGGATTCAGTCCTAGAAGAAGAAAGGAGTCTTGGACCAAAAATATATCAAGCCTGGTAGCTATGTACCCTGGCCCTAGCCTCTTGTTGGTCGAGGTGTACTTCCCTTTAGATAGTATGACATCTGATAGATCCTAGTCCAAGATAAGATCGTCAACTTTCTCCCTTATAGGGTCTCTGACCAATGACCCTCCTCTTTTTTCAGCTTCATTTAAAATGACATTTAGATCGTCGGCTAGAAAGACATTGCCCAACGAGTTGCTCCTTTCATCCCTTAGGAGGTTCCAACAATTTTTTTTTTCAGCATATAAGGCAAGGAAATAAATATTGAAGTGTCTTAGCTAGATATTGGATTCTTTATGCAGCAACGTAGTGAGAATCCAATGAGAACAGTGCTTGGATTCAATAAATTCAAATTTCTAAACATCCCAAAGCATTCCAGTTCCTCCAGAGGCTCCCCTAGAACTGACTGTAAGTCCTCTTCCTTTCTTCCAAAAGTTTGCACTTACCTGGAGAAATGCTTCTTTCTCCATCTTGGTCTCCTGGATTAGTAAAATGTATGGTTGGGATTATCTGTTCAAGTCTTTCATAGCTTCTTCCTTAAATTTACTTCCTAGACCTCTACAGTTCTAGGAGAGGACCTTCCTTACTTACTTTTGGTAGACGAGGGAATCCCTTTATGGAATTTCCCTTGTTGACGAGTGTTCCTGGGGTTTCGAAGAAGTTTATCCAAGGTTAACTGAGAGCCTTGCAGTTTGTCCTTGTACGTGGCTTGTTCTCTCACTTCTTTGGCCGGTCTCCTTCCTCTTTCCTTCTTCTTGCCAGGTGTAGTCATCTCGATTTCCCCTTCCTCTTCATTAGTGTCCGATTCCTCCTCTATTTTTTCTTGATTTCCTCCTTCCTTTACCACCTCTTCTCCTGAATCTGAATGGACCAACATGGCGCTGTCTTTATTAGACTAGTCAGATAAGGAAACTTCTTTTTCTGGTTCTTTATTCTCTACAATGTTGGATTTCTCTTCAATAACGAGAGGTCCACACCTAGTATCCCTTGCCTTCTAAACTTCTGGATTTCCCTCCGGAGGGGTTTTCCCCGACACATTCTTTTTCACCTCTTTCCTTTGCACTTCCCCACTTTTTGTATTTGGCTTGCTCTTCTTTACTGTATGCCACCCTTCCTCCTTTTCTTGTTGGACCTCCTACTTTTGTCGAAATTTACAGAATAAATTCCCATATTCATGGCACCCTCTGCAATTGAATGGCAATTTTTCATAGTCCAGCTTTTGGAAGTGATACAAGTTTCCAACTGTGAGTTTGATTTCCTTCGGTAACCCAGCTTCTAGATCCACCTCCACACAGATCTGTGCATAAGCATATTGGTCTTTGGGACTTTCCATGTCGATATATATTCCCAGGGCGTTTCCAATTGCTTTGAGCGATTTTGGAATCCAACAGTGCATTGGTAGGTTTGGTAGCCTAACCCAAACTGGGATGACTTTGAGAATATCTGACTCAGGATATAAATTCGGCATCCATCCATTCAGATAGAGGCCTTGCCGGCCCATGAAATAGAGACCATTTTAAAATACTAGGTCCCTATCATCCTTAGATTCAAATTCAAACATGAAATATCCTCGACCCACTGAACACGATGCTATGTTTTTAGAGATTAGAGGTCTCCAGGTCCTCTGAACCCAACTCTTAGTGGATTTTGCGGATGGCCATAGTTTGGTGAATTTCCCTATCAACGCCCAGTCTTCCAGTGAGAGTGCAACGTGAATGGTAGCCTCCGACGACAGAGCAACAACTGGTACATCTTCAATCCGCTTGACGAATTTCGGGGGGGGGTCCATTGAAAACTCTCTTGCTTTGCACTGAAACTAAGCGTGCAAACACTTCTGAAATCAGGGCAGAGGGTGGCCCAGATCCATCGTCTTCAGCCACCATTGGGCCTGCAAAATCCTCACTGCCCGAGATCCGAGTCCCCTTGAGGCAACCTCGACTCCAGCTCCAAGATGCTGCCTACACAGCTTGAGGTCACGACAATCCCCACTGGGCCTGAAGCAGGCTCAATCCCCAACGTGATCTCACGCCGACGATCTCGAGATCACCTGCAATCACATTCCTGCAGCCGCGCTGGTCCCCCACATTATAAATTCAATTAATCAATAATTTTTTTTGAAAAAGATTGAAACTATTGATGAATGGTTTATTTACATTTTTCTTATTTTGAAATATATATTTATTAAAACTTATGTTTTTATCATATTATTTTGATATTATTACTTAACAAATATTGAAACGATTAATGAATGATTTATTTACATTTTTCCTATTTTGAAATATATATTTAACACATTAAACAAATGGAGGGATATCTGTACAACTCTTTTTTTTTCACTTAACTTCAAATTTATTATTAAAATAATAAAAAATTCATTAAAAAACTAAAATTAAATATAGGATGAATGTTTTTTTTCTTATTTTTTTTAACAAAATGCTTTAATTTTTTTATTATCAATTAATCAAAATATAAACATAATCTCAAAGCATGGATTAGTTATTTTGCAACTATTTCTGTTATTATGAATATGGCTTAGTAATATCCAATTATCTATTAACCAACAACAAATTCACAACTCCTTTGATTATATATAATTTATTTGATCTATTATCTCACTAAGTGTTTATGGCTTAGTTTTCAACAATAATGAATACCATTAACATTAAAAATTAGTTAATTTGATTTATTAGTCTTTATGAGATGAGGAGAATACATTCTTATGACTAGAAAGGATCCATTAATATTGACTACATATTTATAGACATGGATGAGTGATCAATATTTACATCAGGAGGTTTTCATCTAGGCACTTTTATGAGGCATTTTCACTAAGGCATTTAATTGAGAAACTTTCAAGGGGTATTTTCATTGAGGAATACAAGGCATTTTCATCATAGAGTTTCAATATTTGGGCATTTTCATGGTTGTAATGTCCCCATTTTTGTTTTCTCTTTCTTTGCAAGCAACAATGACTTTTGAGGTGGTGTCATCCTGATCAGAGGGGGATTAAATGATTATTTAATGCCCACTAGGCGGAAAAGCACATAAAAAGGGGACATTAAGTAATTGATTAAAAATGGGGTCCTAAAGTGACATTGGATTTATAAAGTCACTTTAATTAAAATTTGAGCGAAAAAAGTAAAAGTGGCGAGAAAAAGATAAAAGTGGCAAAAAGAGGAAAAGCGAGTTTAAAAGATGAAACCAACCTCATTCCCATTCATTCATGTTATTTTCATTTTCGAAAAGAATTTTGGAGCGTCTCTTGTGCCTTGTTGTTCTTGGGATGAAAACCCTAAGGGTGAAATAGTTTCAGTGGTGAGAGAAATCCACCCTAACTATTCAAATGGATGAATCACTCAGATTTCTCATCGCATTTCATCGTCATGGAAGAACAAGTTAGTATTCTCGTAAATTGGTGGGGTTTCAATAGAATTTCCAGTATATGGGAGAAATCACACTCATCCCAAGGATGATGCACTTGGTTCCACTGCTATTGTCTATTGTAGTACACATTTAAAGATATCTTCACCATCTATATTGAGCTAAGGCATTATTTCACTTTGGTTTCTAGCTGGTTGAAGGTAGCCAACCCATATATGAAATCCTGGTGGATCTTGGAGAGGGAACATTGCTCTTGTGGAGGAATATTAGTTGGAAAGAATACCATTCCATTCATCTATCCATAAAGGGGGATTACCATCATTTAAAGTGGTCACATTGGATTAGAGAGGGCACAACTATTTAGGGGAAGAATTGTCACAAGTGGTTTCCCCCACTCCTATTCTTATTAATTAAACAAAATATAAACATAATCTTAAAACATGGACTAGTTGCTTTGCAACTCTTTCTCTTGTTATAAATATGACTTATTAATATCCAATTGTTTATTAAACAGCAACAAAATCACAACTCTTTTGATTATATATAATTTCTTTTATCTATTATCTCACTAAGTGTTTATGGCTTAGTTTTCAACAATAATGAATAACATTAACATTTACATTAGTTAATATGATTTATTAGTCTTTAAGAGATGAGGAGAATACATGTTTATAACTAGGAAGGATCGATTAATATTTACTATATATTTATAGACATGGATGAGTGATCAATAATTACATCGATAATTTTTCATCTAGGCACTTTTATGGGGCATTTTCACTAAGGCATTTCATTGAGGCACTTTCATGGGATATTTGCATTGAGGGATACAAGGCATTTTCACCATGGAGTTCCAATATTTGGGTATTTTCAAGGCTGTAATGTCCCCATTTTTTTGTTCTCTTTCCCTACAAGCGGCGATGACTTTTGGGGCGGCGTTAGCCTGATTAGAGGGGGATTAAATTATTATTTAAAGTCCACTAGGTGGAAAGGCACATAAAAAGGGGACATTGAGTAATTAATTTGAAAAATGGGGCCCTAAAGTGACATTGGATTTATAAAGTCACTTTAATTAAAATTTGAGCAAAAAAATGTAAACCTGGCAAAAAGAGGATAAATGAGTTTAAAAGAGGAAATCAACCTCATTCCCACTCAGTCATGTTATTTTCATTTTTGAAAATAATTTTGGAGCAGCTCTTGTATCTTATTGCTTTTGGGACGAAAATCTTAAGGGTGAAATAGTTTCGGCAGTGAGACAATTCCACCCTAGCTATTCAAATGAAGGAATCACTCATATTTCTCATCACATTTCACTGCCATAGAAGAAGAAGTTAATATTCTTGCAGATTGGTGGGGTTTCAATAGAGTTTGCAGTATATGAGAGAAAACACACTCATCCCAAGGAGGTGCACTTTGTTCCATTGCTATTGGCTTCTATAGAATGCATTTAAAGATGTCTTCACCATCTATACTGAGCTAAGGCATTGTTTCAGAGTGGTTTTCAGCTAGTTGAAGGAAGCCAACCCATATATGAAGCCGTGGAGGATCTTGGAGAGGGCGCATTGCTCTTGTGGAGGACGTATTAGTTGGGAAAGAGCACCATTCCATTCGACTGTCTGTAAAGGGGGATTTCCATAATTTAAAGTGGTCACATTGGAGCAGAGAGGGCACAACCATGAAGGAGAAGACTTGTCACCAATAGTCCCCCCACTTTTATTTTAATCAACTTCCAGTTGTTGTAAGGAGGTGTTGCATAGTCTCAGTATAGATACCAATGTTAATGTAAACTCTAAGTCTATTATTATTTCATACACAACTCCTATAGAGTTTGCTGCTAGCAAATCGAGGCAAAGAAAGGAGGATTGTACAAACTCTCAGTTGGTTTCTTAGAGAAGCAATTTATATGCCAACAATAAAAAATATATATCATATATGTATCTCTAGAGAAGAGTGCATCAAATAAAGAGAAAATTGTTGTTGTACAGTGTCCTATCTGCTTGGGAGAAGCTAAATAATTATGCTAGGAATCTCTTCCAGTACATATCAGCTGCACACAGTACCCATTAGCCAACTCGTGATTCTTGGGAATCACTGTACATTACCGGTCAAGGATTGTTCTCTACAATTAAGCTATAGGTCTGTAAACATTATTAAACCAACTTTTATTTTAACTTTGTATCTCTCTTTTTGTCAGTGAAAATTTGCATACTACCCATGTTTATTTTCCATGTCATTTTCCTTGATAAAAAAAAGAAAAAAAAAGGTATTTGAATACTTTTATGGGCATGTTCTGTGATTAAGTTGATGGTATTTGAGATCCAAAACAACCTTGTAAACACCATTCAAACTCAACAAAAAAAAAAGTCAATAATAGCTACATGAATGTCACAGGGATTTTAGAACACGGTTTTCCAAAATGTTTGACGAAAGTAGGCAAAAAATATTCTACAAGAGTTAGCTCAAAATTCATCCTAGTTCTACCAAGGGACATTACAGTGGTATCATAACACAACTTATCTTGCCATTCTGTTTGCATTGTGAATCATGGCATCATTGAGTGAAAATGAGTTGGGCCAAAAACTTTTTATTGCGGGAGCTAAACTTGATTCCAACCCTAATCCTCTATGGCTAGGTGAGTACCTTGTGTTATCTAGCACATACCAAAAAAAATCAGAAGACTTGGTTGAGAATTTTTTTGGTACCGAGCTAATCAAGCTTTATAGTTCTCAAGATCTAATTATTTGCAGTGGCCAACCATATTACTTGTATCCATGGGCTTGGTAGTAAGATTATGTGATATATGATATCCTTGTATACAACAAAATGGTAAATTTTGACATCTTAAACAACCATGAACTCAACTCTAATCATATACCTTTAACCCTAACTATAAACTTTGATAGGAACATAAGCCCCATAATAGAGAATTATAATAACAAAAAACACTTGATCTTCGATAAAAATAAAATTGATCCCTTTTAAAGCAATTTAATAATGGATTAATAATGAATTAAATATACTATTAAATAAGGAGAGTATTGAATACCTCTATCATACTTTTAACCACAAACCTCTCTAATACCATTAAAAAGTTCTCTATCATTGTCTCATGTAGAAAGGAAAATAGAATGACCAACCCTTTGTATAATAAAGAGTGCAAGCTTGGTGGAAAATCCATTAGGGATGTTTCTAATGAGTCCTTAAAACCGGCATGATATATAGCTACAAAAATATAATTAAAAGGAAAAAAAGGTACTATATAAATAGAAAGCGAGAGAAGCTTTTGCACCCTTCGAAGATAAATCCTAGAAAATTTTAGATGTAAATTGTAAGTAGTAAAACTAAAGAAAACAATATGATTCTTTAAGGGACTAGAATTCCTACCTTAAAAAGTTTTATGAATTCTTTGATGTCATGGACAACATTCAAATCCTTTCTACAGAGGAAGAAGTTTACTCTTTAGAAGACAGAGTTTAGGGTAAAGTGGCTTGTAAAATGGAACGCTAAGGACATTGAAGTATACCAAGTATAAATATCAAAAATTGGTGGACCTATCTTCATCCTTCACATCCATAATCTCTTCAATTTAGTAATGAAGTAGGGTTTAAACCCTGGACATAAAACATCATTCTTCCTATTTTTAGAAGTGGAGATAAGAACCGCAACGTCGAGTGCTATACATCATCCACCCTCGTGGTATGATGATTGAAGTGATGTGTAACATCCCGAGCGGACACCCACCTGAAGGGTGTCAAGCCTCTACGCACCATGCAACCCCTTGATCAGGAACAAAAGGAATGATGGCCTAGAAAGGAAAATCCTTTCCGCTCGCGTGAATTCTCTTCTCTTGGTTCGGGTCTTCTTTGCATTGTCAGTCATTACTGCTGACTTCATGGATCCTTCTGTTGAATCCTTCTCTTGTACAGGTATCGATTGGGAAATCATATGTATTTCGATCATGAGGAGCAGACGACACCATTATCATAGCCCCTAGTGTTATCACAACCACCATTGCATCTATTTTATCTCCCATATGCTCTGTAACCTTTTTTTGCAAGAAACACGTCCATACATGTCTCATCTCACCTCCATCTAACTTCTGTATAACTCTGTTTCAACTATGGTAAGAACCAAGTGCAGAGAGTGTAAGACTTCGGTCGTTCCTCACCGCTCTCAAATGCCCCATGTGATCAGAGACCAAGAGAATTCCCATACATTTCTTTTTCGTATGGTCCATCCCTCTGCCCATCACCGCATTGATCAGGAAAAGGAATATTGTATTCAAGGCCACCTTGAGCATCCCGCTCCAGACGATGTCATCAAAGAATTGGGAAATTTGGTTAGAGACTCGAATTCCACCTGTTCATGGAAAATAAAATATACCAAAACCCTCGCCCTCCTTTGGTACACTAAGACACTCTATGGCCAAATAATTACGAACATCGCTAAAGATTGGCTTCTGGAGAAATATCAGGGACTCAATTTGGATGCTCGGAAGGAACGCACGGAAGTTTGGCTCTGTCTCATGACCCAAGAATAAATGGATTTAGATTCTAGCAAACATTTCCATCGTATTGTTCTCGTAAAGAACGTTGGATTCAACCATCCATTGAAGGAAAGACTTGACATGCCAAATGGATGAATCACCATAATTTCCATGAAAGAATAGAAAACATTTATATATATCCCCACACCATCACCAAATTTGGGAAAACCTGGGATGTTTGAGAAGTCAATGGGATAAAAAAATCCTACTATGTGAGCACCACATTGCTTCCTTAGTTCATCCATATCAGAAATCAACAATATGCATTTGATATAATCATGGAATTTTGTACTGAACATGTGGAGTTGTCAACAGATGAGATTCGAAAAAAATATTAATGTGCCACATGTGCTCATCTACACAACAAATATTCACAAGTTTTTGAGATAAAAGGGTTTTATCCATTCAATGGAGTCACCACGTTAGAAGAAAAATATGCATTAAAACACTCTTACAATTTTTTTTTCTTTTCTTTGTAAATTTATAAGAGAAAAAATGTTAGTGAAGTTGCCAGAGGAAAAGTAAAGATCTACTTTAAACATTCATCAAACAAAGAAAAAAAAAGTGGAAAACAAAGTCATACTTTCCGAATAGAAATATTTATCCCTAGCAACGACGCCAAAATGTTGTTTCCTAATTCACACCTCAGGTCACATGGCAGAAATATTCAAGCCACTGGGTGCAACCTTGGAGGCAATCTCGAGCCAAGTGATGTCACTTGATAATTGACTTCTACATCTAGGCGAACTCCTAGTGAAGCCAAGGGGGGTGGTCCCTATGAAATAATACAAGGTTTTTTTAATCTATGAAGGTAAAAAAACAACTATTCTAGTAGTTAAGATAAAATGAATTAAAATATTTCCCACCAATCACTACAAATATATTACTTTAGCAACTTAGAAAAATGTACAAACCATTCAAGACACTTGCAAATTGATTTATGCATAAACATAAAGTAGACCAATGCTAATGAAAATAATGCTTGTATATGAGGGTTGCTAGTGCAGTCTCGGTTAAAGTATTACATTGTCTTGGTTAGTACATTTTAGATTATTAAATGAGTGATTTAGGGAGTGGGTCAATTTTTTGTTTGTCCCAATAAGAAAAGCTCTCTTGAAATGAGTGCTAAAGCGGCTTTACAAAGTTCCCAACGGGGCAAGGCATAACCTACTTGGAGTAGCTCCCTGTCTTTGTGGTAATCACCCTTTGCAACCTCCCGATTTCTCAAGAACATGCTTATGTGGATTTTCCTATTAAATCTAGTTACTCGTATCCATTTTTGGTTAAAACCAGCTGATCAGACGAGTTGCAGTGGTGCAGAGCATACGAGGAAGGATTCATTGGCTTGTTTTATTAAAACTAGGTGTGATCTTTATTAGAAAACCACTCATGTATTGGAATCTCTTTCCCCCTTTTGGGATACTCGGGAGAGCACAATCAGGTTAATTTTAAAATGCTAAAATAAATAACAAAAGGAAATTGTTTTTTATTATTATTACTATCACGAATTTCTTTCCCCCTTTGGGTAACTCGGGAATGCATGGGGTTAGTATCTTTTTTCCTTGAAGCAAAACGAATAAATAAATAAGAAAACAAAATTAAACTAAAGAAAAAAGTCATACTACAAAAAATCACATCGACGCGGATCCCCCTAGGAGGGATGGGGAGTGCGATCTTAAGAGCCTGCTAATTTTTTTTTATTAAAATTATTACAAATATAGAGAAATGCACTTTGGTTCTCAGAACATGGATCCAAAGGCTTACAAATAAATAGAAAAATGACTTTTTGGTGAAAGGAGAACCTCATTGAGCTCATAATGGTCCATTTTCTTGCAAAACGACCGCAGTTTCCTTCCATTTTTTGCTAAACCTACAAAAAATTAGCGAGATATCAAATGCAAAATATGCTCAAAAACACTTTAGAAGTGTCTTTGAAAAAACTCCAAAAAAGTCTAAAAAAAAACTAAGTTAAACTATGAATAAAGTTGCAAAAAATTAACTAAGTAAAGCAAGCTAGAAAGCTTGCATTTCTTAGGATATTTTCTTTCCTCTTTAAGAGATGGAAATCAAGTTGAAAAACACAAAATGCTATTTAAAGAAATTGAAATCACAAATCCTATTTTAAGCCTTGACTAAACAAATTTGACTTTTTAAGCTTAGCAAAAAGAGGATATAAAAGTTAGATGTGAACTCTTAGATGCAATTTGAAAAGTGACTAGATCTAGATACTTAGATCGAATTAGAATTTTTACTTGAATTATATATCTAAAGGAAATTAACCGAGACAAATGAAGAAACTTCATTGGACCTAGAAGCAATAATAAGCAATGGTTAGCAAGAAAAGATAAGGGCAATGGAATTGTCCTCTTGGTGAAACCAGAGGGATGAAGTTCCTTTTCAACAATGCATGAGGAAGGTGAGAGAAAACAAGCTCACAAAGATCCTCCTAACTTGGTCACCTGAGACACTTCATAAACGCTTGCAAGAGGGAATTAAACACACCAATGTTAACCAGATAACAAATTTAAAAATGCATACATTCAAGCAAGAAATGACGACATTCCATGGATCTCTTCTAAGACTTGACAATAAGAAGCAAATTACTCAAATATTACTTCCTATTCTACTAGAGTAAAAATTCCCTTCAAAGACTAGTACCATTCCAAACTACAAAGAATTGCAAAACATACAAGTTACCTCAGTGATTTACGAAGAAAACAACAACCAAACATCCAATGGTCACAACAATGTAAGCCTTCAAATCCTATCTTTTATTATTGCTAAAAAATATTACATAAAAGAGCAAGTAGAGGTTCCACCTTCTGATCCTTACAATGAAAAAATGCCTTCATTTTATAGACTAATCCAACCCAAGGGGGCGCTTCCATTACTAGAGATGGAGTGCACATTTCATGAGTTGATTAAGGGATGCATTGGAGTTAAACCTTAGTGGATATCAGATGTAGACGCCACCTCTTAAATCAATCCTTCACAAAACCATGGTTTTGTGCCAAGTCGACTATGTCACAACTACACATTTCATGAAGCCAATACTTGAGGTTAGCGCATATCCAAATCTTAAGTGATCACAATGGAGGAAGCACCACCTCTCATGAGGTAGGTGACCTCAGTCCCCTTACTCACAACCTCTACATCAATAAATCACCAATACAAAATTCCAATTCATTAGTGTGGGCCACCATGATGTGAGGAAGAGGGAGAGGCACTTAACTCAAGAATAATCGCTAGTCTCCAAAACACAAACACATATGACGTTTATGAGTTTGGAAGAGGTCGCCCCTCATGGGGGACAAATTTTCCATGTCACCCTAACATGCTTTGACATGTTTATCTGACTTTATCAATTTTGGCTTCAAGCCAATTTATCACATTATTAGCATTAAATTGACAATTTGATGCACCTTTAGGGAAATATGTCTTTAAGTGACTTTTGATCACCCGAAGTGTTGGGAAAAAATATGCACTATTTAATTCAACACTTAATTTGTCAACCCGGGAAGGGAGCTTGTGAGATGCAATCACTATATGTGCAGAATTGAAAGCTAACCTAAGCTAACTAAATATCCAGATGCGTTAACATGCAACTATATGATTTTAATCTACATGCATGGCTATCATGAGTTAAATGCAAAAATTTAATCTATCTATGAAAACAAGAAATTAACTAAGAACTTGAAAAGTAACTGTAAATTCAAATTTAATCTAATGTTATATTAATCTATTCTATAAAGGCAAGAAACTAATTAAAAACTGAGATTCAAACTAGTCTAATGCTATGCTAATCTATTCTATGAAATAAAATTGCAACAACTAATCTAGGAAAATGGTCACTTGGTCCGAAAGCAACCTAGGGAAATAAATATTGAAGAGTCTTAGCTGGATATTGGATTCTTTATGCAGCAACGTAGTGAGAATCCATTGAGAACAGTGCTTGGATTCAATTAATGCAAATTTCTAAACATCCCAAAGCATTCCAATTCCTCCGGAGGCTCCCCTAGAACTGACTGTAGGTCCTCCTCCTTTCTTCCAAAAGTTTGCACTTACCTGGACAAATTCTTCTTCTCCATCTTGGTCTCCTGGATTAGTAAAATGTATGGTTGGGATAATCTGTTCAAGTCTTTCATAGCTTCTTCCTTAACTTTACTTCCTAAACCTCTACAGTTCTAGGAGAGGACCTACCTTACTTACTTTTGGTAGACGAGGGAATCCCTTTATGGAATTTACCTTGTTAACGAGTGTTCCCGAGGTTTTGAAGAAGTTTATCCAAGGTTAACTAAGAGCCTTGCAGTTTTTCCTTGTACGTGGCTTGTTCTCTCACTTCTTTGGCCGGTCTCCTTCCTCTTTCCTTCTTTTTTCCGGGTGTAGTCATCTCAATTTCCCCTTCCTCTTCATTAGTGTTGGATTCCTCCTCTATTTTTTCTTGATTTCCTCCTTCCTTTACAACCTCTTCTCCTGAATCTGAATGGACCAACATGGCGCTGTATTTATCAGACTAGTTAGATAAGGAAACTTCTTTTTCTAGTTCTTTATTCTCTACAATGTTGGATTTCTCTTCAATAACGAGAGGTCCACACCTAGTATCCCTTACCTTCCAAACTTCTGGATTTCCCTCTGGAGGGGTTTTCCTCGACACATTATTTTTCCCCTCTTTCCTTTGCACTTCCCCCCTTTTTTTATTTGACTTGCTCTTCTTTATTGCATGCCACCCTTCCTCCTTTTCTTGTTGGACCTCCTATTTTTGTTGAAATTTACAGAATAAATTCTCATATTCATGGCACCCTCTGCACTTGAATGGCAGTTTTTCATAGTCCAGCTTTTGGAAGTTATACAAGTTTCCAACTGTGAGCTTGATTTCCTTTGGTAACCTAGCTTCTAGATCCACTTCCACACAGATCCGTGCACAGGCATATTGGTCTTTGGGACTTTCCATGTCGATATATATTCCCAGGGCGTTTCCAATTGCTTTGAGCGATTTTGGATTCCAACAGTGCATTGGTAGGTTTGGTAGCCTAACCCAAACTGGGATGAATTTGAGAATATCTGACTCAGGATATAAATTCAGTGTCCATCCGTTCAGATAGAGGCCTTGCCGGCCCATGAAATAGAGACCATTTTAAAATATCAGGTCCTTATCATCCTTAGATTCAAATTCAAACATGAAATAGCCTTGACCCACTGAACAAGATGCTACGTTTTTAGAGATCAGAGGTCTCTAGTTCCTCTGAACCCAACTCTTAGTGGATTTTGCAGATGGCCATAGTTTAGTGAATTTCCCTATCAACGCCCGGTCTGCCAATGAGAGTACAACGCGAATGGTATCCTCCAGCGAAAGAGCAACAACTGGTACATCTTCAATCCACTTGACGAATTTTAGGGGGATCGATTGAAAACTCTCTTGCTTTGCACTGAAACTAAGCGTGCGAACACTTCTAAAATCAGGGCAGAGGGTGGCCTAGATCCATCCTCTTCAGCCACCATTGGGCCTGCAAAATCCTCACTGCTGGAGATCCGAGTCCCCTTGAGGCAACCTCGACTCCAGCTCCGAGATGTTGCCTACGCAGCTTGAGGTCACGACAATCCCCAAAGGGGCAGAAGCAGGCTCAATCCCCAACGAGATCTCATGCCGACGATCTCAAGATCACCTGCAATCACATTCTTGCAGCTGGGCCAGTCCCCCACATTATAAATTCAATTAATCAATAATTTTTTTTTAAAAAGATTGAAACTATTGATGAATGGTTTATTTACATTTTTCTTATTTTGAAATATATATTTATTAAAACTTATGTTTTTATCATATTATTTTGATATTATTACTTAACAGATATTGAAACGATTGATGAATGATTTATTTACATTTTTCCTATTTTGAAATATATATTTAACACATTAATCAAATGGAGGGATATCTATTCAACTCTTTTTTTTTTACTTAACTTCAAATTTATTATTAAAATAATAAAAAAATCATTAAAAAACTAAAATTAAATATAGGATGAAAGTTTTTTTCCTATTTTTTTAACAAAATGCTTTAATTTTTTATTATCAATTAATCATAATATAAACATAATCTCAAAGCATGGATTAGTTGTTTTGCAACTCTTTCTCTTATTATAAATATGGCTTAGTAATATCCAATTATCTATTAACCAACAACAAATTCACAACTCCTTTGATTATATATAATTTATTTGATCTATTATCTCACTAAGTGTTTATGGCTTAGTTTTCAACAATAATGAATACCATTAACATTAAAAATTAGTTAATTTGATTTATTAGTATTTATGAGATGAGGAGAATACATTATTATAACTAGAAAGGATCGATTAATATTGACTATATATTTATAGACATGGATGAGTGATCAATATTTACATCGGGACGTTTTCATCTAGGCATTTTTATGAGGCATTTTCACTAAGGCAGTTAATTGAGGAACTTTCATGGGATATTTTCATTGAGGAATACAAGGCATTTTCACCATAGAGTTTCAATATCTGGGCATTTTCATGGTTGTAATGTCCCCATTTTTGTTTTCTCTTTCTCTACAAGCAGCAATGACTTTTGAGGTGGTGTCATCCTAATCAGAGGGGGATTAAATGATTATTTAATGCCCACTAGGTGGAAAAGCACATAAAAAGGGGACATTGAGTAATTGATTAAAAATGGGGTCCTAAAGTGACATTGGATTTATAAAGTCACTTTAATTAAAATTTGGGCGAAAAAAGTAAAAGTGGCGAGAAAAAGATAAAAGTGGCAAAAAGAGGAAAAGCGAGTTTAAAAGATGAAACCAACCTCATTCCCATTCATTCATGTTATTTTCATTTTCGAAAAGAATTTTGGAGCGTCTCTTGTAGCTTATTGTTCTTGGGATGAAAACCCTAAGGGTGAAATAGTTTCAGTGGTGAGACAAATCCACCCTAACTATTCAAATGGATGAATCACTTAGATTTCTCATCGCACTTCATCATCATGGAAGAACAAGTTAGTATTCTCGTAGATTGGTGGGGTTTCAATAGAATTTCCAGTATGTGGGAGAAATCACACTCATCCCAAGGATGGTGCACTTGGTTCCACTGCTATTGCCTATTGTAGGATGCATTTAAAGATATCTTCACCATCTATATTGAGCTAAGGCATTGTTTCACATTGGTTTCTAGCTGGTTGAAGGTAGCCAACCCATATATGAAATCCTGAAGGTTCTTGGAGAGGGCACATTGCTCTTGTGGAGGAATATTAGTTGGAAAGAATACCATTCCATTCATCTATCCATAAAGGGGGATTACCATCATTTAAAGTGGTCACATTGGATTAGAGAGGGCACAACCATTTAGGGGAAGAATTGTCACAAGTAGTTTCCCCACTCCTATTCTTATTAATTAAACAAAATATAAACATAATCTTAAAACATGGACTAGTTGCTTTGCAACTCTTTCTCTTGTTATAAATATGACTTATTAATATCCAATTGTTTATTAAACATCAACAAAATCACAACTCTTTCGATTATATATAATTTCTTTTATCTATTATCTCACTAAGTGTTTATGGCTTAGTTTTCAACAATAATGAATAACATTAACATTTACAATAGTTAACATAATTTATTAGTCTTTAAGAGATGAGGAGAATACATGTTTATAACTAGGAAGGATCGATTAATATTTACTATATATTTATAGACATGGATGAGTGATCAATAATTACATCGATAATTTTTCATCTAGGCACTTTTATGGGGCATTTTCACTAAGGCATTTCATTGAGGCACTTTCATGGGGTAATTGCATTGAGGGATACAAGGCATTTTCACCTTGGAGTTCCAATATTTGGATATTTTCAAGGCTACAATGTCCCCATTTTTGTGTTCTCTTGCCCTGCAAGCGGCGATGACTTTTGGGGCGGCGTTAGCTTGATTAGAGGGGGATTAAATTATTATTTAAAGTCCACTAGGTGGAAAGGCACATAAAAAGGGGACATTGAGTAATTAATTTGAAAAATGGGGTCCTAAAGTGACATTGGATTTATAAAGTCACTTTAATTAAAATTTCAGTGAAAAAATGTAAACATGGCAAAAAGAGGATAAATGAGTTTAAAAGAGGAAATCAACCTCATTCCCACTCAGTCATGTTATTTTCATTTTTGAAAATAATTTTGGAGCAGCTCTTGTAGCTTATTGCTTTTGAGATGAAAATCCTAAGGGTGAAATAGTTTCGGCGGTGAGACAATTCCACCCTAGCTATTCAAATGAAGGAATCACTCATATTTCTCAACACATTTCACTGCCATAGAAAAAGAAGTTAATATTCTTGCAGATTGGTGGGGTTTCAATAGAGTTTGCAGTATATGAGAGAAACCACACTCATCCCAAGGAGGAGCACTTTGTTCCACTGCTATTGGATTCTATAGAATGCATTTAAAGATGTCTTCACCATCTATACTGAGCTAAGGCATTGTTTCAAAGTGGTTTCCAGCTAGTTGAAGGTAGCCAACCCATTCCATTCGACTGTCTGTAAAGGGGGATTTCCATAATTTAAAGTGGTCACATTGGAGTAGAGAGGGCACAACCATTAAGGAGAAGACTTGTCACCAATAGTCCCCCAACTCCTATTTTTATCAACTTCTAGTTGTTGCAAGGAGGTGTTGCATAGTTTGAGTATAGATACCAATGTTAATGTAAACTCTAAGTCTATTATTATTTCATACACAACTCCTATAGAGTTTTCTGCTAGAAAATCGAGGCAAAGAAAGGAGGATTGTACAGACTCTCAGTTGGCTTCTTATATAAGCATTTTATATGCCAACAATAAAAAATATATAACATATATGTATCTGTAGAGAAGAGTGCATCCAATAAAGAGAAAATTGTTGTTGTACAGTGTCCTATCTGCTTGGGAGAGGCTAAAGAATTCTGCTAGGAATCTCTTCCAGTACATATCAGCTGCACACAGTACCCATTAGCCAACTTGTGATCCTTGGGAATCGTTGTACATTACCGGTCAAGGATTGTTCACTACAATTAAGCTACATGTCTGCAAACATTATTAAATCAACTTTTTATTTTAACTTTGTATCTCTCTTTTTGTCAGTGAAAATTTGCATACTACCCATGTTTATTTTCCATGTCATTTTCCTTGATAAAAAAAAGAAAAAAAAAGGTATTTGAATACTTTTATGGGCATGTTCTGTGATTAAGTTGATGGTATTTGAGATCCAAAACAACCTTGTAAACACCATTCAAACTCAAAAAAAAAAATAGTCAATAATAGCTACATGAATGTCACAGGGATTTTAGAACACGGTTTTCCAAAATGTTTGACAAAAGTAGGCAAAAATAATTCTACAATAGTTAGCTCAAAATTCATCCTAGTTCTACCAAGGGACATTACAGTGGTATCATAACACAACTTATCTTGCCATTTTGTTTGCATTGTAAATCATGGCATCATTGAGGGAAAATGAGTTGGGCAGAAACTTTTTATTGCAGGAGCTAAACTTGATTCCAACCCTAATCCTCTATGGCTAGGTGAGTACCTTGTGTTATCTAGCACATACCAAAAAAAATCAGAAGACTTGGTTGAGAATTTTTTTGGTACCGAGCTAATCAAGCTTTACAGTTCTCAAGATCTAATTATTTGCAGTGGCCAACCATATTACTTGTATCCATGGGCTTGGTAGTAAGATTATGTGATATATGATATCCTCGTATACAACAAAATAGTAAATTTTGACATCTTAAACAACCATGAACTCGACTCTAATCATATACCTTTAACCCTAACTCTAAGCTTTGATAGGCACATAAGCCCCATAATAGAGAATTATAATAACAAAAAACACTTGATCTTCGATAAAAATAAAATTGATCCATTTTAAAGCAATTTAATAATGAATTAAATATACGATTAAATAAGGAGAGTATTGAATACCTCTATCATACTTTTAACCACAAACCTCTCTAATTCCATTAAAAAGTTCTCTATCATTGTCTCATGTAGAAAGGAAAATAGAATGACCAACCCTTTGTATAATAAAGAGTGCAAGCCTGGTGGAAAATCCATTAGGGATGTTTCTAATGAGTCCTTAAAACCAGCATGATATATAGCTACAAAGATATAATTAAAAAGAAAAAATGGTACTATATAAATAGAAATCGAGAGAAGCTTTTGCACCCTTCTAAGATAAATCCTAGAAAATTCTAGATGTAAATTGTAAGTAGTAAAACTAAAGAAAACAATATGATTCCTTAAGGGACTAGAATTCCTACCTTAAAAAATTCTATGAATTCTTTGATGTTGTGGACAACATTCAAATCGTTTCTACAGAGGAAGAAGTTTACTCTTTAGAAGACATAGAGTTTGGGGTAAAGTGGCTTGTAAAATGAAAGCTAAGGACATTAAAGTATATCAAGCATAAATATTAAAAATTGGTGGGCCTATCCTCATACTTCACATCCATAATCTCTTCAATTTAGCAATGAAGTAGGGTTTCCATAAGCCCTAGACATAAAACATCATTCTTCCTATTTTTAAAAGTAGAGATAAGAACCCCCAACGTCGAGTGCTATACATCATCCACCCTCGTGGTATGATGATTGAAGTGATGTGTAACATCCCGAGCGGACACCCACCTGAAGGGTAGCAAGCCTGTACGCACCATGCAACCCCTTGCTCACCTTGCTCAGATACAAAAGGAATGATGGCATAGAAAGGAAAATCCTTTCCGCTCCCGTGAATTCTCTTTTCTTGGTTCGGGTCATCTTTGCATTGTCAGTCATTACTGTTGACTTCATGGATCCTTCTATTGAATCCTTCTCTTGTACAGGTATCGATTGGGAAATCATATGTATTTCGATCATGAGAAGCAGATGACACCATTATCATAGCCCCTAGTGTTATCGCAACCACCATTGCATCTATTTTATCTCCCATGTGCTCTGTAACCTTTTCTTGCAAGAAACACGTCCATACATGTCTCATCTCACCTCCATCTAACTTCTGTATAACTCTGTTTCAACTATGGTAAGAACCAAGTGCATAGAGTGTAAGACTTCGGTCATTCCTCACCGCTCTCAAATGCCCCATGTGATCAGAGACCAAGAGAATTCCCATGCATTTCTTTTTCGTATGGTCCATTCCTCTGCCCATCACCGCATTGATCAGGAAAAGGAATATTGTATTCAAGGCCACCTTGAGCATCCTGCTCCAGACAATGTCATTGAAGAATTGGGAAATTTGGTTAAAGACTCGAATTCCACCTGTTCATGGAAAATAAAATATACCAAAACCCTTGCCCTCCTTTGGTACACTAAGACACTCTATGGCCAAATAATTACGAACATCGCTAAAGATTGGCTTCTGGAGATATATCAGGGACTCAATTTGGATGCTCGGAAGGAATGCATGGAAGTTTGGCTCTGTCGCATGACCCAAGAATAAATGGATTCAGATTCTAGCAAACATTTCCATCGTATTGTCTTCGTAAAGAACGTTAGAGTCAACCATCAATCGAAGGAAAGACTTGACATGCCAATGGATGAATCACCATAATTTCCATGAAAGAATAGAAAACATTTATATATATCTTCCACACCATCACCAAATTTGGGAAAACCTGGGATGTTTGAGAATTCGATGGGATAAAAAAATCCTACTATGTGAGCACCACATTGCTTCCTTAGTTCATCCATATCAGAAATCAACAATATGCATTTGATATAATCATGGAATTTTGTACTGAACATGTGGAGTTGTCAACAGATGAGATTCGAAAAAAATATTAATGTGCCACATGTACTCATCTACACACAACAAATATTCACAGGTTTTTGAGATAAAAGGGTTTTATCCATTCAATGGAGTCACCGCGCTAGAAGAAAAATATGCATTAAAACACTCTCACAATTTTTTTTCTTCTTTTCTTTGTAAATTTATAAGAGAAAAAATGTTAGTGAAGTTTCCAGATGAAAAGTAAAGATCTACTTTAAACATTCATCAAACAAAGAAAAAAAAAAGTGGAAAACAAAGTCATACTTCACGAATAGAAATATTTATCCCTAGCAACAATGCCAAAATGTTGTCACCTAATTCATACCTCGGGTCACATGGCAGAAATATTCAAACCACTGGGTGCAACCTTGGGGGCAAGCTCGAGCCAAGTGATGTCACTTGATAATCGACTCCTACATCTAGGCGAACTCCTGGTGAAGCCAAGGGGGGTGGTCCCTATGAAAATAATACAAGGTTGTTTTAATCTATGAAGGTAAAAAAACAACTATTCTAGTAGTTAAGATGAAATGAATTAAAATATTTCCCACCAATCACTACAAATATATTACTTTAGCAACTTAGAAAAATGTAAAAACCATTCAAGACACTTGCAAATTGATTTATGCATAAAAATAAAGTAGACCAATGCCAATGAAAAGAATGCTTGTATATGAGGGTTGCTAGTGCAGTCTCGGTTAAAGTATTGCATTGTCTTGGTTAGTAAATTTTAGATTATTAAATGAGTGATTTAGGGAGTGGGTCAATTTTTTGTTTGTCCCAATAAGGAAAGCTCTCTTGAAATGAGTGCTAAAGCGGCTTTATAAAGTTCTCAACGGGGCAAGGCATAACCTGCTTGGAGTAGCCCCCTGTCTTTGTGGTAATCACCCTTTACAACCTCCCGATTTCTCAAGAACATGCTTATGTGGATTTTCCTATTAAATCTAGTTACTTGTATCCATTTTTTGTTACAACTAGCTGATCAGACGAGTTGCAGCGGTGCAGAGCATACGGGGAAGGATTCCTTGGCTTGTTTTATTAAAACTAGGTGTGATCTTTATTAGAAAACCACTCATGTATTGGAATCTCTTTCCCCTTTTTGGGATACTCGGGAGAGCACAATCAGGTTAATTTTAAAATGCTAAAATAAATAACAAAAGGAAATTGTTTTTTATTATTATTATTATCACGAATTTCTTTACCCCTTTGGGTAACTTTGGAATGCATGGGGTTAGTATTTTTTTCCTTGAAGCAAAACGAATAAATAAATAAGAAAACAAAATTAAACTAAAGAAAAAAGTCAAACTACAAAAAATCACACTGACGTGGATCCCCCTAGGGGGATGGGGAGTGGGATCTTAAGAGCTTACTAATTTTTTTTATTAAAATTATTACAAATATAGAAAAATGCACTTTGGTCCTCATAACATGGATCCAAAGGCTTACAAATAAATAGAAAAATGACTTTTTGGTGAAAGGAGAACCTTGTTGAGCTCATAATGGTCCATATTCTTGCAAATCGACCACAATTTCCTTCCATTTTTTGCTAAACCTACAAAAAATTAGCGAGATATCAAATGCAAAATATGCTCAAAAACACTTTAGAAGTGTCTTTGAAAAACCTCCAAAAAAGTCTTAAAAAAAACTAAGTTAAACAATGAATAAAGTTGCAAAAAATTAACTAAGTAAGGCAAGCTAGAAAGCTTGCATTTCTTAGGATATTTTCTTTCCTCTTTAAGAGATGGAAATCAAGTTGAAAAACACAAAATGCTAGTTAAAGAAATTGAAATCACAAATCCTATTTTAAGCCTTGACTAAACAAATTTGACTTTTTAAGCTTAGCAAAAAGAGGATATAAAAGCTAGATGTGAACTCTTAGATGAAATTTGAAAAGTGACTAGATCTAGATACTTAGATCGAATTAGAATTTTTACTTGAATTATATACCTAAAGGAAATTAACCGAGACAAATGAAGAAACTTCATTGGATCTAGAAGCAATAATAAGCAATGGTTAGCAAGAAAAGATAAGGGTAATGGAATTGTCCTCTTGGTGAAACCAGAGGGATGAAGTTCCTTTTCAACAATGCATGAGGAAGGTGAGAGAAAACAAGCTCACAAAGATCCTCCTATCTTGGTCACTTGAGACACTTCATAAACGCTTGCAAGAGGGAATTAAACACACCAATGTTAACCAGATAACAAATTTAAAAATGCATACATTCAAGCAAGAAATGACAACATTTCATGGATCTCTTCTAAGACTAACAATAAGAAGCAAATTACTCAAATATTACTTTGTATTCTACTAGAATAAAAATTCCCTTCAAACACTATACCATTCCAAACTACAAAGAATTGCAAAACATACAAGTTACCTCAATGATTTACGAAGAAAACAACAACCAAACATCCAATGGTCACAACAACGTAAGCCTTCAAATCCTATCTTTTATTATTGCTAAAAAATATTACATAAAAGCGCAAGTAGAGGTTCCACCTTCTAAGCCTTACAATGGAAAAATGCCTTCATTTTATAGACTAATCCAACCCAGGGGGGCGCTTCCATGACTAGAGATGGAGTGCACATTTCATGAGTTGATTAAGGGATGCATTGGAGTTAAACCTTAGTGGATATCAGATGTAGATGTCACCTCTTAAATCAATCCTTCACAAAACCATGGTTTTGTGCCAAGTCGACTATGTCACAACTACACATTTCATGAAGCCAATACTTGAGGTTAGTGCATATCCAAATCTTAAGTGATCACAATGGAGGAAGCACCACCTCTCATGAGGTAGGTGACCTCAGTCCCCTTACTCACAACCTCTACATCAATAAATCACCAATACAAAATTCCAATTCATTAGTGTGGGCCACCATGATGTGAGGAAGAGGGAGAGCCACTTAACTCAAGAATAATCGCTAGTCTCCAAAACACAAACACATATGACGTTTATGAGTTTGGAAGAGGTCGCCCCTCATGGGGGACAAATTTTCCATGTCACCTTAACATGCTTTGACATGTTTATCTAACTTTATCAATTTTGGCTTCAAGCCAATTTATCGCATTATTAGCATTAAATTGACAATTTGATGCACCTTTAGGGAAATATGTCTTTAAGTGACTTTTGATCACCCGAAGTGTCGGGAAAAAATATGCACTATTTAATTCAACACTTAATTTGTCAACCCGGGAAGGGAGCTTGTGAGATGCAATCACTATATGTGCATAATTGAAGGCTAACCTAAGCTAACTAAATATGTAGATGCGCTAACATGCAACTATATGATTTTAATCTACATGCATGGCTATCATGAGTTAAATGCAAGAATTTAATCTATCTATGAAAACGGGAAATTAACTAAGAACTTGAAAAGTAACTGTAAATTCAAATCTAATCTAATGTTATATTAATCTATTCTATAAAGGCAAGAAACTTATTAACAACTGAGATTCAAACTAGTCTAATGCTATGCTAATCTATTCTATGAAATGAAATTGCAACAACTAATCTAGGAAAGTGGTCACTTGGTCCGAAAACAACCTAATGTAATGAAAGCAAATTTAACTATTCAGAACAGGCAACAAATCAAATAAACTATTTTATGAATGCATGAACTATATTCTTATGCAGGGATGCGAATTAACCATACGATTAACTATGAAAGCAAATACTAAAATTAATTACAAAAGCAAATATTGAAATTAATTATGAAAGCAAATACTGAAATTAATTACTATAGAACATGAAATTATACTATAAGTAAAGCGAACAATCAATCTATCTATTCTATGAGCGAAACTACTCTATATTCTCAAAAGAACAAATTAACCAACTATCGTACTCTAGTTATTGAACTTTATGCAATCGTATAAAGCAAATTGAAACATTAATCTAAGGACCGAGTGTAAACAAATACTTTGCAATGAATCATAAACTAATGTAAGCAAACTAGTTTAACAAATCTAATTTAAACAACAACTAATCCATGAATTTGAAAAGTAAACTAAGCTATGAGAACTTCCAACATGAAACAAAGCTATGGTAACTTTCAAGATGAAACTAATGGATCTACTATGAAGGGAAATATGAAAACAATCTAAACTAAACCCTATGCCTAATGCTTAAAATCTATCGTGCAAGATTTATTAAATTTACACAAAACTAAACTAAACTAAAAGAATTTCATGAACTAAACTAAAATGAAACTAAACAAAATAATGGAAATAAACTTGATGACAAGATTTTAACAAGTTCACCTTCTATATCAATATCAAGGTCATAATCCTGAAGGGTTGAGATTTGATCATCAGCATTCTCTCGCATCAAAGAGTCATTCAAAGGCATGTCCATTGTTGGATCGAGAGAGGAGGAATCAATTTGATAAGGAAAATCGTCAGTTATCTTATTATGGTTATCTTGATTATCTTTATCAGAATGATCCACAACAACACCATCGTTATTTGGCTGCCTGGACTCATCAATGGTTTTACCCCATTCTTTTCTTAATAAATTAGTGAACATGTCATATCCAGTGATGGATCCTGGTGCTAACGTATATAACCAAAAATTGGCATTACCTCCTAAGGATTCACCCAAGGCTTGCATATAGACATCTTCATGCTCTGCGCCCAAGGATTCCATATAACACCAAAAGGCATCCAAGTGGCTTTCAATTGATTCGTCTAAATTTGCAAAGAAACGAAGCAACCCTTCAATGTATCTTTTTGGCATACGATGAGGTGCCTCATAAACTTGGGAGAAGTCAAGGCAGGATAAAACTTGTTTCTTAAGTTTGATTGGATTTTCCATGACTTATTTGAAATATTGGAGGAATAAATTTGAGTTCATTGTGATTTATGGGATGGGTTCGCTTCTTAGTGGTGTCGCATTGTGGAGTCGCCAAGTGAACGACTTGCCGTGTTCACTAACGAATAATGACGTAGGAGGGTGAGTGAAACACATACAATGATTATAAAAATTAAGCAAACAAAATGTAATCATTGATATTAAACCAGATGTAATTTAAATTATAAGAATATAAATGCACTCACAGACACCAAAGGTAAATATGATGAACCAAAGTGAGCCTCTACCTCCCTGGAAACGATGCCAAAATGTTATCACCAAACTTGTAGTTTCCCCTATGAGATGGATCCAAGATAGACGGTAGAGGGAAAGGGAAACCAATGAGGTGAACCAATGGATGGTTGTCATGCAAATCGAGGCAATCTTCACTTGATGTTGTTTTAGTCCAAGACAACAATGGGGGAGACCTAGATTTACTCCCGACAGAAGAGATCAAACCAATACACCAGATCAAATCAATGGAAGGTGAAGTACATAAGGTGTACAGTGAAGTAAACCATTGATTTATGGATGAAGTCACAAGATGAGTTATGGTTTGGATCAAGGAGCTTATGAAGTATGAAATTGATCCAAGGTTGAAATACAAATGACTTATGAGATTTATTACTAGATCCAAAATCGAGGTAACAACAAATAATGAAAATATCCACTACCTTGGGAACCATGTCCAATGCAAAGAGGTTAAGAACAAGATTGGGGCTATCTAGTACTAATGGATAGACTTGATTAAAGGTATGACAATATCAAAGTACCCAAGCCTCAGAGATATGATCAAAACACAACAAAGTTTGTCCAAGATGAGGAATGTGCAAGGGTTTAGGGATTAGTGCCTTGAAGTTTGGCCCTTGGGGAGTCACCCAAGCATGACTCCTAGGAGAACCCACTTAGGGTTTTCCCTGATCTACAATACCCAGAAATGGTTTGCCAAAAGATCAAGCGGTTTGATCCATATAATTTTTCGATTATTTTTAGTTAGTGTTTTGACAATAAAATGAAGGTGCTAATGGATTGGAACCAAGAAAAGAAGAACAAACCTGTGGATCTTACCTGGATAACCTTGTATATGCCTTAATGATGATGATCTATGTCGTCCCGATCAATTTGAGAAGATTTGGATGGAGACTCTGTGCAAATCGGTTTTCCCAAGGAAACCAATGTGCCCTCCCTCCTGCACAACAAACGTCAACAATATCATATTTGATGCATTAAGAGAAATGGACAAATGCTACAAAAAAATAACAAAAAGAAACCATAGATCACAATGATACTAATGACAACCCCCTGACACAAGCAATGCCAAACAAGCGAGTTGAGGAAGCCCTGCAAAAACGCCCAAGTGAAGTCGCCCTCCTATAGACAAAACAAAGTTTCCACGAAAATATAGATCTCACCACAAATATTCAAATGCTAGAATGCAATAGACTTTCCAATCACCATCTAAGAATACCAGATGCAAAAAAGACCCAAGAATTTCCATAAGAGAGTTTTTCTATTATCAAGATTCCAAGAGCCAAAGACCCATTTACAATGAGAAGCTCTCTCCTTTAAATAGGATGGAGAGATACCAAAATCCGAACTACATTTTGAATGGATGGCTAAGATTAAAAGATCAAAATGTTTTAATCAATGGTTGAGATGAGCTCAACATAAGTACATGGATCAATATAATAATATAACACAGCAATGGACAAAATTGCCATAGGAGAGGGGATCCGACTCAATATGACAAAATAAACATGAATAAAGCTCATGGTGGGCAGGGGGTAATGTCTAACACCCCTAGTGTGTCCCCATGGCACAATATAAATAAAATATAACTCTAAGTGCAAAATAGTGCCTCTTTGAGAAAATCGTGAGCCTCCAAAAGCTCTAGAAAATCATAAAACACGCCGGAGA
This sequence comes from Pseudotsuga menziesii, assembly GCA_001517045.1. Lineage (NCBI taxonomy): Eukaryota > Viridiplantae > Streptophyta > Pinopsida > Pinales > Pinaceae > Pseudotsuga > Pseudotsuga menziesii. The sequence continues at coordinate 329,290 of LPNX010535333.1, forward strand.
GATGGGTGTAGGTCCTCCTGAATGCTGAAACTGTTGGAGAAGGGGTGGAAGACATCACACTCATCATCAAAACTTATCCCATGCCATTTCCTTTCCTTGATAGCCCAAATTGAATTATTCAGTAGCCATTTTTACCATTTTTAATCTGCCTTGGAAACTGTGAACCTGCCCAAACTACCACCTGGAGTGCTTGCGTTGTCCAACTGAGTCCACCAAGATCTCCGGGAGGAGGGTATAATGGTAAAAACAAGGGGCTAAACCACCCCCTCTTCATACAATGCCCTAGGTGAACCAATCAAATCACCTCTCTGCTCCGACAGGCCATTTAACATGGAAAACCTGCACCAGAACAGTACACTGAGACAAATCATCAATGTAACTGTGCGAAACTGAAAGCAAACTGTCTCATTGGACTCGGGGATCTCAAATCCATCTAAGGTGCATACTCATACACCCTACAGGTCTTTGCATGATCATGTACAATATCTAATATGCCCAAAAGATAAAATAATAATAATCTGTAAATGATCAAATAATGATTAATACCGCAAATCATCATCATAAACCAATAATCATTGCATAGAATCATCTGGTGACCTGTAATAAACCACATATCATGTATCTGCATCATCCGAGGTCTATCCACCTTATGTCATGTTGTCGACATTGGTCAAACTAGGTTTGACCAAGTCAACATGACCAATAATATGACCCAGGCTAACATCAAACTGTTGCAAGTGTTAGAGGTTGAGACATGCTCTACAAATTATTCAAGTAACAATTATAACAAATAGTAATCATTTCACTGGCGATCTATCAACCAAATATATAAAGTTCTGTTAATTATTGTGGCTTAGACCAGACTTTCAAGACCATACTCACTTCATAGTTGTAATCAATTTGCTAATGAAGGGTGAAGGCTAAAAATCAAAGGCTAGGCTAAAGGGTGACTACCAACTTGACACTGTGAGACTTTGGAAAGGGAAAGGGGATACTCACTCTAGCATGTGCCGGACAAGCAGTAGCACAGGGGATGTCAGTGTCTCACAAATGGGTAAGTTACGCTCAGAGGTACTTATTCACCTTAACAAATGCTCACAATCCATACCAAACACAAGTGAGGCCAGCAATCTTTTAGATATAACTTTTAAGAACCATTGGTTTTTGGGCCTTCGAGTTTCCATAACCTTGATCCATGCATTTGTTACACGGATTTTTATTTATTAAGGCTTCGTTCTCCATGCATATTTAAAAACACTTGTTACATAGGTTTTACATTTCACATTTCACATTTACACTTCAAAGCCAATTTCATTAGGCTTGCCTTGCATTCATGTATGTTCAGAAACACTTCTTTTCATGAATGGGATTTTCACAAGATATTCATTTCATTTCCATATACATTGTATTGATGGCAGCGCTATTTGTTTTAGGTTTAGCCAACACAACCTAGGCAACTCAAAGTCGAGACACAAATAAATAGAGAAGCTTATCCAACAAAGAGGACCATAGTGGGGAAAGGTCCTCCATGCCACAAGTCAAGTAGTAGGTCGGAATATAAACATAACTAGAAGGTAATGGATGGGTGGAGATAGTGAAAAATGAGACCAATACTAGCAAGCCAAAGTATAGCGGGAATGATCACCTCTATTCTCCCCAAGGAGAGCAAAACCAATGAGTATGGGTCAGGAACTTCTAGGTCTAAGTAGGGACATACATACATAATATGACCACCAAATCATGATACTAAATGCTAAGACATGTCACAAGAATGAGTATAGACGCAATAATAACCATAACACAAGATAATATCTACTAAATCATATACTTGTAAATAACCAGTCTGAAGCATCATCTGTCCACTAAGAACCTGCTGTTGCGACTTTGAAAAATATTGACTGCTCTATAAATGGATAAATGGCTACATGAGTCCTCAAATTTGAGTTTCTTGACTCAGTCATGGCATGGGGAAGTACTACAGTCCATCATCAAATAGTGATCCATCATAAATGCTCATCTTTGCATCACATATGTAAAGGAACTGGCTGAAAAAGTGTACTGGAATCTAAAAATAGAATATGGTATCCCGGCTACTATATATGTGATAAGATCTGGCTTCAACTGGGAGAAGCGCCTTGCTGAATAGAGCGCTTGAGAACCTCAGAATCTCTGGTCCTCAGACTCTGCTACTCGTTTCCTCGGTCCATCACTCTAACTCTGCACCAGCTACCAAACTTGTTATCCATTACCTGCAAAATGTATAGAGCTATACCAAACTCACAGAGTGGTCGTCAGAGCAATGCATAAATGAAAACAGTACTGAAACTAAACTGCATGAAACTAAAAAGAAGAAAGTAAATCTAATCTATTGACATAACTTAAAAGGAGTTTTATTGTGCAGGAAAATACCCGGGACTACACTAAGAGCTTCAAAGGCAATCTTCACGGAAAAGACAAAAAGATGCCAAACTAAATAGCTAAAAAATATTGCCCAAAAGAGACTTATTTAGGTCCTACCTACTCTAACATAACCAATTAGGCAAGTGCTAAGTAAAATGATAGATCCAATGTAACCACTTGTTAAAATGATTGATTGTTCTTTCTTTACAGTTAATGACCCAACAAGCCAGAGATGGCTTAGAAGCAAATTATATCAGAATTGAAACCATTCTAACTTGTTGTTTGAAATTCAAAGAAAGATCCGGAATGAAATCATGCCAATGCTGAAATTGACTTCTGAGAACCTCATCCATCAAGATACTGATAGGAGCATAAAAAGAATGTGAGCTTGTTCTTGATGGAAGAAGACAATATGACCCATGGTTCAGCCACTTCAAACAATTCTTTGTTTTCTCCTCTACGCTACTAGGACATTCAGTTATATTTACTCCAGGAAAAATGGAGGAACCAAATGGGGATAAGTTGTAATGTAATGAAACTGAGAACGGGATCAAGCCCATTTGTTGCTTAAAAATGGAGAAAAGATGAAATTGATCTCTATACACCTTCTCCAACCACCCATAAGAGAGATTCATAAAAAGAAAAATATTATTCATGATAGATGGACGAGAAGGGAAATGAAGCGCATTTTCTCCAATTATGTGACCATGCTCAAACTCCTGACTAAAAATTTCAAAAGTAACAGCTTGATTAGAACACAAACCCAAACAAGAAGACTCGAAAAGTTGGGACGGGAGGGTGGATTGAAAATTTTCTCCTAGGTGACTTGGAATAATTGATCTCGAAATTTGATGAGTAAAAAGTTTTCAACTGAATTCCAAGAATGATTGCAAGATTTGAAGCCAGGTCAGTATCCACACATCGAACCGACACATCCTGATTAAAGATTGGATAATTTTTTTTAGAACAAGGATGTTTTTTATTAGGTCCACTTACAATCATATCATAATTATCATGTGATTGATCTTCTTCCGAGATATGATCAAAATTTGAATCAAGATAATCATCAACCAAGCAATGAGGATCTTCAATGGATTCACAGATGAGAGATTCAACTTTGGATGGTTCTTGATAGTGATTATTTTGTTCTCCTTCTTTATTTGTGCCTTCCTGAGTTAATGATGACAAGATTTTAACAAGTTCCCCTTCTATATCAATATCAAGGTCATAATCTTGAAGGGTTGAGATTTGATCATCGGCATTCTCTCGCATCGAAGAGTCAATCAAAGGCATGTCCATTGTCGTCGAGAGAGGAGGAATCAATTTGATAAGGAAAATCGTCAGTTATCTTATTATGGTTATCTTGATTATCTTTATCAGAATGATCCACAACAATACCATCGTTATTTGGCTACATGGACTCATCAATGGTTTTACCCCATTCTTTTCTTAATAAATTAGTGAACATGTCGTATCCGCTGTTGGATCCTGGTGCTAACGTATATAACCAAAAATTGGCATTACCTCCTAAGGATTCACACAGGGCTCGCATATAGACATCTTCATGCTCTGCGCCCAGGGATTCCATATAACACCAAAAGGCATCCAAGTGGCTTTCAATTGATTCGTCTAAATTTGCAAAGAAACGAAGCAACCCTTCAATGTATCTTTTTGGCATACGATGAGGTGCCTCGTAGACTTGGGAGAAGTCAAGGCAAAATTAAAGTTGTTTCTTAAGTTTGATTGGATTTTCCTCGACTTCTTTGAAATATTGGAATAAATTCGAGTTCATTGTGATTTATGGGATGGGTTCGCTTCTCAGTGGAGTCGCCAGGTGAACGACTTACCGTGTTCACCAACGGATAATGACGTAGGAGGATGAGTGAAACACATGCAGTGATTATAAAAATTAAGCAAATAAAATGTAATCACTGATGTTAAACCAGATGTAATTTAAATTATAAGAATATAAATGCACTCACAAACACCAAAGGTGAATATGATGAACCAAGGTGAGCCTCTACCTCCATAGAAACGACGCCAAAATGTTATCACCAAACTTGTAGTTTCCACTATCAGATGGATCCAAGATGGATGGTAGAGGGAAAGGGCAACCAATGAGGTGAACCAAGATAGCCTTGACTCCCAAATTGATGGTTGTCACGCAAATCGAGGCAATCTTCACTTGATGTTGTCTTAGCCCAAGACAACAATGGGGGAGACCCAGATTTACTCCCGACAAAAGAGATCAAACCAATACACCAGATCAAATCAATGGAAGGTGAAGTACATAAGGTGTACGGTGAAGTAAACCCTAGATTTATGGATGAAGTCACAAGATGAGTTATGGTTTGGATCAAGGAGCTTATGAAGTATGAAATTGATCCAAGGTAGAAATACAAATGACTTATGAGATTTATTACTAGATCCAGAATCGAGGTAACAACAAATAATGAAAATATCCACTACCTTGGGAACCGTGTCTAGTGTAGGGAGGTTAAGGACAAGATTGGGGCTATCTAGTACCAATGGATAGACTTGATGAAAGGTATGACAATATCAAAGTACCCAAGCCTCAGAGATATGATCAAAACACAACAAAGTTTGGCCAAGATGAGGAATGTCCAAGGTTTTAGGGATTAGTGCCTTGAAGTTTGGGCCTTGTGGAGTCACCCAAGCATGACTCCTAGGAGAACCCACTTAGGGTTTTCCCTGATGTACAATACCCAGAAATGGTTTGCCAAAAAATCAAGCGGTTTGATCCATATAATTTTTCGATTATTTTTAGTTAGGGTTTTGACAATAAAATGAAGGTGCTAATGGATTGGAACCAAGAAAAGAAGAACAAACCTATGGATCTTACCTAGATAACCTTGTATATGCCTTGATGATGATGATCTATGTCGTCCTGATAAATTTGAGAAAATTTGGATGGAGACTATGTGCAAATTGGTTTTCCTAAGGAAACCAATGCGCCCTCCCTCCTACACAACAAACGTCAACAATATCAAATTTGATGCATCAAGAGAAATGGACAAATGCTACAGGAAAATAACAAAAAGAAACCATAGATCACAATGATACTAATGACAACCCCCTGATACAAGTGATGCCAAACAAGCAAGTTGAGGAAGCCCTGCAAAAACGTCCAAATGAAGTCGCCCTCCTATAGACAAAACAAAGTTTCCACGAAAATATAGATCTCACCGCAAATACTCAAATGCTAGAATGCAATAGACTTTCCAATCACCATCTAAGAACACCAGATGCAAAGGAGACCCAAGAATTTCCACAAAAGAGTTTTTCTATTATCAAGATTGCAAGAGCCAAAGACCCATTTACAATGAGAAGCTCTCTCTTTTAAATAGGATGGAAAGATACCAAAATCCTAATCACATTTTGAATGGATGGCTAAGATTAAAAGATCAAAAATGTTCTAATCAATGGTTGAGATGAGCTCAACATAAGTACATGGATCAATATAATAATATAACATAACAATGGACAAAATCGCCCTAGGAGAGGGGATCCGACTCAATATGACAAAATAAACATGAATAAAGCTCATGGTGGGTTAGGGGGTAATGTCTAACACCCCTAGTGTGTCCCCATGGTACAATATAAATAAAACATAACTCTAACTGCAAAATAGTGCCTCTCTAGGAAAATCGTGAGCCTCCAAAAGCTCCAGAAAATCATAAAACATGCCGAAGAGATGGGTGTAGGTCCTCCTGAATGCTGAAACTACTGGAGAAGGGGTGGAAGATATTACACTCATCATCAAAACTTAACCCATGCCATTTCCTTTCCTCGGTAGCCCAAATCGAATTCTTCTGTAGCGATTTTTACCATTTTTAATCTGCCTTGGGAACTGTGAACCTGCCCAAACTACCACCTAAAGTGCCTGCGTTGTCCAACTGAGCCCACCAGGCTCTCTGGGAGAGGAGTATAATGGTAAAAACAAGTGGCTAAACCACCCCCTCTTCATACAACGCCCTAGGTGAACCAATCAAATCACCTCTCTACTCTGACAGGCCATTTAACATGGAAAAATTGCACCAAAACAATATACTGAGACAAATCATCAATGTAACTGTGCGGAACTGAAAGCAAACTGTCTCATTGGACTCGGGGATCTCAAATCCATCTAAGGTGCATACTCATACACCCTACAAGTCTCTGCATGATCATGTACAATATCTAATATCCCAGACAGATAAAATAATAATAATCTGTAAATGATCAAATAATGATGAATACCACAAATCATCATCATAAACCAATAATCATTGCATAGAATCATCTGGTGACCTGTAATAAACCACATATCATGTATCTGCATCATCTGAGGTCTATCCACCTTATGTCATGTTGTCGACATTGGTCAAACTAGGTTTGACCAAGTCAACATGACCAATAATATGACCCAGGCTAACACCAAACTACTGCAAGTGTTAAAGGTTGAGACATGCTCTACAAATCATTCAAACTAGGTTTGACCAAGTCAATAGGACCAATAATATGACCCAGGCTAACACCAAACTACTGCAAGTGTTAGAGGTTGAGACATGCTCTACAAATCATTCAAGTAACAATTATAACAAATAGTAATCATTTCACTAGTAGTCTATCAACCAAATATATAAAGTTCTGTTAATTATTATGGCTTAGACCATACTCACTTCATAGTTGTAATCAATTTGCTAATGAAGGGTGAAGGCTAAAAATCAAAGGCTAGGCTAAAGGGTGACTACCAACTTGACACTATGACACTTCGGAAATGGAAAGGGGATACTCACTCTAGCATATGTCGAACACGCAATAACACAGGGGATGTCAGTGTCTCACAAATGGGTAAGTTACGTTCAGAGGTGCTTATTCACCTTGACAAATGCTCACAATCCATACCAAACACAAGTGAGGCCAGCAATCTTTTAGATATAACTTTTAAGAACCATTGCTTTTTGGGCCTTCTAGTTTCCATAACCTTGATCCATGCATTTGTTACACGGATTTTTATTTATTAAGGCTTCATGCTCCATGCGTGTTTAAAAACACTTGTTACATAGGTTTTACATTTCACATTTCACATTTACACTTCAAAGCCAATTTCATTAGGCTTGCCTTGCATTCATGTATGTTCAAAAACACTTCTTTTCATGAATGGGCTTTTCACAAGATATTCATTTCATTTCCATATACATTGTATTGATGGCAGCGCTATTTGTTTCAGGTTTAGCCAACACAACCTAGGCAACTGAAAGCCGAGACACAAATAAATAGGAAAGCTTATCCAACAAAGAGAACCATAGTGTGGAAAGGTCCTCCATGCCACAAGTCAAGTAGTAGGTCGGGATATAAACATAACTGAAAGGTAATGGATGGGTGGAGATAGTGAAAAATGAGACCAACACTAGCAAGCCAAAGTATGGCGGGAATACTCACCTCTATTCTCCCTAAGGAGGGCAAAACCAATGAGTATGGGTCAGGAACTTCTAGGTCTAAGTAGGGGCATACATACATAATATCAATACAACTAGGTCCACATATTTATATGACCGCCAAATCATGACACTAACTGCTAAGACATGTCACAAGAATGAGTATAAAAGCAATAATAACCATAACACAAGATAATACCCACTGAATCATATACCTGCATCATCTGTGCACTGAGAACCTGCTGCTGCGAATCTGGGCAATATTAACTGATTTGTAAATGGCTAAATGGCTAATCAATCCTCAAATCTGAGTTTCCTGAGACTCAGTCATGGCATGGGAAAGTACTACAGTCCATCATCAAATAGTGATCCATCATAAATGCTCATATGTAAGGGAACTGGCTAAAAAAGTGTAATGAAATCTAAAAATAGAATATGGTAGCCCGACTACTATATATGTGATAACATGACTCATCCCATAGATTCCGATCCAATGCACATATTCTTTGTGTGGAGCCGCATCGGATAAGGGTTTTGGACATACGCCTTGTACTGTTGGGTATCTTTGGAGTCCCCTTCCCCCTTGTTTAATCCACTCACTAATTCATAAACTTAAAATTGACCAAGAACAATTGCAATACATTCAACACTCCAACAACACTCCATTTCAACACTGGTATTAAGCAGTTTTCTTTAATTCAGAAATGTGTTGATTGTTTTTGTTGCTCATGCTGTTGTTTTAATCATTATTGCAAACTCTTGTGTCGTTTTACAAAAACTCCTAAACAACTTACTTGATTACAAACCACCATCTAAAGCTTAATCAACCTTAGTAACTTATAGGGTCTACCCCCTTGGCTTCGTTAGGGGTTTTCCTAGACATAGGAGTTGAGTATCAGGTGACAACACTTGGCTCAAGCTTGCCCCCAAGGTTGCCAACACGTGACCCGAGGTGCGAATTAGGCGGCAACACTATCTTCCCTCATCAGTCATTATGGGAAGAAAAAGTGAATAAAAGTAGTATCCAAGTGAACCTTTACCTTGTTTTTGTATCCAACAAACCTATAAAAAGTAGGCTACTCTTATAAAACATATATTATATATTAAAATACAATATTTGTTTTATTAATTTTCTATCTCATTCCATATTAGCTCTTACTTTATAAATAAAAACTTGGAAATTGAAATAATGGAATGTGGGTCTCTACCTTGAGGTGTAAGTACTACAAGAGGAAGCAAGAGCCAAATAATCCATATTGTGTATTCACAAAATACAATTGTTTTTGATGTATAATGTAATGTTTATAGATGTAATACAACTTGAGTGGGCTATGGTTAAGAACATGTATTTCCTTCTAGGCGGTCATAAGTACAAATCGAGAGGGGGTAGGGTATATATGTAACCTTAAAAATAGATTATTATCATTATATAAAACAATATAAAAAAAACTTACTAATATATCTTCAAATGTAAGATCAAGTAAAAGAAGGTTACCAAACGTGAAAATACAAGGGCATGTGCAGGGTCAGGTTCTAATAGTGTGTAACATATTTTCAAATGTTATGATTCAAGGGTTCGTGTGTATGAAATGGATTCAATTGCAAAACTATATCGAACAGATTAGTTGATGAGAATGAATGATGACTGATTACCCAACTATCATAACATGGCAGGACATATGTTTAAGCAATACATTCTCAATCAATGTAATATATAACCACGATGGATTGTTATCCCTAAAAAATGCCGAGTTAATTAATTTTAATTACATACTCTCTTTCCACATTAGACATCACAGAAAATTGATAAGATTTCCTTACTCTATTAAGGGAATGGCTATAAGCAATAATCATCATGTTAGAGACAACAATTATACTTGCAGAGCATGAATTGCGTCCAATTGTGGTGGAGATATACAACCTTTGGTCACCTGCCAAGGTTGCCTTCAATGCCTTTATGCCCAAAAGTACTTCCAAGTTTGATAATACAATGGGTCAAGAATTAAATCACAGAGGACATTAATGCCAGATCCCCTTGCTTTTTGCTTTCTCTTTTTTCTGTATCTTTTCTTGGTTTGCAGCCCATGAAAAGTACTTTTCTTGGCCAGGAAGTTACCAAGTTTGGGAATTCAGGGAATCATTTGAGACCTAGATCCTAGAAAATTCCATCCTAGGTCTATGAACTCAAAATAAATCGGGTCCAAATCCATTTGCCTGCCTCCAAGGCAGGATCCCATAAACTTGGATCAATTTATTATTCACAATGAAATAAAATTTTGAAGTCCTCATATAGGTACATGTTATTACCATGATTCTGTTTTTGACTAACTATGATATTACATGATAGCAGTAGAACACAACCAGAAGTTGTTCTGGGCATCCATAAATTTCATAGATTTATATGCAAACAGATGTATTGTAGCATGTATATGCAGGCCCGTTTACTTATAAAACATTCTGCATAACTTCAGTATAATTCCTCTCTAATGGGCCCAATCTGAATCCTCATTTAAACGTGGACAAATACATATGACATGTTTTATCATATAGGATAATGTTATTCATGTTTACAGGGGTTGGGACAGCAGCACATCTGTAGCATAGTTTAAAAATCTAATCCAATTTTTCTATGCGTACATAGGGACTGGGACAATAGCACATTTGTAGAATTGTCCAAACTTCTAATCGAAATTTTCAATACGTAGAGGAATGATATCATCAGCCACTTTGAATTTTCCAATCAAACGAGCAAAAAACACCATCTGCTGTTCAAGAGAGTACTTGATGTTCTCTGCCTGTAAAATCAGCGCTTTAGAGCCATCAGCATGTTTGCCAATATTATAAAATCAACGAAGATACAACAGGAGAATCAATAAACAAAGCAAGTTCACTATGATAACTCTACCTTTCGGAATCCATGCTGTTCGCCTTCATACTCAATGAGTGCAACAGGCAACCCTTTTTCCTTTACTGCTGCATAGATCTTCCGTGCTTGTTCAGGCAGGACAACCTATACAAGCAACACATGGCATTCACTTAAACTGGCTTCCCAATTCGTAAATTGTGCAATGATGAAAGAATGAAAAGCAAGGAATCATGTGCTGAAAATAACAGGTTTTATTATTTATATATATATATAGTTTACTTGAGCTCTAAGTGTCAATTTTTGGCCAACAGACAGCATGTAAGAAGATGAAAACATCTAACAGGAACAATGTTAAGTTTAAACCTTATAAAGTAGATTACACGTTTCAAAATAATATATATATATATAGTTTACTTGAGCTCTATGTGCCAATTTTTGGCCAACAGACAGCATGTAAGAAGATGCAAACATCTAACAGGAACAATGTTAAGTTCAAACCTTATAAAGTAGATTACACATTTCAAAATAATATTGCCAAGTAACAGTGGCATGGGTAAGAGAGTTTAAAATATTTAATATAGAATAAAAGAGCATTGTTGGGAAGAAAATAAGACCATCATTATTTTGATAGATATATTCTACCTGAGATCATTTCTTATGAAGAGATGAAGGAGCAGTATAGACACCTATTATCACATATACATTCTGCAGCTGGGCTACCATGATGCAGCATACAGACTGGTCTCTTATTCTATTCCGGGCTATTTTTCACATGGGGTATTGGCATGGATCTTTACAACTTCAGTCAGTTCAGAGCCTTGTTCATCAGATCTTCTTTTCCAGGACTGAGATTCAGGAGTTCATTGAGATGCTTTCGGTGATGATCTAGTTCATTGTAGCAGAGCAACAGATCAAAGTTGGTACACACAGTATAGAGGGGCTTATCAGTTGGAGACAAGTATATTTGGTGAGATCAGGTATACACTTCTTTGGTTTGATTTTGCTCTATGATGTATGTCAGTTACCTATGCTTATAAGGTTAAGATAATTATGGTGACATATGCTTATATCTATTGTTGTTTTAATTTGTGTTATGATTAATCAAGGGACTTGATGTAAAGACTGTTTCTCAAGCCATGCTTGTACAAATTGTAAACTTTAGTGCTAGGTTGATTCCACTTATCACCTGCCCCTGTCCATCCAGTGTCATCCATTGTAAACTTCTCCTATGACTTAGACTGTTTGAGATTTTTGATATTGAAGATCCTTTCCCCATTTTGACCGCTATGCATGATGGATCCCATGTTGTTTTGTGTCTCGGCTCTGAGTTGTGTGACAAAACTTGCTGAAGCCTTGATCCTTCTAGGCTAGGAGAACCCGTTGGTGTTGGTTCTTGAGCTTACACGAGTTGGGTTTTGAAGCCTTGACCTCTTTGGTCGGTTGATCCCGATGATTGGTCCTGATTGTGGATATTCCCCCTAGTTGCCCCGGAAGTTGTTAGCTAAAACTTGAAGCAATATGTCTACCATCATTACATGCATTATGAGCTATATGTTATATATTATGAAATGGAATTGCAAAACTGTCTTTAGACACAAATTAAAAATGCTATAAAGTGAGAGCGTTAAAGGCCCAAATAAAGCAGTGGATAAACAAATGCTAAATCTAAAGACCGCTAACCATCTGATTCAAATATAATGATTAATTCCTCACGGAGCCTATGGGTTTTGATGTGAGATGGAGTAAGGGACTGTAATATACCCTAACAAATAAACATTTTTGTAATATTTTGAATTACTGTTTTAATTTTTAATGAGATTGGTTGGTTCTAGAACCCCCCAACTGGTCCTTGGAGGACAAATGTAACTGAAACATTATGCTTTTAATAAAACATGAATGATGGGGACAACCAAGTTGAAGAGGAAACTATGCATGCGAGAGTGGGGGACATGAAGAGTCAACCTCAAAGAGGTTACACCAAGCGTGAGAATGCCAGTATGGCGCTAGACACGCCCTGAGTAATCAGGGGTGTAGTGGGTGGCGGAAATTCCATGAGGAATTGGCCATTAGCCGCAAAAGACCTAGGCTAAAACCAAAAGTATAAAAAGGAAGCATATGGGAGGAGGCAAGACGCTGCTCAGTATGCTGGGGAAAGGATTGAACTCTTGCTGTGTGAGCACTCTGTGTTAGGCAAGTGATTTCTCACTGGGGAACTGTACCTGAGGTTGGATGTCACCGCTCTTGGCATGCATAGTTTAGCTTGGAGGTGATTGAGGGTAGAGAACATCTGTGCCTAATCTACGGTTGGGTGGAACGTGGTTGTTTCTTCTTCATTCGGCTCGCCGTATAACCAAGTTTTTTAATGTTTATTTTTGCAGACTATTGGTCTCAGGGAATACCTGTATATGTGTAAATGTGTGTTTTCAATGCTAATGAAATGATCAACACAGCTCTTAGGTTTCTAGATGAAAATTATTGCTTATGAGATAGTAACTCATGCTCTATTTTTGAATGACTGTGATCCGCATTTGGTTATATGGGTTCTATTGGTATAATATTGTTTTCTGCAAAGAATTTACTTGGATGCTTTATGACTTCACTGTTAATGCTCAGATGTAAGGGATCCCCTGTAGGGAAGTTTAGATTGCTCATTCTGGATTTAAACCCCTTCCAAGCCTAGAGAAGTCCCTGTTTAATGCTTTTAATCCTTAAATGAATGTGAAGTTGTGAAAGAAAAGTTTTGTTGCTGAAGTCTTCCTAAGAAACCTGCTGCTGAAAACACCATAGAATCCCCAAGCTTGAACTTGTTTTAAGCATCGAATTTTGCCTAAGGCAGCGAGGTCAACAAAAGTTGTTAATCCCTTGGTTTAACCAAGAAAACTCAGGGAAAAACTAAATAAAAATCTAGGGCCAAAAGGCCTACGGAAGCCTAAATCTCTTAAGAAAAACCAAGTACTTCCGCAACCCGCAATCCACATTGCAGAAGCGAAAAGCGGAAGTTAAATTATAAAGAACTTGAGGTTTTTTGCAACCCGCAATCCGCATTGCAGAAGCGGAAAGCAGAAGTTAAATTATAAAGAACTTGAGGTTTTTCGCAACCCGCAATCCGCATTGCAGAATGCAGAAAGCAGAAGTCAACTATAAATAACTTGAGGGTTTCTGCAACCTGCAATCCGTATTGTGAAATGTGGAAAGCGGGAGTAAATTATAAGGAACTTAAGGGTTTCTACAACCCGCAATCTACATTGCGGAAATCGAAAGTTAAGTTCTAAGGAACTTAAGGGTTTCCGCAACCTGCAATCCGCATTGCGGAATGCGGAAAGCGAAAGTTAAGTTAGAAAGAACTTAAGGGTTTCCGCAACACGCAATCCGCTTTGCAGAATGCAGAAAGCGAAAGTTAAATTATAAAGAAATGGTAGATTTTTGCAATCTGGAATCCGCATTACGGAAGTGGAAAGGAGGAAGGTAAATTTATAGGAACTTAAGTACTTTCTGCAATCCGCAATCTACATTGCGGAAGTGGAATTATGGAAGGGAAATTTGTTTAGGATTTAAGCACTTACTGCAATCCGCATTGCAGAAGCGGGATTGCGGAAGGGAGAGTTGTAAAGAAACTCGAGTGCTTCCCGCAACCCGCAATCCACATTGCGGAAGCAGAGTTGCGAAAGGAATAGCCCGTTGTGGAACGACTGTTGTGGAAGACTTTTTAAGCTAAGATTTTGGACTTTGGATTTCATAAGGGCTCAGGATAAATCCTTACGGTTATTTTTCAAAGTATTCCTTTGTTTTTGTGGGGTTTAAGGTATCATCTTTAAGTCGAAGAACCATAAAACAAGTTGGGTGAGAAGCATAAAGTCCTTGGTTAAAATATGAAAGAGAATGGTTTATGACTTATGGCTTATATCTATGTGTGATGTTAAAATTTTTATTTTATGCATTTTTCATATGGTTATATGGGTATGTCACATATGGTATCAGAGCTACAGGTTTCAACCCTGTCGCCTTTTGGGAACATCTAGTTCCGCTGAATCATAGAAACTTTGTTCTAACCATAACAATTTTTGTTTGGAATATTTTGTATACATGCAAAATTGTTCTGTACTAGGGTACCGGCAATGGCTTCACGAAATGAAAATGAGGATCCACCTGAAGAAAGTGTACCGACACTACGCACAACGCAACTAGAACAAGATCACACTAAAGCTAGTCAAGTACTGGAAACAATGAGGAATTCGATCGTAGAAATGAAGAGATTTAAAGCAAAAACGAGTAGCTAAAAAAGGCCTAGGAAAAACAACAGGAAATCAACGAGATGTTGCTACAAATCCTGCATAAGAGAAACAACGAGGAGTAACGAACCGAGACAAAGAAGAACCAGGAGAATGGAGGGGATGCTGAAAGCGACGGTAGCTCCTCGAATGATACCCAAGGGTTAGAATATCAACTCAAACATGCCAATAAAAGAAATATTGACCACCTTGAAGGGGAATTTAGAAAGATCAAGCCAACCAGCTTCGATGGGGAATCAAAGACCGAAGAAGAAGCAGAAGCCTGGTTGCTAGACATTAAAAAGTATTTCCAGATTTACAATTACTCCAGTAACATGAAGGTAAGGATGGCAGTCTACAACCTGAGGGGAAAGGCCAGTATTTGGTGGTAGGACCTAAATATTTCCCATGGATTAAAAGAGAAGAACCTGGAATGGCTAGAGTTTAAGAAATTCATCAAGAAGCAGTATTTGTCAAAAAGCTATTATGAGAGAAAGACAAAGGAGTTCTATAAATTGAAACTCAACCAAATGACTATGGAGGACCTCATCAATAAATTTTTGGACCTGATACGGTTCGTGCCTTATATTAAGGAAGAAAAGGTGAAGGTTCAGCAATTCTTAAGTTTTCGGCCGCAATCTTACAAGGACTGAATTGAGTTCGATAACCCAAAGACCTTAGATGAAGTGTTAAGGAAGGCCAGATTATGTTTTGAAATATATAAGCAAAGGAACGACTTATCTAATGCATGGAACAATAGGAAGCAAGAAACGTTTAACCAGCGGAAGAAGGGCTTCCAACCACCAGCCTTCAGAAATATGCCAAAGAACCTGCAAGGAAATTCCTACAACAGAAACGAGCAACTTCAACAGAAGAGTAATAAACCTGTGAACCTTAGACCCAAAGGGACTGTTGGAACCCCTAAAGTGTTGCGAATGTGGAGAGCCACATTTACGAAGAAACTGCCCACTCCTCAACGAATCAAATAAGGTCGTTCACAACTTGCAAGAAGCTTCCACTGTTGGGGAAGTTGGAAAAAGCTTTCATCGTATTAATGCAGCCCTTGAAGATCGACAGATAGACCATCAATCTGCAATTGTGGAGATTGAAGGTACTATTTCTAACCAAAAGCTTTCTATACTAATTGATCCAAGGTCTACTTTAAGTTACATCACTCCTAGAATGATGGAGAATTGCTAGCTCGCCAAGGTAAGGTGTTATCACCCGCCTTGTAGTTGCCTACGTGAGGTGGATCCAGAATGGATGGTAGAGGGGCAAGCAACTAAGGGGTGGAACCACGACTTCCTAGACTCCCAAATGGATGGTTGTCACGCCAATCAAGGCAGCCTTCACTTTAGGTTATCCTAGTCTAGGACAAAAGTGGGGGAGACCCGGATCTGCTCCCGACAAGAGAGATCAAACCTAGACACCAGAAGAAGATCAGATGGGGCTTCAGGGTACTTAAGGTGCAAGGTGAATGGAAACCCCAGCTCTAGGGTTTAGGTACTAGCAACTGATGGAGATGACCACTGTCTTGGGAAACGTAGCTATGACAGGGTGAGCAAAAACAGAGTTGGGACTATCCAGTACCTAGAAATCAGACTCAATGAAAGGTGTTTGAGCTATTAGTGAATGTCGGTAAAGGGCAAAGGCTAAGAGCCTAAGGGCAGCACTAGCTGGGAGATCAGTGCTTTGTGCGCATTGGGCAATGGAGTTAGCAAGAAACCCACGTTTCAGAGAACCCACCTAGGAGACACCTTGATCTACGAACCCAAAAAGTAATTGGTCCGGAAAAGCTAAGGTACAGGAAACCCAGCTTAGTGGATGGCTAGCGCTACGGCTTAGGAGGACAGATCTGCAGTTTTAGGGGCACCAGGAGGCTAATGGCTCAACATTGAGGAGGAAAAGAAGTCAGGGAGACCTGATCTAGAAGCCCAAATCAAGAAACCAGCAGAAAAATCAGATCTAGAAAAGTCAAAATCTAATGATGGGGCTAGGAGGCTGAAAACTGATTTTTCAGATCTAGGGCAAACCGGGAGGAACTAGCATAGCGTTGGGGGTGTTCTGGAATGCTTGGGCCATGATCTATCAGCCTATCTCATCAGATCTCAGAAAAAACCTCTTTTGGAAAAGTCCAGTTTTCAGTGAGGGCGTTAAGGCAGTTTTAGTCAATTTTTCAAATTTAGTTCAAACTGGCCAGTCTTTGGACAGCGTTGGGGTTGATTTGGACTGTGTGGGACCCGATCTATCCGTCTGTGAAGTCAGAATTCAGAAAAACTCAAAACCCTAGCAGGTTAATTTTTCAATGGGGGGTTATGCAGTTTTCTGCTTAAAAATCAGATCTAGGCCAAACTGTGAGGAATTTGACTAGCATTTCAACTGATTTGATGAAAGGGAGGTCCGATCTATGAAACCCAGAAATGGTTTGGCAAAAGATCGAACGGTTCCCTAATTTATTAATTTTTTAAGTTTTTAGTGTTTTAGGAGTTTTCAGAAAAAAAGTTGAATTTCAGCAAGGTACAATGGAATAAGATCTGAAAAAGAAGAACTTACATGTTAGATCTTACATGGAAAGGCTTGTAGAAGTCTGTAACGGTGACGATCTTCACTATACCGATCAATTATGGAAGATCCCTGTGATTTCTATTTCATATGCAAGCTCCAAGCCACCAAAGCGCCCCCTACCCTGCATGAGCAAACGTCAACCATATCATATTTGCACATACAAAATAAAGACACTGAATGCTACAAGACAGTAAAATGAAGTAATCATAAGTCACAATGAAACTAATGAAAACCCCCTGATCCAAGACGAAGAGAATCGAGTGAGTTGAGGCCCCCCTACAAAAACGCTCCAACCAAAACGCCCTCCTGTAGACAAAACAATGATAGCCATGAAAAATATAGATCTCACGAGAATTTCCACAATGCTAGGAAGTTGAAGACAAGCTAATCACCATTTGAGCACATCAGATGCAAAGCAGATCCAGAAAAATTTCCACAGAAAAAAGTCTTTCTATTATTCAAATCCAAGAACCAAAGACTCTTTACAAATGAGAAGCTCTCTCCTTTAAATAGAAATGAGAAAACCTCAATCATAACCAAATCCTAACCACTTTCAAAATGAGTGGCTAAGATTAAAAGATAAAATGTTCTAATCAATGGTTGAGATGAGCTCAACATACAACACATGCATCAATATAACCATAATTTACCAAAGTGGACTAAACCACCCAAATAAAAGTAACCCACTCAACAAGAAATAAATGAAAGCATGGTGGGTCCAAGGAGTGTTTGACTAACTCCCTTTGGGTATCCCCATGGCACAATAAATAATATAACAATTTAATTCTTTATGGTGTCCCCATGGAGTATTTTAGCACTTTATTGCTCTTGCCCTTTTTACATATTGTTAAGAAACACAGTTTTACATTTTCATTTTCCATGGGCACATATTCAATATTTCAATACAAGTAGTACATAAGCTTTTAGTTTTAGCCAACAACATCTCAAGTGACTCGGGGGAGTCCTGCACAGTGCCAAACATCGGGACAACCGACCAGAATGATTTAGGCATACAATCCAACTTACCAAAGGCAAGTTCTATCACCAACTCAGAGTCGAGACACAATATAAACAGGGAGGCTTGTCCAACAAAGGTTTCTAGCGGGGAAAAAGGTCATCCATGCCATAAGTCAAGAAGTCAGTCAGGTTGAAAATTAAACTGGAAGGTAATGGATGGGTGAAGACAATGAATGATGGAGCCAACACTAGCAAGCCAAAACAATGGTGGGAATGACTACCTCTATTCTCCCTAAGGACGGTAAAACCAATGAGTATAGATCAAGAACTTCAAAGCCAAAGTAAGGACATCAATACATAGTATAAGATACAACCAAGTCCATATAATTATGACCGCCAGATCATGATACCACAAGTCAATACATGTCACAAAAATCAGCACAAGAGCAATAATAACCATAACACAAAATGCTGAGTCATAATCATGCAATAAAATCCATCTGAAACACCATCTATCCAATAAGAAAGTACTGATATAACACTGGGCATCCATGACTGCTCTAAAATGACATAAATGGCTACATCGGTCCTCAAATCTGAGTGTCCTAAGACTCAGTCCTGACATGGGAGAGGTCAATAGTCCACAACTATAGTCATGATCCATAAAAAATGCTCATCTCAGCATCTCATATGTAAGAGATCTGGCTGAAAAATGTACTGTGTTTGAAAAATAGAATATAGTAGCCCGGCTACTATATATGTGATAACATCTAGCTCCAGTTGGGACAAGGGCTCTGCTGAAAAGAGCACTTGAGAACCTCAAAATCTCTGGTCCTTGCACTTTGCTTCTTGCATCCTCGATCAATCCATCCAGCACTGCAACCACTACCAAAAATGCACCTGACTACTTGCAGCATGTCCAAAGCTATACCAAACTCACAGACCAGTTGTCAGAACAATATGCGGATAATATATAAAATACTGAAAGTAAAGATGCATGAAACTGAAAAGCAGAAAATAAATCTAATCTATAACGATAACTTTCAGTAAAAGTTTGATTTTTTATTATGCAGGATAACAGAAATCAACACTATACTAAGAGCTTCAAAAGTGAGCTTCAAACAACAAAGCAAGATTCTATACTACTGCCAAGAAAGGCTTATTCAATCCTACCTACCCTACTTTAACCAGTTTAGACAAGTGTGAGGTAAAATCATAAATCCAATGTAACCACTTGCTGAACGAATCTATTGAGCTTTCTTTACAGTTAATGATACAACAAATCAAAGATGGCTTCTGAGCAATGTGAATGAAAATTGAAGCCATTATAACTTGTTGTTTGAAAATTAAAGAAAGACATGGATGAAGAGAAATGAAATCATGCCAGGGATGAGATTGATTGTTGTAGACTTCTTCTATCCATAGATCGACAAGATCATAAAATTTATGCAAGTTTCAATTTGATGTCAAAAAAGAATACGATACATGATTCACCCCTCCTAGGCCATCATTGTTTCCCTCATCTTTTTGGTCAGCATACTCAATCATACTCGTATTATGATCAATGATGAAACAAAATAGGGACCAATTAGAGATTATTAAACCGGATATGGAGATTAACCCCATTTGTTGTTTATAAAATGAGAAAATATGGAATTGGTCTTTATAGAACTTTTCATTCACCCAATCAAAGAAATTAGCAAAGTTGAAAGCATTATGCACCAGGGATGAAAGGAGATAAAATGTTTTACCATTTACCATTTGGCACTTTCGAGATTCTATACTGCATGAGACCATAGAGAAAGACTTCAAAAGCTGGGATGGGAGGTTGGACTGACAAATTAAAACTTGATTTGTATCACCTAAAGATGTTAATACCAATCTTGCATGCGATATGGGACATTCTCTAGAGAAATTGGCAAGATTGAAACTAACCTCCCAAGAACTAGACTCACTATGATTAATCTCCTCTACCAAATCACCTTGATCAAAAGTATGACAAGGAATAGTAGCAGCATTACAAGAATCATTCCTTGGAGGCTCTTGATGATTATTCAAACACAGATTTCAGTTCAAAAGATGTGACAACGAAGGTTCTAGGTCAAGCTCGCTTACTAGAATATCATCATCATGTGGTTGTTCTTCTTGAGATTGTTCATTACATTCAACTGAGGATAAATGATCATCACCATTCATTTGATAAGGAAAAACATTACTATGTTCATTTCTATCCTCACAAACTTGGCCTTCAACTACAATATGACCACATGATTGCTCTTCAACGGAAGCTTTATTAATTTCCACCTTTTCTTCTTTTGCAGTGATATGATCAAGGTCTGAATCAAGATATGGATAGGTTGGATACTGACTCAAATTATCATCTATTAGGCAATGACTATGGAGTTCCTCTTCTAAAGGCTCTTTAATGGACTCAGAAATGGAAGGCTCAACTATGGATGCTTCTTGATGGTGCATGCTAGGTTCCCTTCCACGGATCAAATCCAGGATTTGCTCTATGACTGCTTCAGGTAATCATAACAGAGTATCTCGTATGATTTGATTGATATCCCTCTTAGTTTCATCATGAGGTTTTGAAACATTATTCTCGAAGTACTCTGTAACATTCTTATGGATTCCAGGCACGCTCATAATTTGGAACATATCAGGAGAGAAATGGTCCAATTGAAAAAGCACTTCGCCAATATACTGATTATAATCATTGCTAGATTCATACTCTAAAGAATCATCAGTGTTCCTACTCCAACTATTAATTAACAAATCAGTGAACATGTCATACCTAGTGACGGATCCTGGTGCTAAATGATCAAACCATAGTTGAACATCCCCTTGCAAGGATTCTCCTTAGGCTCGCATATAAACATCTTCATTGTCTGCACGTCTAGATTCCATGTAATCCCAGAGAATGTCTAGATGATTTTCAATAGATATATCTTTATTTCCATTGAACCGGGGCATCCTCCTAGTGTAATCATTTCGCATAGGATGAGGCGCTCCCGGTATTTCAGAAAAGTCAAAAGGAGACCTTTTGTCTTGCTTTTTAACAACTCTGGTTACTTGGCTATAAGGCTTTGACTGGGAATGACTTCGAGGTTCATGTCGACTTACAGGCCCACTCGGGATGGTCGGGAAACTTTTATTGCATGGGTGAGGCAGTTGGTGGGTATCATAAAGATTGTGATAACTAAATTCATACCGATAATCATGCTCGAGATCATCCTCATACCCGTATTCTGACCTCCATCTATTCCTTTCGTTTATTTGTTTGTTAGTTTCAATCATGCTCTTAGTTACTTCCTTCAAGTGCTTCAAAAATACATCCGAATTCATTATGATTTATGGTATGCTCTAAGAACTTAAGATTAATATGTTGGGCACGATCCTCAGTGGAGTTGCAAGGTGGAGTCGCCAAGTGAACCACACAAGTAATTCACCGAAAAAGATATGTCGTAAGGGAAACTGAGGGATGTTGAACCAAGGTAGGCCTCTACCTCCCCAACAACGGCGCCAAAATGTTATCACCCGCCTTGTAGTTGCCTGCGTGAGGTGGATCCAGAATGGATGGTAGAGGGGCAAGCAACTAAGTGGTGGAACCACGACTGCCTAGACTCCCAAATGGATAGTTGTCACGCCAATCAAGGCAACCTTCACTTTAGGTTATCCTAGTCCAGGACAACAATGGGGGAGACCCGGATCTGCTCCCGACAGGAGAGATCAAACCTAGACACCAGAAGAAGATCAGATGGGGCTTCAGGGTACTTAAGGTGCAAGGTGAATGGAAACCCTAGCTCTAGGGTTTAGGTACTAGCAACTGATGGAGATGACCATTGTCTTGGGAAACGTAACTATGACAGGGTGAGCAAGAACAGAGTTGGGACTATCCAGTACCTAGAAATCAGACTCAATGAAAGGTGTTTGAGCTATTAGTGAATGTTGGTAAAGGGCAAAGGTTAAGAGCCTAAGGGCAGCGCTAGCTGGGAGATCAGTGCTTTGTGCGCATTGGGCAATGGAGTCAGCAAGAAACCCACGTTTCAGAGAACCCACCCGGGAGACACCTTGATCTACGAACCCAAAAAGTAATTGGTCCGGAAAAGCTAAGGTACAGGAAACCCAGCTCAGTGGATGGCTAGCGCTAGGGCTTAGGAGGACAGATCTGCAGTTCTAGGGGAACCGAGAGGCTAATGGCTCAGCGTTGAGGAGGAAAAGAAGTCAAGGAGACCTGATCTACAAGCCCAAATCAGGAAAACAGCAGAAAAATCAGATCTAGAAAAGTCAAAATCTGATGATGGGGTTAGGAGGCTGGAAACTGATTTTTCAGATCTAGGGCAAACCGGGAGGAACTAGCACAGCGTTGGGGGTGTTCTGGAATGCTTGGGCCCTGATCTATCAGCCTATCTCGTCAGATCTCAGAAAAAATCTCTTCCGAAAACGTCCAGTTTTCAGTAAGGGCGCTAGCGTAGTTTTAGTCAATTTTTCAGATCTTGGTCAAACTAGCTAGTCTTTGGACATCGTTGGGGTTGATTTGGACTGTGTGGGACCCAATCTATCCATCTATGAAGTCATAATTCAGAAAAACTCAAAACCCTAGCAGGTCAATTTTTCAGTGGGGGGTTATCCAATTTTCTGCTTAAAAATCAGGTCTAGGCCAAACTGTGAGGAATTTGACTAACGTTTCAGTTGATTTGATGAAGGGGAGGCCCGATCTATGAAACCCAGAAATGGTTTGGCAAAAGATTGGACGGTTCCTTGATTTATTAATTTTTTAGGTTTTTAGTGTTTTAGGAGTTTTCAGAAAAAAGTTGAATTTTAGCAAGGTACAATGGAATAAGATCTGAAAAAGAAGAACTTACCTGTTGGATTTTATCTGGAAAGGCTTGTAGAAGTCTGTAAAAGTGACGATCTTTGCTCTACCGATCAATTCTGGAAGATCCCCGTGATTTCTATGTCATATGCAAGCTCCAAGCCACCAAAGCACCCCCTACCCTGCATGAGCAAACGTCAACCATATCAGATTTGCACATACAAAATAAAGAAACTGAATGCTACAAGACAGTAAAATGAAGTAATCATAGATCACAATGAAACTAATGAAAACCCCTTGATCCAAGACGAAGAGAACCGAGCGAGTTGAGGTCCCCCTACAAAAACGCTCCAGCCAAAACGCCCTCCTGTAGATAAAACAATGATAGCCACAACAAATATAGATCTCATGAGAATTTCCACAATGCTAGGAAGCTGAAGACAAGCTAATCACCATTTGAGCACATCAGATGCAAAGTAGATCCAGAAAAATTTCCACAGAAAAAAGTCTTTCTATTATTCAGATCCAAGAGCCAAAGACCCTTTACAAATGAGAAGCTCTCTCCTTTAAATAGAAATGAGAGAACCTCAATCATAACCAAATCCTAACCACTTTCAAAACGAGTGGCTAAGGTTAAAAGATGAAATGTTCTAATCAATGGTTGAGATGAGCTCAACATACAACACATGGATCAATATAACCATAATTTACCAAAGTGGACTAAACCACCCAAATAAAAGTAACCCACTCAATAAGAAATAAATGAAAGCACATGGTGGGTCCAATGAGTGTTTGACTAACTCCCTTTGGGCGTCTCCATGGCACAATAAATAATATAATAATTTAATTCTTTGACTTTTGTGCCTCCTTGAGGAAATCGTGAGCCTCCAAAAAGAGGTCCAGAAAACAATAAAAAATGCCCAAAAAATAGGTGTGGGCCCAATCAGGAGTTGCAACTGCTGGAAAAGGTGTGGAGGTCATCACTCTCATCATCATGACTCATCCCATGTCATTTCCTTGCCTCAGTAGCCCAAATTGATTTCTTCAATAGCCATTTAATCATTTTTTAATCTGTCTCAGGAAACGTGATCCTACCAAAACAACCTCCTAGGGTGCCTGCGTTGTCAAACTGACCCCACCAGGCTCTCCGGGATGGAGGGACTATGGTACAAACAAGTGGCTGCACACCCCTATGCCCCTACAACACCCTAGGAGATTCAACTGAAACATCTCCCTGCTCAAATATATCAATCTGTGAAGAAAAACTGCATCAAAAAGGCAGAGTGAGCCTGATCACATCTGTAAGTGCCCGGAACTGGAAATAAACTGTCTCATTGGACTCAGAGAGTCCCAATCCATCTAAGGTGTATACTCATACCCCTCATAGGTCTCTATCTGATCATCAATCATATCCAATAAACAATATAACCATCTGTGAATAATCAGACACCAATAATAACTCAGAATACATCCATCTACTGCAAGTGTTAAAAGATTAAACCATGCTCTACAACTCATTCAAGTAACAAAATCAACAAGTAGCATTTATTTCACTGGCGGTACATCAACCAATACATATATAAGACTTTATTTATTATTACTCAAACTTAGACTTTCAAGACTATACTCACTTCATAGCTATAGTCATTTTGCTAGTGAAGGGTGAATGGTGGAAATGACAAGGCTAAGGCAAAGGATGACTTCCTACTCAACATCATGACACTTTGGACAAGGAAAGGGAAAGCTCACTATAACCAATGCTGGACAAACAACAACACAAGGAATGGCAGTGCCTCACAGATGGGTGAGTTATTTAGAGAGTGCTTATTGAACTTAGGCATCATGTTTACATCAATCTTGATCCAAGTTCATTAGGATCACATTTTATCCCATGGCCTTTTTGGCCTATATGACCCTTTTGGGACTTCACCAGTGCTTAAAAGCACAGCTAATCACAGCTTTCATCCGGGATATATTTATTTTAATAAGGTCAGCAACTTTTTGATATAGCATATTTTTAATCATTGCTTTTTTGGACCTTTTCTTATACTCTTCAAAGAGTATTTTAGCACTTTATTGCTCTTGCCCTTTTTACATATGTTGAAAAACACAGTTTTACATTTTCATTTTCCATGGGCGCATATTCAATATTTCAATACAAGTAGTACATGAGCTTTTAGTTTTAGCCAACAACATCTCAAGTGACTCGGGGGAGTCTTGCACAGTGCCAAACATCGGGACAACCGACCAGAATGATTTAGGCATACAATCCAACTTACCAAAGGCAAGTTTTGTCACCAACTCAAAGCCGAGACACAATATAAACAGGGAGGCTTGTCCAACAAAGGTCTAGCGGGGAAAAAGGTCCTCCATGCCATAAGTCAAGAAGTCAGTCAGGTTGAAAATTAAACTGGAAGGTAATGGATGGGTGAAGACAATGAATGATGGAGCCAACACTAGCAAGCCAAACCAATGGTGGGAATGACTACCTCTATTCTCTCTAAGGAGGGTAAAACCAATGAGTATAGATCAAGAACTTCAAAGCCAGAGTAAAGACATCAATACATAGTATAAGATACAACCAAGTCCATATAATTATGACCGCCAGATCATGATACCACAAGTCAATACATGTCACAAAAATCAGTATAAGAGCAATAATAACCATAACACAAAATGCTGAGTCATAATCATGCAATAAAATCCATCTGAAACACCATCTATCCAATGAGAAAGTACTGATATAACACTGGGCATCCATGACTGCTCTGAAATGACATAAATGGCTACATCGGTCCTCAAATCTGAGTGTCCTGAGACTCAGTCCTGACATGGGAGAGATCAATAGTCCACAATTATAGTCATGATCCATAAAAAATGCTCATCTCAGCATCTCATATGTAAGAGATTTGGCTAAAAAATGTATTGTGTCTGAAAAATAGAATATGGTAGCCGGGCTACTATATATGTGATAACATAAGGCATGCAAAACCTTGGTCAGTCCAACTGGCCACTGGAGCAAAAAGAAAGGTAACTGATTTCATTGCTAATTGCAAAGTTAAAATACAAGACCATGCGACTAGGATTAATCTGAATATTTTGCCTCTAGGGTCATATGATATGATTATTGGCATGCACTGGTTAGAAAAGTATAAAGTAGTACTAAATTGTTTTGATAAAACCTTTACTTATGTGGCTGAGGATCAAATTGTTAGGAAGATAGAAGGTATTAGTAAACATGTCTTCTTGAGACAAATTTCTGCCATGCAATTAAAGAAGTGTTTGAGAAAGGGCCATAAGCTTTATGCGGTGTGGGCCACTGACCTACTCCTTAATGAAGATCAAACACAAATAAAAGACTACCCAGTCTTAAGTGAATTTATGGATTTGTTCCTAGAAGAAATAGATTTCTCCATTGAAATTGTACCTGGATCTGCAACAGTATCAAAAATATCTTATCGAATGAGCATTCCTGAGTTAACCGAATTGAAAATCCAGTTACAAGAACTGTTAGACAAGGGTTACATCAGACCCAGTGTGTCGCCCTGGGGAGCACCAGTTTTATTTGTTAGAAAGAAGGATGGGACTTTATGACTTTGCATAGGCTACAGACAACTAAATAAAGGAACCATCAAGAACAAGTATCCTCTGCCTCGGATTAACGATCTGTTCGATCAGGTAGGGGGAGCTAAAATCTTCTCCAAGTTAGATTTGTCTGATTATCACCAGATCGGGATTAAGGAAGAAGATGTTAATAAAACAGCTTTTAGGACCCGATACGGGCACTACGAATTCGTAGTAATTCCTTTCGGCTTAACCAATGCCCCTGCTACATTCATGTGTCTGATGAATAGTATTTTCAACAAGTATCTTGATCAATTTGTGTTAATTTTAATTGATGACATCCTGATCTACTCAAGGACGGAAGAAGAACATCAACAACACTTGAGAGTTGTAATACAGACCCTAAGAGACCACCAGATGTATGCTAAATTTGAGAAAAGTGAATTCTTTAAGAAAGAAATTCAGTACGTAGGACATGTCATCTAAAAAAAAGGGATTGCGGTAGATCTGCAGAAGATGAAGGCAATTAGAGAATGGCATGTGCCTAAAGATGTCGCTGACATCCGATCGTTCATGGGACTCACCGGTTACTATCGGAGTTTCATCCAAGGATATTCAAAGATAGCCTACCCCATTACTTCCTTACAATATAAAGGAGTAAAATTCGTATGGTCCGCAAAGTGTCAGAAGAGGCTTGAAAATCTAAAATGATTATTAACCATAGCTCCAATATTAAAGGTGGTTGACCCCTATAAAGACTACATACTCTGTACAGATGCTAATAAGGAGAGATTGGAGGGAGTATTATCTCAAGAAGGGCATGTTGTATGTTACGAATCTCATAAATTGAAAGAACATGAACGAAATTATGCAGTACATGATCTAGAATTGGAAACGGTAGTGCATGCCTTAAAAATGTGGCATCACTACCTGTTAGGAAAGAAATTCCTCTTATTGATAGATAACACCTGTGTCAAGAATCTGTTTAATCAGCCTAGACTTAATGCTAGGCAAGCAAGATGGATGGCCTTCTTAAGTGAATT
Organism: Pseudotsuga menziesii; assembly: GCA_001517045.1. Lineage (NCBI taxonomy): Eukaryota > Viridiplantae > Streptophyta > Pinopsida > Pinales > Pinaceae > Pseudotsuga > Pseudotsuga menziesii. Next base: position 357,213 of record LPNX010535333.1, read on the forward strand.
CGATTTTGAAGTAAAGCATATCAAAGGTAAGAAGAATAGGGTGGTTGATGCACTCAGTCGAAAAACTCATGAAGTATATGAGATCACTATGAGCCAACTAAAAAGTGATCTGTTGAGCAAAATAAAAACAACTAGCACATAGGATGCTGAACATATAAATTTACTGAACATGCTACAAAAAGATGAGGTAATTTAAATGGGACAGAATTCACAGTAGACCAGAAAAGGTTAATTCGGTTTAAGGAGAGAATATACATAACTGATGTTGCAGATTTAAAGTTGTTTATTCTAAATGAGATGCACAAACATTTTTATGCAGGACACCCTAGTAAAGCATATCAAAGGTAAGAAGAATAGGGTGGTTGATGCACTCAGTAGAAGAACTCATGAAGTATATGAGATCACTATGAGCCAACTAAAAAGTGATCTGTTGAGCAGAATAAAAACAACTAGCACACAGGATGCTGAACATATAAATTTACTGAACATGCTACAAAAAGATGAGGTAATTTAAATGGGACAGAATTCACAGTAGACCAGTAAAGGTTAATTCGATTTAAGGAGAGAATATACATGCCTAATGTTGCAGATTTAAAGTTGTTTATTCTAAATGAGATGCACAAACCTTTTTATGCAGGACACCCTAGTCACCAAAAGATGATAACAGCCCTCAAGAAGCAATTCTTTTGGCCCAAATTAGAGGCAGATTTAGTTGATTATTTATCTAAATGTTTGGAATGTCACAGGTGAAGGATGAACATCAACATCCAGCAGGTTTGTTACAACCTTTGTCAATTCCTGAATGGAAATGAGAGGTAATATCCTTGGATTTCATCAACCTTTGTCAATTCTTGAATGGATGAGAGGTAATAACCTTTGACTTGCATGCATGCGCATGGAGACTTAAATCACTGCATGCATCATTAAATAATGCTTAGATGGCATGCATGAAGGTGGCCTTTGGCCCCAGTGGCTCTTCTTGACCTAATGATGATGCCCTAGATTTTCTATGGATGGCATCAGTCTTTAGATGATTCCCTAACTGTCAGTAACAGCTCGAACCCACAGGAATCACATAGGTTAGCGGTTTTGGGCCTCAAGGCCTAATCAGAAGAGGACATTACAGTCCTCCCCGCTTGAGATTGCTTGTCCTCAAGCAACTGCAAACTGGGATGCTGCAATACCTGTTCATCTTCCCATGTGGCATCCTCTGGTGGTAGTTCTTTCCATTGAACCAAATATTCTCTGATTACCCTGTTCCTAAGCTTCCTTTCTCTAGTCTGTATGATCCGTTCCAGAATCAGTATCAACAATCCTTCATCATCTAAAAGAGGTAATTCTGTTGATGGAGCAATGTGTTGCCCAAGGGTCTTTTTCAGGTTGGACACATGGAACACATTGTGAATTTTACTTTCCTGTGGAAGTTCTAGTTCATATGCCACCTCTCCCACCTTCCTGATTATTCTGTAGGGTCCATAGAAGCGAGGTTTTAACTTTTCTGCTCCTTTCTTCTTAAGTGAAGACTGTCTGTAAGGCTGGAGCCTTAAGTATACCAAATCCCCTACCTCAAAGCTCTGCTCAATCCTGTGTTTGTCGGCATACAACTTCTGATGATTCTGGGCTGTCTGTAAGTTTTCCTTCAGGATTTTCATAATTTCTTGACTGTCCTGTATCCAATCCTTAGCCTTAGGAGCCCTACTATCTCCAAATGCCAAATTGGCATAGTCCAAGGCCTCGTAACCATATAATGCCTTAAAAAGAAAATCCTAATAGACATGTGATAGGTAGTATTGTAGCAATACTCCCCTAAGTGTATCCATTTGATCCAGGTTCGCTGCTACCCTGCTACGTAGTTCCTTAAATATCCTTCAATCCACTTGTTGACTATTTCTGTTTGTCCATCGCTCTGGGGATGATAACTCGTACTGATAGCCAGTTCGGTCCCCACTAATCTGAATAGTTCCTACCAGAAGGCACCTGTGAATCTGCTATCCTGATCATTGACAATGGTCTTAGGTAACCCATGTAACCTGAAGACCTCCTTGAAGAATAACTCAGCTACTTGAGCTGCCGAGTAATCTAATGATATCAAAAAGAAATGTGCAAACTTGGTCAGTCTGTCAACTACTACATATAAACAATCTCTCCCTTGGACCTTGGGCAATCCTGTAATAAAGTCCATGGAGATGCCTTCCCACTTCTGTTTTGGAATCGGTAGTGGCTGAAGTAACCCTGCTGGATGGATGTTCTCAATCTTGCTCTGTTGACAGATGCTACATTCCCTTACATGCTGCATAACTTCCCCCTTGAGGCCTAAAACCGCTAACCTATGTGATTCTTGTGGGTTCGAGTGATTACTGACAGTTAGGGAATCATCTAAAGACTGATGCCATCCATAGAAAATCTAGGGCATCATCATTAGGTCAAGAAGGGCCACTGGGGCCAAAGGCCACCTTCATGCATGCCATCTAAGCATTATTTAACGATCCATGCACTCATTTAAGTCTCCATGTGCATGCATGCAAGTCAACTGCAAATTAGAAAATAAAGTGACCTAATTTGGTCAAAGATTAGGGTTTTCGCAGTTGAAAGTTATAAAAGGAAGATAAAGCGAAAGGAGACTTCACTTTTGATGATTATTATTTTGGGAGCTCTTGAATAGCAGCACAGCGTGCAGTACAGCAGTTGGGGTTGGAGACGACGTCTTCAGCTAGCGGGGTTTCGACAGTGAAATATCTGCCCTAGTCTCATTCAGGGTAAGCCATACAGGTTCACCATTTGCTCTTTCCAACGACGTCTTCAGCTAGCGAGGTTTCGACAGTGAAATATCTGCCCTAGTCTCATTCAGGGTAAGCCATACAGGTTCATCATTTGCTCTTACATTCATTCATAGTTATCCAGTATACGGTATAGATTGTTGCAGGGACACGTGTGCAGCCATAAGGGGGTTTTCAGCCAGAAAGCCCTAATCATTCGCTGGGTCTTTAGATCTCAGTTTTACTTCGAAACCCAAGCACCATTCTCATCATCGGCATCTTACTCTGGTACCCGATGATTATCAGATCCGACCTTGCTCATCCGGAGCAGTTATCAGCTATTTCGGGATCCAGGGGGCGTGAGCAGCTGCCTCTCTGGAACAATTCGCTAGCTTGCCTAGAGATCTCAGAAACTCCGCATGTACCAGGCATTCTCTCCGGCACGGGAATGCTATCAGTCCTGCAAATCAGCAGCTTCATTGGACACCTCCTTCACTGAAAACGTCACCCTTATCTGATCTGGGGTTCCTGATGTTGGGGTTTCACCGGAAGCAAAAGATATCAGTCCCTCTCCGATTCAGCTCTTGATGCTTGCATACTCTCTCAGGAGCAGTCCAGCCAACTTATCAGTGGTAAGTGTTCATTCTATCTCACAAACCCTAACCCTAATTTTTGCTATAAAATAGGGATTTTTGCATGGCAGTTTGCATGCCCGGTTGTATTAGCATATTTGCTTAGAATTAGAAAATATCGGGATTCGGGATATTACAGTGGTATCAGAGCTATCTTCTTGGCCAGCTATGGGCTTAAGAAATGAGACATAGATGAATACAGAAGGAGACCCTTTTGTAACCTATAGGAGGAGAAAGAGTAGATACACAGGGGAATTTGAGGATATCCAACTAGAAGATACCAATTCAGACATGGAACAAACAGGTATACACTCAGATAGGAGAAAAGGAACGAGAGAAGAGGAGGATAGGATGGAGTTTTGCAACTTAGTATCTGCATTGCAAGACTTAGCCAAAGGGAAAAAAGATGTGCTCAATGCAATCAATAGATTATCGGCGAAACCAAAAATAAGTATCAACAGTACACCTCCCTCACCGGTAGATCGGGGATCTACAAGCAGCAGTGGAAAGGTTGTGTACACTAATATACAAAATACACCACACATATATAGTAGACCTTCCAACAGGCCTACCATGCCTCATTTCTTGGCAGATACAGTAGGTGGTCCAGTTATGCAGGTAGAACCTAGCGAGCCTTTTGGGGCTTATTTGCAGGAATATAGAGACTTAGGGGATGAGTTTCATGCTGCCACGTCTTTTTCAGATTTCTGCAACATGAAGAGTAGGAACAGGCCCAGGAATTTCAACAAGGGTTTCAATCACAACTATGAGTTACAGAAGACCTTGAGAAGGTTGACCATCCCGAACTTTGATGGGACTCGTAGAGGATCAGCAAGGATATGGGTTCAAAAGTTGGATACCTATTTCCAACTCAATCCCATGATAGAGACAGATGCCATCAAATTGGCGACACTCCACCTGGACAGAGAGGTTCACGAGTGGTGGTACCACGGATTGGTGACATTGGGTCACAACACCATACACTCCTACGGTGAGTTCACTCAGAAGCTCATAGAGAGGTTTGACAAGAAGGATCCATAGATACATTTTAGGGAGTTGGCTCAACTCAAACAGACCGGTAGTGCAGAAGCCTTCATCTCATAATTTCAGAGGATAGCAGTCATGGTAACAGATGTGTCAGAGAGCAGGTTGACTATGTTTTACTAAGGCCCTAACAGAGCCACTACGGGGATAGGTGAAAGCCTACAAACCCCTCACTTTGCAAGATGCCATTAGTCGGGCCAGAGAAGGATGGTACACTGCGAATGTGCATCGACTATTGAGCACTCAACAAAAAGACCATCAAGAACAGGTATCCCATCCCTAGAATTGACTAACTCATGGATGAGCTTCGGGGAGCTAAATACTTCTCCAAGATAGATCTTCGCTCAGGATACCACCAGATCAGGGTAAGGGACCAAGATATCTCCAAAACAGCTTTTCGCTGTCACTATGGTCACTATGAGTTTTTGGTCATGCCCTTTGGACTTACCAATGCTCCAGCCACTTTTCAGTCATGAATGAACCACGCCTTTAGAGCTCAGCTATGTAAGTTTTTGCTAGTATTCTTTGATGACATCTTGATTTACAGCAAAACATGGGAAGAGCATCTGAAACACCTGGACGAAGTACTGAGCATTTTAGAAGAACATTCGCTTTATGCGAAAATGTCCAAGTGTGAGTTTGGCATGAAGGAAATGTGGTACTTGGGACACATAATCAATGCAGAAGGAGTACAGATTGATATGGAGAAAATCCGAGCTATCAGAGATTGGCTCGCGCCAAAAACAGTCACAGAATTGAGAGGCTTCTTGGGTTTGTGCACTTATTACCGACAATACGTTAAGGGATTCTCCCAATTTGCAACACCCCTCACACACAGATCTCACAAAGAAGGGAGGGTTCACTTGGACAGACTTAGCACAGAAAACTTTCGAGGAGATGAAAGTTATTATGAGTTCCTATCCATTTTTAGCATTACCAGACTTCTCACAACCCTTTGTAGTAGAATGTGATGCCTCAAGGGAAGGGTTAGGAGCAATATTGATGCAAAACCATCACCCTATTGCATTTGAAAGCTGCAAATTGAAGAACTACGAGCGCCACTACTCCATATATGACAAAGAGATGCTAGCCATCTTACATGCTCTCACAAAATTCAAACAGTACCTGGTGGGCAGTAGGTTCAAAATCAAAACCGATCATAACAGCCTCAAGTATTTCCTGGAGCAGAAGGAATTGAATGAGCGACAGCAGAAATGGATCAGCAAAGTACAAGCCTATGATTTCGAGATCGAGTATGTAAAAGGTAAGAATAATGTATTAGCTGATGCATTATCCAAGCGCCCCGCCTCATTATCTCTCAGGAGTATATCCACAGATTGGAGGGCACTTCTCTTAGTAGAATACTCCAAAAATAAATTCGCTTGCGAATTATTGGATGGACAAATTCAGAATGACAGGTACAGGATTGTTGATGACATCATATATTACAAGTACAGGATATACCTCATCCCAGAATCCACATTGAGAAAAAAGATCATTCAGGCAGCACATGACTCTCCATTATCAGGGCATCAGGGTTTCTTGAAGACCTACAGAGATCCAGAGAGGCAGCTGCTCACGCCCCTTGGATCCCGAAATAGCTAATAACTGCTCCGGATGAGCACGGTCAGATCTGATAATCAACGGGTACCGGAGTAAAATGCTGATGATAAGAATGGTGCCTGGGCTTCGAAGTAAAACTAAGTTCTGAAGACCCAGCGAATGATTAGGGCTTTCTGGCTTAAAACCCCCTTACGGTTGCACACGTGTCCCTACAACAATCTATACCATATACTAGATAACTATGAATGAATGTAAGAGCAAATGGTGAACTTGTATGGCTTACCCTGAATGAGACTAGGGCAGATATTTCACTGCCGAAACCCTGCAAGCGGAAGACGTCGTCTCCAACCCCAACTGCTGTACTGCACACTATGCTGCTATTCAAGAGCTCCCAAAATAATAATCATCAAAAGTGAAGTCTCCTTTCACTTTATCTTCCTTTGATAACTTTCAACTGCAAAAACCCTAATCTTTGACCTAATTAGGTCACTTTATTTTCTAATTTGCAGTTGACTTGCATGCATGCGCATGGAAACTTAAATGAGTGCACGCATCATTAAATAATGCTTAGATGGCATGCATGAAGGTGGCCTTTGGCCCCAGTGGCCCTTCTTGACCTAATGATGATGCCCTAAATTTTCTATGGATGGCATCAGTCTTTAGATGATTCCCTAACTGTCAGTAACCGCTCGAACCCACAAAAATCACATAGGTTAGCGGTTTTGGGCCTCAAGGCCTAATCAGAAGAGAACATTACACCCACATGCCCCTTATTCCTAAGCAATTCTATTGAGACAGGATGTCTTTCACCGCAATGTGGGGAACATATCCAATAACTTTAGAATACCCAATATAGGTCCTGAAATGTTTTAAAGACTTAACCAAGGCATAAGCCTGCTTTTCCATGATGGTATACTTTAATTCGGAATTCTGCAAGGCTCTACTCATGAATGCTATAGGTTGCTCGAACCCTTCGAAGTTCTTTTGGAGCAACACACCGGCAATAGTGTCTTTTGAAGCAAAGGAAAAGATCATGAAATTTTCGCGTAATTTGGGCTGACTAAGACCGGAGACCTGGTAATGGCATTCTTTATAGAACCAAAGGCTTCCCTTCCTTCACTAATCCACACAAACTTGGCCTTTTTCTTAAATAGGGCCTGCATAGGTTTCATTAATTCGCCCAAGTTAGGGATAAATCTTCTGATAAAATTTATATGACCATTGAAGGATTGGAGGGCTTTCACATTCTTAGGAAGGGGAATCTTTCTTATAGCCTCTACTCTTTCAGGGTCAATCTTGACACTGTCCTTATTGATGATGTGTCCTATGAGTTTTCCTTCTTATATGCCCAAAACTGACTTAGCGAGATTCAAAGAAATACCATACTTCCTACATCGCTCAAAAATATGCCTAAGATGACCAACATGGCTGGATCTTTCTTTCAAAAATACAGTAAGATCATCTTGATAGATCTCAATGATTTTACCAATCAACTCCTTGAAAGCATAATCCATGGCCCTTTGGAAAGTAGCTCTTGCATTTAAAAGGCCAAAGGGCATCCTCAAATATTCAAAACTGCCCCAAGGAGTTGTGAAAGTGGTTTTATGCCTATCCTCCTCTTGAATGACTACTGATTATAACTAGAAAAATCATCTAGCATCGACATCATGCTTGATCCAGTGACTTGTTGGAGGAGGGTCTCTATGTTGGGGAGGGGGTAATTGTCCTTCTGACATGCTATGTATAGATTTCTGAAATCTATTCATATCCTTAAACTCCCGTTCTTTTTTCTAACTACTACCAAGTTAGAACACCACGTTGAATGTCTTGTAGGAGCTATTATTCCTGCTACTAACATTTTTTCTAACTCCTTTTGTATGAATCGTGCAAACTTAGGATTTATTTGCCTTAGTTTTTGACATAAGGGCTTGCCTTTTTGACATTCAGGTTTTAAGGGAATAGTGTGCTGAAAAACATCTTCCCTATATGTTTTAAGCTCGTCATAAGTGAAGGCAAAAACATCCCTATATTCTTTGACCAAATTTATAAGGTTGTTCCTTTCCTTTTCAGAGGTTCCTTTTCCAATTTTTATAATTTTTGGTTTTGTTTCCGTTCCAATGTTGATCTCAATGTACTCGCCAGGTTTCATTTGTTCAACATTACTCTTTTTTCTGTCCTGCCTATCAAAGATGTTCTCTAAAGCAACTAGACCACGTGGAACAGGGTCATTAAACTGACCACCTTCTCCAGGATACTCTTTATTTTCCTCCTGCTCATTTACTCTAAAGTTAGATAACTCATTAACATTATGAATAAATCTCAAGATTTGTTCATCATCTTTGAAAACCTGCCAATGTTCTACATTATCAGGAACAGAAGGTCTAAAGTTAATTTCTAAAAGACAAACCCCCTCTAACATCTCATCCGATAGTTGAAGTGCTGAAGCTGCAAACGCTAGTTGGTCGGCGGCACTATTCTGATCTCTAGGGATTGCTTCTATATTAACGGCATCAAAAAATTCCATTGTATCCCAGATTGCATTTCTATACTTTTTTAATCTTTGACACTTACATGCAAACTAACCCTTAACCTGTTGGACAATTAAGTCAGAATCCCCCTTAATACTAAGCAATTTGATCCCCATGTCCTTGGCAATCTCGATGCCTAGTAAAAGTGCCTCGTACTTTGCCACATTATCGGTTGCCCCAAATTCTAATCTGAAAGCAAAGTTGAAAACTTTACCTTCGGGTGAAACAATGACTATCCCAGCCCCTTTTTCTGCTTTAGAGTAAGCTCCATCAAAGTTCATCCTCCACATTTCATTAAGTTTTTCATTTTTAATTTCTTCTTGAATAGGCTCTAAGAAAGTGGAGTTGATCTGGTACATCCCTAGTCCACTTGAGTAGTTGACATACTCATTCAATGGTTTCCCTGGGCTTTCTACATAATATCTTCGTTCTTTCTCAGTATGTAACTTAACCAATGAATCTTTTGATGCAGGTACAGTGGCATATGTCCAGTCCATTTGGATGGATCCCCCTAAAGTTGCACTGAATTTTCTAGATAAGAGCATGCCCCATTTATCCGGCACATCTATGACGAGGATATCCATGGTAACATGGATGTCCGGATACTTGGCTAATCTTACATTCTGCCTTTCGATCATACCTTCAACTTTGACGGGTCTAGAGTCCATGGCACATACATTTTGGTAAAGGCGAGTGGTTCTAAGGCCAAGTTGCTACATGACTTTCTTAGTCATAATATTGGATCCTGAACCTGAATCTAGCATACAGTTGTGCAGGACAAAATCACCTATCATCAATGACATGTAGAAGGGCAGGTGATCTTCTTTTCTTGGGTCCCTAGTATGCAAGATTACAAGGGGATCTCCACAAACATTTTCCTAACTAGGAGGAAGTTGTTCTACAGTGTTGGCAAAAGTTACTTTCTTGGGAACTGTAGGTTTTTCAAGTGCAACTATCTTTGAGGTAGGAAGGGGATCATTATCAATTTGAGGCTCTATCATTTTCAACAATTTCTCCGTTTGACCAGGAATTTTACATAATTCAAGCACGGGAACAGGGACTTTAGAGTTTGCTAACCAACTACCTAAATCAAAAGTTAGAGCAACAGAATCTAACTTATCATTTATTTCTGGAGGAATGTCAGAAATTGTTACCTTTGGAGCAGTTTGGGTAGATGGTCCTTCCCTTGGTCTTCTTTGATATGTTATGCCTTTAAAATTTTGAACATTGTTGCTATTTGAAGACATTTCCTTGTAATACTCAATTAAGTAATCAACCCGTTGATGAAACTGGTTGGCTTGATTCCAACTATCCTTATGGTCAACATAGATGTCTCCTACATTGTGAATGAATTCAGGCTCGCTTGCAGACGTACTAGGACTGCAAAACTCAGGATAACCATGCTCCTGGACATAACATGCATAATCGCAGCCAAATTCCTCATGGAAATCTCGACATGCCCTACAAAATGGTTTGTAAGGCTCAACCACATTAGTAGCCTCTAGCTGATGAGGAGGCCTCTGCTCATGGTTGGGATTCTTTCTCTGCCATGTTTGCCTTGCAGGGAAAGTTCTAGAAGGTGGCAGAGGTTGAGTTCTTTCAACAGTTATGACCCTATTCTGAAACTCTTTAATCTGCGCTAAGTGTTTCCTTTCCATTTCTTGCATTTTCTCTGTCAGGTCCATTAGCTTCTTCTCATAAGCTTCGTTTGACGGCTCTTTCCCTTTAGGTTCAACAGTTTTGAGAGAAACGGATGACCTAGAGTAACCTTGGATGTTTGACTCTCCTGAAGACTGCATATTCTTATCAATTTTAACAGCCAAACCCTAAGCTCGAAGTAAAGTAGTCGGTTTCTTGTCTCTAATCTGGTACTGGATCTTGCCACTTAATGCTTCAATGTAATAATCCAAAGTGGAAGCTGTAGGAGGGGCATAAGTGGCAAGGATGAAATTTTACAACTCAGTGAACCTATTATTGAACTCATCCATGGTTTCCGTTTCAAACTTCTTCATGCTAGTCAAAGCTGCTACTAAATGTCTAAGTTCCTTTTTACTGCCAACCTTTCCAAGGAAAGCAGTCTTGAAGTCCGCTATGGTAGTAAAAGAATTGTTTGGCAAATTATCATACCAGTTGCCAGTTTTGCCATCCAAAGACAGAGCAAACAAGGTCATGTAAACATCTTCATGCTTGTCAGTACCCCTAACATAAGAACCGCAGGGCCTGGAGAAATTTCTGATATGTTGCTCAGCAGAGACAGAGGCATCAGTGCCATTATAGGTCATAAGTTTGTCGATAGCCTTTTCAGGAATCTCATGAGGTTGACCTGCTATCTGAGTAAAGCTGAGTTGAGTAAAGAACTCACCCATTGTGTCAAGGAAACAATTATTGTTTTGCAATTTTTGTAAGTTTTCTTGAAATAAAAGGTGGATGTCTGAAACAGACTCAGATCCAAGTTCTACAAGGATCCTACGAGAAGCTAGTTTGTTTAGTCTCCTCCTATAGACTTTTTCAGGGTCAAGGATGAAACTGAGCAAACCTTCAGAGTTTCTTCTAGTCGAATACTTTGAGGTGTTAACTGACAGTGGAGTCGCCAGGTGGATTTAAGTCTAATTTCAGAGAGTGATTGGACTAAAAATCTACCAAAAAAGGAAAAAAAAGGTAAAAAATTAAAAAGAAACAAAGGTCGTCCAAGAACAAAAAGATTTGTCCCCGGCAACGGCGCCAAAAGATGTTGTCTGTCGATTGCACACCAACAGCAGAAATCTTCCGAAAGTTGTATTCTCACTTCAGAAAGTGGGAGAGGTGTGACCTTATGGGTAAGCACAGAGCCAGGTACTGTCACCTACTCCTAGCTCCTCCAGTTAGGCTAACTCCTAACGAAGCCAACAGGGGTAATCCCTAACAAAGAGTTTTCTATGGCTCAATGTGGTTAAAGTGTTTTAATTGGTTACGGATGCGGATGGGTGTTGTTTAGGAGTTATTGTGATTTAAATATGTTTGTTTATTATGAATTCGACATATAAGACAGAGCAATCCACGTTGCTATCGCGAGAATTAAAAGATAAACAATAATTCAGGACTTTATAAAGATGCATTCACAGATAGAAATTTAAATATGCCAAAGACAAGTGATCCAGATGTAACAATCATGCATAGATTAAAAGACCAGTGCCTTTATGGAGTCAGAGCTTTGCAATGCTTTAAGAAATAAATCCAAGTCCTGAAATAAAGCTAGTGGATGTAACGTGGTGCAAGTGCTCTTGGTATATTTTAAGTATTTTAAATGATCTTGCTTATGGTGTCACCGAAGGGTTTTCAAGAGCCAAGAAAATGTTTCAAGTTTAATCTGTTGGAGACATGACGGCCCGCCCAGTATCCCAGGCTGGTATCGCGAAGATTGACCAGCTAGCTGAGAAGCTTAGACAGCGGGGAGTTCTGACGCCTCTACTAAGAAGAACTTAGGAAATTTTCTACAACGCTGGTGCGTTGGTTATGGGTTTAAGTTTTATTATGTTTCTCTTATGCGAACTTAGCAAGTCCGTTCACCGTTCTAAGTACGAGCCCAACCCAAAAGTTGGCAGAGCATACTAGGTGAAGGATGATCAACAAAGTTAATTAATTATGGGAAAGTGAGTTGCAAATTTTAATTAAGTAGATTAATTGAAACTCTCCGACAGAGAGCGCTCTTGACCTTGTCTTATGACAAAGGTTCAAGAGACTTAATTAAACTAAATGCCTAATGCAAGGGGAATGCAAACTAGCTATGCTCTCTGATAGAGAGTACTCTTGACTTGGGTTATTGCAAGTTCAAGAGACTTAGTTAATTAATTGATTTAAACTTAAGAAAAAAAAAGCTAAACCACCCAAGAGTCTCTTTCAGGTTTTTTAGGCCCTAATTGAGAAAGCATGGGGTAAGTAAACAAAAACAAACGAAAAACAAACTTTCCGATAGGCACTCTTGATCCACAAAGTGGGATTTAAGAGATTTTGATAATTTTTAGGCTTTTGCAATATTATATCAAAAAGTAAACAAAACTTTGCACTAGCTAAGTAAATAAGTAAAGAAACTTTTCTGTCTTTTCTATTTTATGCAAGATGAATTAATCAGAAATAAACTATCTTTCCCTATTCTACTCTAAGCAAATTATTAAACAAATATGCAAGCATGAAAAATGGATGATACAAGCTTCCCCCAGATGGGGGAAGAGGGGTGTGGGAGCCGTAATTCCACTTGCTCTTTATTAACTTTTTTACAATATTTTTGATGTGTTTTGCCTCTTCTTGAATGAGCAAGGTGAGAAAGGGAAAGAAAGAAGAAGGAGGTGTTTTGGTCTCTTAAGCTCTTTGTTTGTTCCTTTGCGTGCTTATGGCCTTTGGGCTCTTTTTGACTTCCCTGAAAACAAGAGCTTTGAACACTAACTTGTTATATGTTAGTCCAAAAATGAAGCAAAAATAGATCTATAAACTAATTGAAAAATTAAACTAAACCACTACACTAAGACCGGAGGAAAGCGGATAGAAAAAGAAGCTACGAAATGGAGAAGAGAAAAGGCAAAAAGAGGAATGAAACAAAGGCAAAAGAGGGCTGCAAAAAGGGGTGAAGAAGGCTATAAACTAAGGCCAAAAGACGGCTGCAAACAAGGCAAAAGAAGGCTGCAAAAGAAGAGAAGGAAGGCTGCAAACTAAGGCCAAAAGAGGGCTGCAAACAAGGCAAAAGAAGGCTACAAAAGAAGAGAAGGAAGGTTGCAAACTAAGGCCAAAAGAAGGCTGCAAATTACAAGAAGAAAGAGCAAAAGAGGGCAGCGAAAAAGGGCAAGAAAGAGGCTGCAAACTAGCAAAGAGGACAGCCAACAAGGGCATACAGTTTGGTGAAAGATAAGTCATTTAAGCCCAAACCTTGCCTAACCCAAAAATTAGAAATTTTTTACTTCAAAAGATGAATAAAAGTAAGGAGAAAATGGTCAAACCTATGGATCTTTAAAAAACAGTTGGATCTCATATAGCATGGAATTACCGGAAATTTGTACTGGACTTCAAGAGAAGAAGATGCAACTAAGCTCAAACTTTTGCTTGGTTGGATGAAATGATCTACAAAATAACAACTCATAGACTTGCCAACAAATGATTAGATCATGTATTGTTCACACATTGAAATAAAAAAGTAACATGAAATATGATTGAATAAACAATGCTTCTTTTTCAATCTCTAAAAGTAAATCAATAAACAGATAACTTGAAAACTACAAATGCCTCTTCTTATGTGCTTGCAAAAGCCTTCTAAAGCATAGATTCACAATCTCAAATTGACAAGAAAGAGAAAAATTAAAACAACATCACCTCATCCATCAAGTGCAATCATCCACAATGTCACACCACATGAGCCTCCAAAGCCTTAATTTTATTCCAATGGTTGCATGAAAGCAACAAGCATTTACAAAGTTTCACCAGAGTTTCTCTACACAAAATATCCACCCTGATAGAGTTGAAAGAGCCTCTATTTATACAATGAATGAAGACCAAAACCCTAATCACCACACCACGCAGGGAGAATGCAAACCCTAATCATCTAGCCATGCCTGATGAGCCAAACCTAAAGATGAAGAGTTAAGAGTGAGGGGAGACCTCCACCTAGGCAAGGCGCCCCCACTCCAACCCTAATCACTCCAACCATCCTCCAAACGTGGCCTCCACAAGCAAAAGCGTGAGGTTCCAGAGCTGGGGCATGAGGAGGAGAGAGAGCACACGTGAGGGTAAAGAGAGGTAGGCATGAAGGCTTGGAGAGGCTCAGAACTAGGTAAGGAGGAGCCCATACCTAGCAATCCATCAATAGATGTCTCAGTTAAACCTCGATTAAATCACAAGGCAAATGAGAAAGCTCCAACTCACCCAAGCGTGGTCATCATTGAAGGAGGCGAATTGGCCAAGTGGATGAGGACTCAATGTTCACTGAATGCTGACTGAAGCCGAGTTCTGTTAACTCCAGTCATCATTAATGCCCGATGCCATGTCATTCTGCATTTCATTTCGCTGAATTCAGATTAATTTGGAGAGATTTGGATTTTCTCCAAAATAATCATTTTAATTAACTAATCAATATTTTCCCCAAAACTGACTTTTTTTGAGAAAATATGAGATATGTGGCCGAATGATGATCTGAAACTTAGATCTGGCTGGCTGGCTGATTGTGAATGATTTTTGGCTTAAGGTTAGAGCCTTCAATCACTGAATTCAGGTTCTGGATGACTAACTTAGCACAAATTGAATTTTTCCATTTAAATTATGGAAAATTTTAATTAAAAACTTAGGGAAAAATAAAAAATAAAAAATAAAAATTTTGACGCGTCCGGTAACCTAGTGACTTAGGACAGTCAGTCTATTCTAACAATGTCTAGTAGGTTTAGGACAGACAATCTATTCTAACAATGTCTAATAACCCCCCAAGGCCCAGAACTCAAAATCGGGCATTCCAGCTTTGGTGGAAGCGGGAGAAAACCTCGTTAATTATACTCGGCTATAGGCAAAGCATAATTGTCAAGGGCAAAAAACTCCCTGAAATACCTTAGTTGAAATTCTACGTCTTAGGAGACCGAACCACTCAAAACACCCTACTAGCACATTTTATTACAAACCCCGCGGGGCCATGGTCATAATTATTCAAAACAAAAACTGGCTAGACACAAAGGCAGATCATCTGATACACTGGAAACAAACATTTATCATGTTTGTCAACCGGCGGCTCCTCAGCTAAACCAACTATGGTACAAAAAAGTTGGCAACATGCAAGAAGCCATAATTGTCAATATCAGCTTCGTCTTGGGGATTGCTCAATCATTTGCTTAAATCCCCCAAGGTCCAAGTTTGATCATTTGAACCAGCACACTAAAATCCTAGATCCAACCTCAATCTTTGCAATCCATCTGTTTTAATCACGTGAGTGACATTTCCAATCTCAAATAACCACCCCACTCAGGTATCCTTAATTTGTGGCTCATTGTTAAATCTAGGGTTTCAGACACTCACCTTATGAATTCTCCAACAAGAGTCTGATCTGGTTATTTGTCTTGGATCTTTCCTTTCAGGATTGATCCGGGTCTCCCCTTTTGTCACTTGGGCTTCTCTAGTGGCATAAAGCGAAGGAATCCTTAACCAATGTGACAACCATCCATCTTTTGGGGGTTAGGGTTTCCGTAGGTCATAGCTTTGGTTGCCTGTACCCTCTATTATCCTGTATAGGATTTATCTATCGGGGCAACTACAAGATCTATGATAACAGTGGCCATGTAAAGCATGTCCCGGTTCTCAGGTAGAGACAGACTCGTAACAGATGAAGATGTTGGTTGTTGTACTCCCTGATGGACTGTGTAGAGTTGCAGAGCTGATCGATCTACCGACGAACCGAGGGGATCAGATTTTTTATGACACCTCTAGACAGACAATGTTGACAACCTTCAGTATGTATAAAGATGATCTAGACAGATTGGATGTACAGAAGAGACCCAGATGTTCGTGATGCTCATGATGAGCATATCTGAAGAATACCTTCCTTATTGATAGGGAGTGTTGAAAATTGTGCAACTTCAGAAGTTATTCTTATTGTATTTGTATTGTATTTCCTTGTACCTCCTACGGAAGTTCATATTGATGTAACTATTCATGTAAACCCTAGAAAGAATCAATGTAAACCTTGGGGTAAGAATAAACAAGAAAAGAATAAAAATAAAATTCTTTTTGTATTTTCCCCAAGGTAGGTCAGCCCCAGTAATTTTCCACTTGGAAATTCAGTATAAATAGGAGGCACCCCTCATTATTACACACATTCACTGCAAGTCACTCAAACAGAAAAGGTGCGCTACTGCAGTCTAGGAGAGTATTTTTCTGGGGTTATATCTTAGAGAGACATTCTCTCTCTCTCTTTCTCTCTCCCGGTTCTCAAGAGTCATTATCTCTATACGAAGGTTTGCTGGGTTTTTCCCGATTGGGTTTCCCAAGATAAATTCTTGTGTTCTTTGTTTCTGTGCTTTGTCTTTCTTCTAAAAATCCTACTGTTTATTTGCAAATAAGATATACTGCTATAATCTTGTAAAAAGTAACATTGCATTTAACTAATGATACTCTACAATTAATGCAAGATTCAATTTCCATTGAATGTGTCCCATTGATGTCATTAAATATGCATAGTACAACTATTTTGTTATTTTTTAGTAAACTAGTTATGTTGGCCGGTTCTGGTCTAGTTCCAGTCGGACCCTTGGTTGTTCTGACTTTTAAAACATTCATACTGGTCTGACCCTTGATCAGTTCCAGTTCAGGTTCTGATAACATTTCATTTAACTAATGATACTCTACACTTAATGAGAGATGCAACTTGCATTGGATGTGTCCTATTGATGTCATTAAATATGTATCGTGCAACTATTTTGTTGTTATTTACTCTGTAGTACCACTATGTCTAATGTATAGTACAATTGTTAACCAGTGAATAGTATGCTTGTCATCAATGATAAATATGGCATTTAATGAGTAGTAATGCTATTTCTATGAGCATTCAGTTTTTATGAGGGACCATAACTTTTTCCAGGCTCACACAGAATGAAATGGAACTTGAAGTGATAGGAGAGCTACTCTAATCTCCTATCCATTCAGACTTTCTCAAGCACATGCTGCATATATTTTTTTCCTTGAAATACACTCCATGGGGAGATCCACCGAGCACTTCCCTTCATTCTGATGATGGTACTTAAGGGAAACCAAATTCTGCAGAAGCTTGAGACTTTGTCAACGATATACTCATTTAAGAGTTCAACATGTTGCTTGTTGGAATTGAAACTGGATAGGGAGGGTAACACCTCTTCCCAACCACCCAAGCTAGACCCAATTGATATACACATGCTGAATAGATGTAATATTTAAAGAAAAGTTATCCTAATAACCTTTGTGTCCATCTTCTGCCTAAACCTAGTAACCCAAACCCATTTGTATGCTTTCCCTCATTTCATGTTTACTAGATTGTACTTATTTCTGTCCCCTTTTAGGAGATGCTTCTTGCACTTCCCTTTCTTAGCTATAAGCACTTGCTATACATTCTAGTCCATTTGACCTATTTTGTTCTTTTGCAGACATCGATATAATTTTTATTTCATGTTGTTTCATTTGCAGCCAATTTTGAATAATGGTATTCTCAAAGCATTACTATTCACTGTTATTTTAATACCAAAGAAGTAAAAAGTATAAAGGTGTTTTCACGTACCTTGTCTTCTAATCCTTGAAATAAGATTATTGGACACGAAAGTCTATCAACAAAATTGATAGGTGACCGATCATACAGTAATGATTCATCCTTCCCTGATAATTATAAAGTGGTGAAATAAATATATTAATAGCAAGAAAAGAGAAAAAATATGGAAAAAGAAAGCAGAAATTATACAAAAGGAATGTTAACTAGACAAGTGCTCTGTTGCATACCAACAAGACTGTCAGTGTAATACGATTCAAACTTTTGCATATCGGCTTTCAGCATTGACAAGTCAGCAACCTATTCCATAATTAACCATCGCATTAGTTTAACATAGCAAGGGATACTAAAACTTCTTATCAGGTTTAATAAATATCATAGTTTAAACAGTTTATCAACAAATGTAGACAAAGTCAATATAACGTGCCAGATACATTAAATAAGAAATTTAATAAAAGATTTCATTATTTCGATAAAAAACAATATTTTACAATAAACTCACTTACGGTCCAAGTTATGACAAGAGATATGTATAGTTATATGCCACACCCTAGGAAAAGAGACTTATTTTTCTTTTCGAAAGAAATCTGTCTTATATCACAAAGCAATCAGTAGAGTACATCATAACAGGCACCAAGAGAGACATGCTTATGTTCTTCTCTTCAAACAAACAACTTGGCACTTAAAAAGGGACACATAAAGTTGGACCCAGATGCTTGCACATTGCCCATTAAAATACACACCTATCTTACAATCTTTTGTCCTTCCAATTACATAAATGACCAGCAGAATCCTGTAACTAATGTTCTAGCTTCAAAAAGTGACCTCTACCTAAACTTCAATCTTGTAAGTTCACTATAATGACAAAGGATGGATTTTAATCTTTTCAGTAACACACATATTAACAGTGTCATCAGCAAAGTAGGATTACTGTAGACATCATCTTGACACTTGAAGTCATTTCAATTGTTAAGAACAATCTAATAACTGGTACTCTCTAAGTGACTCATCACTTGCTAAGCTAATACTTGAGCTACCATTACAAGCATAGTACACAAATTCACAAGACTTAGCAAGTACTTGAAATACTTCTTGAAGACAATCAGCTTGAGACCGTAACATGTTGGAGTCCACTTGCTGGGCAAAAATTCTGTCAAACTCGGCAATACTTAACAACTTCCACAAGACTTCTGAATATTAGACAAGTATTGAAAAACTTTCCTAGTCCAATGACCAATCCAAAAAAATTGGTTGACAGAACAATAACAGATAAAGAAAAAAATGCCATTCATGATCATTTCATCTTCTGACATTTTCAAGGATATTTTTACAAAGCCAGTCCACATTTTTCTTGTGGCTAAAACTATTGCTTCTGAGACTCCAACTACTTCAAAGGTCACAATCATGGCCTCCTAATTTTTCCTCTCAATTGGGAGCCTCTCCTAATAAATATTGTATTATTGTGCATATTTCTTTTTGCTCCTTGTTGCCGCCTTTCACACACCTGGGGGGGAACGTGGCAGAAATCTTCAAGCCACTAGGTGTGTCCTTGGGGGCAATTCTCGAGTCAAGGCTGTCACCCTGTTCTTGACTCCTCCGTTTAGGCCAACTCCTAATCGAAGCCAAGGAGGGTAGACCCTATTAGTTTCTAAGGCTGTTAAGGCTTAGCGTGATGATGATTAAGTTACTTAGGAGTTTGATGGAAGAAAACACTTGAACAAGATATTGCAACAGTATATGTTAAACACAACAGCATATAGATTAACTTAACACATGATATAAAAAGCAGATAGAAGCAAATGATTGTATGATGATAATACCAGTGCCAAAAAATGGAGTCCAAAAATAAGAAAGTGTTGTTGTATTTCTAGAAAGAGTTGCAAATTCTCTTGGTCAGTTTTAGATTAATATGGAAGACGAGTGAATTAGATTAGGGGGAAGGGAACTCCAAATATACCCGAAAGTACGAGGAGTATGTCCAAAACCCTTATCCGATGCGGTTCCACACGATGACTATGTGGCTTGGGTCAAAATTTATAAGACGTGTCCAACACTACACCAACAAGAGCGTATCCTAACAGTGTCTCGAGGTCACTACCCAGTTGCTCCCGCTTCCTCTGTGAACTTTCCCCGCAATGAATCAAATTGAGGCGCTGGATTTTCGCCTTGGGAGGTTAATTCAAATGTGGGACTAATTACAGTCGCCCATATTGCTTTTGATGCAACCAACTATTCGGTCGAACTGCAGCGGCACAGAGCATACAAAAATGGAGTCTTGTCAATTTTAAAGATTTTAAAAACTGTGTTTGTTTGTTAAAAAAAACAAAAATTAACCTCCAAGAATCTCTTTCGGTTCAAATGAACCTCAATCGGGAAAGCAACGAGAGGTAAATTTTAAACGAGAAATAAAAATAAAAATAAGGTACCGAAAGAAACAACGGTTTTTTAATTAGGCCTATGTAATATCCCAAATTCTAGATGGTCACAAAATCTATGAAATTACCAACATTAATCATATTTGCATTGATTTATAACTTTCACCAGCAGTATGCATTCTCATAGATATTTCGTCAAACATGTTAGAGGCATTCCATAACACATCACAATGGCGTGATAATAATGGCACCTTTATTATGACTAACAAAGAGTAAATAGTACAATAACTATGGCTGGGATAGCCGCTACCAAGATTGTAATATCCCTAATCCTGATATTTTCTATTTCTAAGCAAAAAGGCTGATACAACTGGGCATGCAAACTGCCATGCAAAAATCCCTATTTTATAGGAAAAATTAGGGTTAGGGTTTGTGAGATAGAATGAACACTTACCACTGATAAGCCGGCTGGACTGCTCCGGAGAAAGTATGCAAGAACTGAGAGCTGGATCGGAGATGAACTGATCTCCTCTGTTTATGGTGACCCCCAGCTGCAAGACGCCCAATCAGAAAAGGATGACGCCCTCAGGGAAGGAGGTGTTCGATGGAGCTGCAGATTTGCGGGGCTGATAGCCTTTCCGTGCCGGAGAGAATGCCTGATACAAGAGTGATTTCTGAGTCCTCTAGGCAGGATAGCGACTTGCTTCTGAGAGACAGCTGCTCACACCCCTGGAATCCCGAAACTGCTGATAATTGTTCTGGATGAGCATGGAGGGGTCTGATAATCACCGGGTACCGGAGTATGATGCTGATGAAGAGAATGGTGCCTGAGTTTCGGAAGGAAACTGAGATCTGAAGGCCCCACAGCTGATTAGGGCTTTCCGGCTGAAAACCCCCCTTTTACGGCTACACACGTGTCCCTGCAACGATCTATACCATATGCTAGATAACTGATGAATGAATGAAGAACAAGTGGTTAACCAGTATGGCTTACCCTGAATAAGACTAGGGCAGATGTTTCACTACCGAAATCCTGTTAGCTGAAGACTCTGTCTCCAACCCCAACTACTGTGCTGCACGCTATGCTGCTATCCAAGAGCTCCCAAAATAATCATAATCAAAAGTGAAGTCTCCTCTCGCTTTCTCCTCTATTTATAAAGTTCAACTGCGCAAAACCTAATCTTTGACCTAATTAGGTCACTTTATCTTCTAATTTGCCGTTGACTTGCATGCATGCGTATGGAGACTTAAAGAATGCATGCATCATTAAATAATGCTTGGTTGGCATGCACGAAGGTGGCCTTTGGCCCTGGTGGCCCTTCTTGACCAAATGATGATGCCCTAGATCTTCTATGGATGGCACCAGTCCTCAGCTGATTCCCTAGCTGTCAGTAACCGCTCGAACCCACAGGAATCACATAGGTTAGCGGTTTTGGGCCTCAAGGCCTAAGTGGAAGAGGACATTACAAAGATACATTCAACAAGAACCTGAAAGTGATGCCAACTCCAATTATGAAGCTCCGATGACGACCCTGAATGGATCCTCCCTTTTGTCCAGCTAGGGTGGATCCATCACACCATCGAAACTAGACCAGAATGGATGGATGGGGTTTGCCAACCCCGAACAAAAACTCTAGGCTAACCCCTAGACGGTCTCAAGAACAAATCTCCAAATATTCAAGCATGCCTTTTCCATTTTCCTTTGCCTCCTTTTATCCTTGAAAAGTCTCCAATACCATGGATAAATACCATGGGCCAATGAAAACCATGTTCTATTATCTACTTTTTGCCCATACCATAGAAAAATACTATAGAACAGCAGAAACCATGCACTGGGTAATTATTACTTCCCCTTGGCCAATCATTATTTTCTCCTTATTTGTCACCATTAATAATTTTCTAAATTCTTCTTAGGTGACCTTGGTCTATTTTCCTTAGGCCAAAATTGGGGACATGACAGTCCTCCCTTCCCAAATATGCTTGTCCTCAAGCAATGAAGAAACCATACCATCACATCATCAATCTTCCACCATCAACCATGCACTTAATGTGAAGACTAAGTACCAATGATACCAGGATCCCAAATGATCCTCAGAAATGCAAGGTGCAATATATTTTCTCCTATGCAATGCATTAGAGTCACATGGAAGTCATCATGACACCCTGTAGGAAAACATAAGTCCATCCAAAAGCATGTAGGAAACCATAACGAATTGTTGCAAAGATGAACCCATGGAGAAGAGAAGAGATGTGCTTCCTCAAGCCAACCAACCAAAATGTGTTCCCATTATCAACAATGCTTGGGTCCCACTGCTTGCTCACTCTCCTAGTGTGAAATGTCATCAAGAACAAGTCTCGCAAGTATGGGATGCCAGGGTCCCAACCCTTGCGCACCCATCAATACATAGTGTGAATACATACAAATTAGAATGTGGGATGCCCAAGTCCAAATGCTTGCGCATCTCTACCATGCACAAGGTCTCCCAAAACAGTACATCAATGTAGGAGGGGTACAATATCCTCCCAATTATTTCAACCAAGTGTGGAATGCCAGGATCCCATAACTGGCGCATTCCATCAATACATAGAGTGGTACAAAATAATACATCATGGGGAGGGGTGCCAGGATGCCAAGTTCTACTATGCATTCTCCCATACATCATAATCACTAATACAGAGACATCATAATGAAACAAAGATATGCCACTCCCAATGTGGCTGAAGTGATCATCCATCAAAGAGCACTCAAGAAGCTTGCACCTCCAATCAAGAAAATCATCATGTGTCAAAAGCACACAATCATGAAGATACCAATCAAATCTAATCCAATAACATAGGTGAGGATCCCATGTCTCATAATGCTGCAAGAAAGAATAAGATGTATCAAGATGTCTCATCATGTGTTCTCTTATCCAAGCAATGGATGAAGAACCTCCATCAATAAAAAAAGGAGCCTCCAAGTGGCTCAAGGAAGTACATCCATGAGTAGAAGTGATACAAAACAATGGATGTAAACACTGCTCAAAAGGAATTGGTGCACATAACATAGGATCATCATGAAAGGTAGGAGTCTCATACTCCTCATGTGGCACTAACAGAAAAAAAACCCTTCACCCAAACTTCACTGGGATGAAAATTGAAAGAAGTAACAGTGTAGGATGAAGTGTAATGGACCAACTCATCCTCTAAGTCAGGAAATGTGAAACTTCTCCTCAAGGTTGGTTCCATGTGTGTAGGATCATGTGCCTCTTCCACGAGTGCGAGACTTGCACTATGAGACAACTTGCGTTCTTCTTCATCCATGGCAAGTGTTTTCCATTCAGCTTGCTCATCTTTCAACCCTTCAGACATTTGTAAATCAGTTTGAATCTCATGGGTCACCACACCATGAGGAGTCTCTCTGCTATCATCCATACAAAAATAAAAAACATAGGAAGGAGATCGTGAACTTTGCAACTCCTCAAAAAGTTGCTCATTTTGGATCTTAGATTCTTGAAGTGCTTCTTGAGCATCCTTCAGACAATCTTGGGTGGAATTCAATTCATGTTTGAGCTTGCAAATTTCCTCATTATCTCTTATGGAGGCTTCATGTAATATTTCAGCAAGCTCAATCAAATGACTTCTATCAAAAAGCAAACACGTGATATTACCTTTAGTTGTTGATGTTTCCTTCTGGATCTTCTCTATGACTCCATTGGAAGTTTGTGCCCCCATGGAGTCATCTCTCCAAGCCAATTGGGACACAAGTGCGCTAGTGACTTGGAGAGTGGCTAGGGTCTCTTGAATCTTCTTGTCATTCATCTTGAGTGACCCTTTAAAATGGGAAAGCTTATGAAAATAAGCCTTCTCTTCCTCTAATATACGATCAGCTTCATGAAGCACATGTGGTGATGGTGAGATTGATCCTAGGACCTCTTCCTCTACTGCAAAATATTCATCTTTTTCAAAGTCATGGGAACTTGTACTTGCAGTAGTCTCATCAAGTGGAATCTCTATGTCACCAACATATAGGAATGGACATTCAACAGTGAATGTCTCTCCATGGCACCCATCAGTAGATACCTCTCCATTATACCATCCATCAGTAGATGTTATTTGATCCATGTTCTCAATGAGAGATGCCTCTGCTTGATTCTCAATAGAACAAGTGATGGCTACATTATGCCGATAATCATCATCAATAAGGATTGTGATCTTATCCTTCCCAGCACTGGTGGTGGTCTCCTCATTTCGCTCCTCCAACATATATGATTTTCTCTCCAAGGTCTCTTGCAAGAAGGGCATAGACCTTTCTTCACTAACTCCACATCTTCATTCTTGGGCTTATACCCAAACAAAGCATTCACAAAAAATTCGAAAGGAACTTCTGAGGATGACTTCATCATAACACTATATGCTTGATACTGTTGGGGTAAGGTCTTGCATGTTTCCCTCCACCATGCTATTTCTTTCAAAGGATCTTTCCTTGGTGGTGTGGTCCCTCTGTCTGCATATTCATTGTTGTACAAGTGGTCACAAGAGTAACCATCGTCATCTTTGAATGTGAACTGGGTAGAGATACCGTAAGAGGGTTCATTTCCATCATACAGCTCAAGGTCATTTTCCTCTATGGCATAGAAAGAATACTCCTCCTCATACTGCTCATACTTTGAATTTGAATAAGACATGGCTCTTACAGCTGGCAAAGACTTATAAAAATTACTTGTTTGCCAACTGCTTTAACTCGTTGAGTTTCCAAATCTGATTTAATGTGACTGAGATTTGAAAAACATTCCAGCCCATACACTCAAAGAAATTATTTCCAACAGAGAATGCAAAGGATGTCTGATATTAAATAATTTTCTGACATGTTACAATAGCCAAGCTTGAAAAGGTTGCACTGTAAGGTGACCTTCAATCTAACTTCCTGGGAACTCCTACAATTGTCAACGATGAATAGGCTATCCAACAAGGGAAGGGGAGTCCTCCCAATCATATATATTCAGATCTGATACACAGTGCTTGTATATTCCTGTAGCTTCCCAAAATGACAAGATACAATAAAGATAGGATGCACAGTCTCAAGAATAACTTTGTTTCCAGCTTGCTTTGCTCGTTGTAGATGACCTTCTGTTGGAGACAACAGAGAATAACTTGGAGAGCAGCCTCACGACTTTTCCAAGTGAGGGATCGACCCAAGTTTCATGACTCAACGATGTCCTTTCCCAATGAAAGAGAACCACGAACTGTTTGGTGATGATGGTCAAGGTTGTGCGTCACTCCATAAGCGAAGTGATTCTCCCGAAATTCAGTATGCCCACTCTTTATGCCACTGAAATAATACCAAATGATGTGAAGTATTCTTCGGCAGCTTCTACGAAAATTACTAGTCCACAAGAAATTTGTCTCACAACAGAAAATTCTCTGGCACAAATTTAATGTCTTCAGAACAAGTGATGTTGCTGACAATTGGCTCTCCCAAACTAACTGTGATTTCTCTCTCTACCAAATTGGTCCTTACGTATTTGCTCCATTTTCCTCAGTGATTGACAGGCATGTGTATTCAGTGAGATGAAACCGGTTCACCCGAAATGCCAGTGATCAGTTTCTTTTATTGTAACGTCGGCGGCCTTCTTTCCAAGAGGATGAGATTACGAGAGTTGGGATCAAGACGAAGTCGATCCCAACAATCACGTCAACTATGACCTTCCCTCTTAGCTTGTGATCTGCAGCACGAGAGGGATCAATCCTCTATTGTCTCTATGATCTTCACAGATGTGGTGCCCCTTCACGACTTCTCCCACACCCACGCGACCTCTCCTCAGCCTTCACGAGAATGTCAATTGAAGGATCGGTCTCTCTTCACTGATGCGGCCCTTCACAAGAGAAAGAACCGACCCTTCCTCAAGCTATCAGCCTCTCTCATTGCACACGGCCCCTTCCGATTACCACGATGCTCCACGAGTCACAAATAAGAGGAATCAGCTCCTCTATAACCACGATTTACAGTAGTGTAAACATTTTTTTAATGGCCGGAGGAAATGACGTACACAGCTTGCCAATAGTGATTACAAGCACGATTTGTGTAGGGAGAAGTACATCTTTCCTCTAATCCACATCCCAAAAGAAAACGCAACCCTCTTCGATTTCTTCGTCTTTCCTCACTCTACGACCTGCTCTTTGCTCACAGAACTCTCCACGGCATGTTCACAGCTCAACTTCAGTGCGGCCTTGAGTGAGTTCTGGCCTCCATGACATTTTCCAAAAGGTATCTGCGTCTTCTCCACCAAAGCGGCCTCCACACGATGTGATACAACCCTCAAACAATCTCGACCCCTCTTCCTTCCAAGTGGAAATTGACCCTCTAGAAGTGATGATGTATTTAGCCGGTTGTCTCAATAGACTCAAAAGATGATGGTTACAACAATGCAATCACTCCAGCTAGAAGATAACAGTGGCCATTAGTTTGGTGGGATTTGTTGGATGCAATCTCCATGGGAGAATGCCACATCTCCACAAGGAGATGCAACCTCACCTAACCACCCATCAATCCACCCCATTCGCCACATCTCAAAACATGATCACCAAAAGGGAGCGCCACTTCTCCATATAGCGTGGGCTCGCCACCTCCCCACTTAACTCCAAATCAAACGCTAACATTAAGGGATGACTTTTCCCACGTTTTAGGAAGGGATTTGCCACCTCCCCTCCACATCACCTTCACACCAATAAGATCACATGAGGGCCCACAATCTTCACGTGTGAGTTTGAAGGAGGATGCGTAAGTCATTTACTTTGGTCATCCTTTAGGATCCTTCCATTAATAAATAATGCATATCTTTATCCAAAGTTTTATTTGCCTACCACATAAAACAATCGCCACCCTTTCCACATCATAAAATTTGACTTTTGACTTGATTTTTGACTTTTGTCTCTAGTGCAATTTGTCACTTTTTAGCATTTTTTGCCACTTCGTCACACCAATAATGAAATAATGACATGCAGGCAAATTTAGTCACCCAGAGCATGGGAAAAGTGGGTCATGGGGTAAAGGAGGTGCTCTAAGTTTGAAAACAATCCCATCCACGCCAAAAATAGACTCCGAATCACACCTTTATTACATTTCAAATTTGTCCATTTTAACAATTAAAAAATGGCCTAAAATTGCAGAAAATGTTATTTTCTCGGAATTGAACAAAAAATCAAGGGGACCTAGAACATGTCCATACGACTCAATAGCGATGCCTAGCATGCTTATATACATTGACACATGAACTTTAATAACCTCCCAGGGTTTAACCACCAAGACCAAAATTCCATCTTTGGAGTTGTAGTGAAAAACTCGAAAATTATACATTGCTTATTCAACATTGCATAATTGACAAGGGAAAAAACACCTTGGAATGATCGGATTGACATCTAAGTCCTAGGAATCCAAGTCCTTTACAAAAAAAATTCCATGCTAGCACATATATTACAACAATCCCCGCAGGGTATGCACATGCATTTATTAAAAAAGAGGCCCAAAAATGGCCCTGATGAACCACAGAATCTTTTGAGCACTGATAATGAACAACTGGCTTGTTCATGACTTCAGCGACTCATTGAAAATCCATTAAGTGCAAAATTAGTGGATAACAGGGCGCCTAGGGAGACTTTAGACCCCTAAGGCAACCCCCTTTCCTTGTACCACATTGTTATATTTTATCATTATGATGTAAAAGTTAAATCTCCACCGTTGATGATCAACTTTGTATCTTTTAATCTCGGCAACTCATTCAAAAAGTGGCTAGGGATTTGGTCTCTCTCGGATTTATTTAAGAAAGAAGACTCTTCATTGTAAAGGGACTCTTAGCTCTGGATTTTTGAATAGAGAAAAATATTTTGCGACTCAAATACTTATGTGGATGTGGATTATCGTTCTTGGTGATTGATTGAAATTATTTTTTCTTGCATTGGAAGATCTTGGTAAATACATCTCGTATATTTTTGGATCCATTTTTTTATTGTTCACAGAGAGATCGAATTGGAGAGGGGCACCCTAGTGGAAGAGACCCACCTTGTCTCTATCTCTCAAATTTTGGTTTCAGCGGGAGTATCTTTGTCTTGTGGTCATTTACTCTCTTATTATTTGTCTCTCATTAAGAATAGCTTGATTTTCTCGCCATTCTAATTGGTTTTTCCTTAGCTTGGCAAGAAGGAGAGTGCACTTAGGGTTCTTAGATGTCTCACTTGGAGCAGGATCTTCAACATTCTTCCACTTGATCTATGCAAAGCTAGTCTTCATCACTTCGAAAATCTTCTTCAAACATCAAGTAAGTGATCCAGGTAAGTTCTCCATTTTCTCTTCTATCCAATTGTCATTACATAATTTTAAACTTCAAAACCCTAGTTTAGTAAGTAGGAAAATTCCCAAAACTTGTTTTACTTAGAACTCCTAGACCCCCTAGCGCATGATCATTGGACTCCATTTTCCCACTCAAAACCCATCACTAGCCTTTAGGCAATTCACACTCCTTGGTTGATTCATCATTTTTCTGGGTTTTATGCTTTGGATTGGCTTGTGCTTTTGGATACTCTCAAATCTAACATCAAGCCAATATAATCAAGTGTTAGTAAGATCTAATTCCATCTTAATTCACTACTTTGGGTATACTATCAATTTCCACCTTCCATCCCCCCCCTGGGAGTGACATCTATCATTTAATTGTGTGCAAGGTTATGGATTTGCACTCTGTAGAAATTTAGAAGTGATCAACAAGTTTCGGGTGGACCCTCCACCCATCATCAGGATCATTCGAAGCTATGGCCAATCCATAAGCTTGCACACAATGACTGAACACTGTGGAAACATTCATGCACAAAATCTATCATTTAAACTAAGACTTACATCCTAGATCCATATAACAACTATATAGTCACTGAACCTCAACATTTTAGATTATATTTTCTTCATCTAAAACCTCATAGTCCAAAACATCACCTAGTGGCTACTTGTCTCTGATTTAGGATTTCAATTAGCTACACATCTTTGTGCTCTACTGTCATAGTTTGATTTGGTGCTTTAGCTTTGGGTCTTCCCTTATAGGTTAGATTGGGGTCTCCCCCTTTGTCACTTGGCTTATAAGTGGCATAAAGTGAAGAGAATCCTAACCGGCATGACAACCGATTTATATTCGGGGGTTGGGATACTCTAAGTTCACCTCTTTAGTTTCTCGTCTCCTCTACCGTCCCAAATAGGATAACTGCGTGGGGAAACTACAAGTTGTGTGATAACACTTACCATTCACTAGCTTATTGTGTCGCATTGTGCTACAAATCCTAGATTGCTAGTTTGAACGACAACAAGTGTGACAACCATCTTATCTAGTGGTGATTGGGAATCTTGAAGTATCATCAGTTTAGCTTCCATTCCTCTATCGTCCCGAATAGGATATCTTTTAGTGGAAGCTACAACTCATATGATAACAGAACCATTAAGTGACCTTGAGAGCTTATCATGATCCCTGAATATCCAACATTAACCCAAAGTTAATGTTCTAGGTTTTTCATACCCAAGCCTTTGTATCTAGCAGGGGATATCTTGATAGTTTTAACCATATAATTCCAATAAGGGGATTGGAGAACATTGAATGGCATACAACATGCATAGAGAAACCATGCCACTTTTGCATCTATATCATCCCTACTGCCAATATCAAGGAAATTTGATATTGTTCTCTTCCCATCACTGAAAGTTGCACTAGTAGATGTTTTTCTACCAAATCTAGATGATATGGATTCAGATTGAACCTTTTGTTTTTCTCCATGGATTCTTTGTGTAGCTTCCTCTATTTTGATGTATCTTGATTCTTCTTCTCTCTTCTTTTGATACATTAGGGAAAATTGTGATCCCAATGGCACCTTTATTATCATCACTATCCATTACCCCACAAAGATATCTCCTCACATGGGTATATGAACCGGTATAAGGTTTACCTTGATGACAATCACACATGCATAAAAATTTAGTGGTTCCACCACCTTTTCCACCCTCAATTTTTGTCAAAAATTGCCACAAGGGTGTTCATGAAGTTTTAATAGTTTAATTGCTACCTTCAAGGTCTTCCTCCATTTCAAAACCTTCATCATCTTCATACACTGGGTCCTCATCTTCCCTCTCATTCCTATTCCCCACCAACACCATAAGAACCACAAATGGAAGTAGAAACCAAAAGAACAACATGTTTCTCAACTTTTAATGAACAAATTCAATAGAATGAAGAAGAAGAAAGAATGGGAAAGGGATAGGAGAAGAGGAAAGATCCACCAACAAACAACACAAACATCAAAGGAAATTTCAACTCAAAATGGGCCTTTTAACTTTAAATCAAATTCCATGTCATCATGTGTTAGCCAATGAAATTCCTTTAAATTTGAAATACCGTATAGGTCTTAAACATTTTTTTAATATAAATTTGGGGATAAGTATCATTAAAAAAACTACTTTTTTTGTTTGTATTTTCGACATATCTCCTCGTGTTTTTACTCAAATTTCGATCGGGAGAGCATGTTGGATGCGGAATTAAATTCTGCATCCAATGAGTACCCACTCGGCATACTTTTGACAGACCCCGCTACCCCAAAAACAAGAAATACCTGAAAAAACGTGATGATGATGTCATTAGCCACATTATTGGCAAAGGTACTTGTGGCAGCGGTGAAAGAGCTGATATGTTGATGTATCTCCAATTGGTCCACCTCATTTGGGACCATGCGCTCAAGGCAAGAATACAATCCATCTACTACATCCCTAGTCAGATCTGGATCAATATGCTCTCTATACTGATACCTTGGGTTAAGAAAATACCCAGTTGCATGTATAGGGCGATGGAGTTGATTGTTCCATCTCCTATCAATGATCTCCCAAATAGGCCCATACTTGGCCACTCTATCTTTGTATGCTGCATTTATTTGCTCCTTTGTTTGATCCATAGCTTCATAAATGTAGCCCATGGCCAATTTTCCCCCATCAACCAACCGCAACACCTTAACAAGTGGCTCAGTAATTGCCACAACCTTTGCTGTTCTTTTCCAAAATGAAGAGCGTTTAATTCTTTTCTTGGTGTCTTTTCCATCTTGTTTGTGGGCCCATTAGGATGAATTCCATTCATCACTTGAAAACATTTTCTCCAAGTTCTATGCTTGGGAAAGGAGAGATTGCAACGTGAGGAAGTGAGTTGCAAATCTAGTAACTGCAGGCCTAACAAGCTCCCTGCCCTGTGTGTGTCTCCTCATCAAGCTCAATACCCAATCGTGGTTGTAGATGTATTTAGTGATGCTTTTGGCATGCTCTATAGTGTCCTTGATCCAATCCTATTTGCATATGTCCTCAAGCATGAGGTCTATGCAATGTGCCGCACATGGAGTCCAAAATATGGTTTTATGTTTTTCCTCTAACATCTTACCAACAAGAACATTGTTAGAGGCATTATCTGTAATGATTTGTACAACATTACCTGCCCCCACCTCCTCAACAACCTCATCCAAAAGATGAAATAACAGATTTGCATCTTTCACCTGATCAGATGCATCAGGTGATCTCAAAAACATGGTTCCTCGTGGGCAAGAGACAAGAAAGTTTATGAGAGTACAACCCTTCTGATCAGTCCATCCATTTGACATGATAGTGCATCCTATTTTGACCCATGAATGTTTGAAATCCTTTAGGTATTCATCTATGGACACTATCTCTTTTTGCAAAAGAGATCCCCTCAAGTCATGTATACTTGGGCCTTTGAAGCCCTTACCAGCAGCTATAACAACATCCCACATAGGTTAGTAATAAGAAGAGCGGGAAGCATTGAAGGGGAGATCAGTGCCATACCACCATCTAGCTATGTACTCATAGGAAACTTCTTTGTATTTCTTCTTCCATTGGTCATCTAAGGTGACAAAACTTGTGTTGGAGGCAACTAAGAAACATTGGCACTGGCAGAGGATGTAAAATGGCTTTGAATGCCACCCTTCTTTTTTTATTTACCCTTCTCTTGTGTAATCTCGGAGGGTGCAACATACTGAAAAGGATCCCTAAGATCAGTAGAAGGGATAAATGAAGAGCCTTCAATTGAACCAGGAGCATAGGTCCTACCCATCATTTCAACAAGCCTACTCTTCTTTCCTACTTCTTCCTCTATTTCTCTTTGCCTAGCCTTACTCTCTTCAAAATTCTTAAATTGTTCTTGCATATCAGCTCTAATCTGTCCAACAACATCTAGTGGAGCTTCACATGCCTTCACTTGGCCTTTGATGGAAACCAAGTGTTGTTTAAGCCTGTAAATTCCCCCACCCTTAATCAACTTCTTGCAATACTTGCAATACATCACCCCATCAAAAACATCTACATGGGCCCATGCAGAATCTTTTGCTTTTGGGGCCATTTCTGATAGGCTGAAAGTTGAGACAACGAGCAAAATTATAAAATTATAAAATTACTGTTTAAGTCTTTTTATATAATATGAGGGCAAAGTTGCAAACTGTAAGTTAATTTTTTTGCATTTGGTAAACTGTAAATACAAATTTTAATTTTTTTATAAAACTTTGATAAACTAGTTACTTACCTCTGATATTGAAGAGTAGCACTGTCCACTTCTTGTACATCTGATAAATTGTGCACCCTTCTTATGTGTCCACTCAGTCCACTATCCACTCACTCCACTATCCACTGTCCATTGTCCAACTCCACTCACTCCACTGTTTATTGTCTTAAGTCTCCAACTGCCATGGTAGGCTGTAGCACCCTTCTTGTGTGCATGGTAGGTTGTAGGCTGTAGCAACTACCAACATGAACAGTCCACAAATCCACTCCAGACTCTCCTCCAAAGTCCAAACATCAAACAAAAATAACAAAAGTTGGCTTACGAGAGTGAGTGAGTGAGTGTCTTGTTACTTGTAGTTGGGTTGGGTTGGGTTGGGTGGGTATTAGCCTCTAGGTTAGGGATTAGGTTAGGTAATGTTAAAATAAAAAACAAAACAATAAAAATAAATAAAAAATAAAAAAAATGCACTATTGGGTCGTAACTCGGTCGGTCGGACCGGATCGGTTTGGTGACTGAACCAACCGGTTCAATAACAAACCGATCACCGATCCGGTTTACTTGCCGGTTTGGTACCGAACCGGTGAATCGAGGGGTTCCGAAACCGGTTAGACCAGTTTTTAAAACTATGCTTTTAATGATTTTTTAGGGTTTGTCACCCACAATCATGGGTCTAAATCTCATAAAACATAAAATAGTGATAAAAAAAGATGAAATGCTTCAACTTCATGTTGAGTTGTGTTGCCCACCAATGTGCACACCGTCAGCAGAAATCTTTCGAAAGTTGTTTCCCAAGTGGAAAAGGTGTGGCCTTGGGGCAAGCAAAGAGTGAGGTGCTGTCACCTGATCCCAACTCCTCTGTTTAGGAAAACACCTAACGAAGCCAAGGAGGGTAGACCCTACAAAGAGTTTCTAAGGCTCTTGTGTTTTCAAAACGTTTTTTGGTGTATGATGAGGATGGGTGTTTTTAAGAGTTTGTTAAAGAGATTTACAATAACAGTTTAAAAATCCAAGTATGTACTTGCAAGATAATTAAAGATGCACAACCACTTGATAATGACAATTTAAAAGTAAAGCAGCCATAGCATGATATGAAAATAGATAAAACAAGTGCTCCAGATAGATAATATGCAAATGAATAATTAATAAGACCAGTACCAAATGGAGTCAATGTAGTACTTGGGATGCTTGATACAAACCTTGGGTGTACTTGAGAATGTTTTGCAAGTGTTCTTGGTAAATTTTATTGTAAATTTTAGGGGTGAAGTTGACTATTAAAAGGGAAGGGGATCTCCAAGATATACCTCCCGATACTGGAGATATGCCTGGGTAATAGTCTAAGTGATTCCATACAAGAACATGTGGGTTGTCTAGAGTCTCTAAAACGGTGTTCAACTCTACACCAAAGAGGATGTAACCTAACTGTGCTTTCAAGGTCTCGGTACAGTGTTCCCGCGTTCCCACGCAGAATTTACCCACTTTCAATTATTAGTGATCAACGCCAAATTTTCGTTGGTTTTCTTGGGAGAGTGTTTTATTTATGGTTGAAGTTGATAAAAATGTGAAGATTTAATGTATCTACAACTGCTTCTGGGTATCCCACAGGTGGGTAGAGCATACACAATGTAGTAAATGTAAATTACAATTTTATTAAATGTTGTGAACAAAAACCACTGAAAAAAAACTCTCCGACAGAGAGCACTGTTGATCCACCTTATGGAGAGATTCAAGAGATTTCTAAAATAGGTAAAAAATGCTGAAGTAAATGAACTGAAAATTAAACAACAAAATCTCCGACGGAGAGCACTCTTGATCCACCTTTCAGTGAGATTCAAGAAATTTTATGTTCTTTTTATTTAGCAATTTATATGAAAATGAAAATATAATATATACAGCCCTTCAAGGATGGATTGTGTGCTTGTGGTTGCAAATAAACTAAACATGAAAAAATAGGAGTTTTTTTTCTAATTACTACAGCCAAGAATCTCTTTCCGACCTGGATGTCATATTCGAGAAAGCAAGGCTGGGTAAGTATTCAATTTTGCAAGAAGGAAAAAATAGAACTTTAAGGAACAATGATTGATCTATCTTACTTGCAAAAAAAAAAATGAAAATACTCTAATACTGTGCAAGTATAAAGCAAATAAATGGACAGATACAGGCTCCCCCTGTTGTCGCCCAAAAGGAAAGCACACCGGCTCGATGACAACTCTCGAGAGAGAAGCCAATGTCACCACACTCCTCTCTCCTCGCTTCAGGTTGGCTCTTCTCCAACTCTAGGGGGGCTTCCCTAAGGTAGGATCGCTAAGGTAGGTTCAACGAAGGGCAAGGTGATCTGAAGAGGCTGCCTTAGAGAAACATATGTAACAAAAAGGAAATTTGGATTGACTGATGGGAAGGAAGGTAGGATCAGTCCTTGAGGGAAAACCAGTGTCAGTATCAGAAGGGAGAATGGAGTCAAAACAGGACTCAGGGAGGCCTTGCGTTTCACAGAAGTGAGATTAAACTAGTACGTTCCATAATCAAAGGCAAGGAGAATGTAAGTATAACTAACTACTGTCCATTACTGCTAAGACCTTTAAAAACATAACGGCGACAAACAACTTGACAGCTGCAAATGCTTGCCCAATGGACTAGACTATTGTTGAATTATTGTAACTTCGAAGAATATTCTAAATATATTTTTGTGGTCCCCGATGCTCCTATCAGGAGAATTACTTGTATTACTTTGTACCCCTATGTTCCTATAAGGAGAATTACTAAAAGTCATGAGAAAGTCCCCTCCGTTGTAAGTCGGGTCATTAGTACCCTAGTTGTGGTTACTCGAACCTACATAATTAAATTAGGATTACTCGACCCTACGTATCTAAGTCTAATATTAAATGAAGGGAAGAATATAAATAGAGGGAGGCGCTCCTCATTTGAGACACTCACACTCACTTGTGTAGCGCATAAGAGAGAGAGAGAAAGAACTGTAGCTGGAGAAGGAGGAGGATCAGTCTTTTGGGTCTTACCTTTTATCTTTTGGGGCATCTATATTTATGAAGCTTTTGCTGGGTTTTTCCCATTAGGGTTTTCCCAGGATAAATCTTTGTGTTCTTTTTTGTGTGGTTGTGCTTGTCTATCTTTCAGTGATATTTTGGCTTATGGTTATGTTGTTATAATCCTAAATGTTTTAAGATCTAATATAACCATAAAAACTTAACATGGTATCAGAGCCACCCTGAAAGAAGTCATTGTGCAGCCGAAACAGTGCTACAGCTACAGCTATTGAAGATTAGGGTTTCATGCTTGAAAATCCTAAAATACTAAAACCAGTAGTTTTGGTAGATTCACTATATCTCCACATTCGAGAAGGCTCAGGAGCCGAAACTTTCACAGGCCAAAGATAAATTCCTGATGTACACTGTGTAAAAGTTTTAGCCTTAGATTCGCTATATTCTAGGAGATATAATTCCTTCAAGTTAGGGTTCCAGCCTCCCTCACGATTCAGCCTTAAACAGGTCACCTAGGGAGAATTGCTATATCTCGGGCTACGAAGGTCCAAATGAAATTTCACAAGATGTTCCAGAAAGGGAATAGACTGTACTTTCTGTGGTAAAAATTTTAGACCCCAAAGATGAAACAGTGACACGTGGCAGTCCGTACAAGTTCACTCTTCTGAACAGTCCCGAAATGAGTCACCTTGGGAAAACGCACATAAGTTCCAATTGGTAAAACCAATTCTGTTCTAACCAGCGGTGTTGGAGCGAGAACATGCAAAGC
Organism: Pseudotsuga menziesii; assembly: GCA_001517045.1. Lineage (NCBI taxonomy): Eukaryota > Viridiplantae > Streptophyta > Pinopsida > Pinales > Pinaceae > Pseudotsuga > Pseudotsuga menziesii. The sequence goes on from LPNX010535333.1 coordinate 393,662, forward strand.
TATCTCAGTACGAAATTTCAGACACAGAGGAGCCGTAATTTCGGAGATATCACAGAAACAATATCAAGCATTCTACAGAAAAAAAACTAAAGAAAACTAGGGCATCAGATATTTTGCAATTCTGATCACAGTTTTGGGAAAATGAATATGCTGCTCAGCTCACCTTCAGGAGGCGCATCTTTCTATCCAATCAGATCTTAAAGATTCCAAGTTTTAAAAATTAGGGTTTCTATGACAAACCCTAGATCAACCAGATCCGGAACCAGGAAGAACACCTCAAATCGGTAAGATCTAATCTTTTGCCATTTACATTTGAGGTTCTCATTTCAAAATGACCTAGCACCCCAGCTTGATGACAAGCTTGGTGAAGCTGAAAACTTCCGAGCATGGAAGCATAGGATTTCACTGGTTCTTGAAGAAACTAAATTAGACACCTACATAAGTGGAGAGGTTCCAGTTCCAAAGGGAAATGAGGCTAAAGCCTTACACAAGAAGAAACTCGACTCATAATAAGAGAAGAGAAGATGGGAGCAACTGAAGATCAAGCGCTCACGATTCAAAGAAAATGAGGAATATGAAGAACTCAGTTCTTGAAAAACCTCTTATCCATCTTAGCATTTGGATAAGAAATGATGATGTCATGAATGAAGAAGATGATGAAGCAGAAGGATCAAGGAGGAGTCTACCCATGAAACGAATAAAAGATAAGTATTCAATTGTCATTTCATGATATTGTTTTATATTCAATTGATGTGTTATGCATGATAGAATGTTTGCATTAATGACAGTATACTATTAATATGCATGTGATGGGTAAGTAGCTCATGGTGCTATACAACTCTCCATTGCTACTTATCTAGAATGAAACCTCTTTGCTAACATATTGGATTAGTGCATGAAAGGCATCTAGAAAGTTTCCGTGAGATATTGATGAATGTTGTATTGGCTAAACATTTGCATGATGCCTAAGAATTTGCCGTTATGCATGTGTTCTATAAAATGGTTCTAACCATGCAACTAGTGCATTTGACTTGTAGGAAAGGTCCTGTACAACCGCCTACAAGAAAAGAAGGATGAGACTTGTGTTATCACATATATAGTAGCCGGGCTACCATATTCTATTTTTCAGATACAGTGCATTTTTCAGCCAGATCTCTTACATATGAGATGCTGAGATGAGCAGTTTTGTCGGATCATTATTTTATTTGTGGACTATTGTACTCTCCCATGTCAGGACTAAGTCTCAAGACACTCAAATTTGAGGACTGATGTAGCCATTTAGTCATTTACAGAGCAATTATTGATGCCTAGATTTATATCAGTACTTTCTCATTGGACAGATGATGGTTCAAATGGATTATATGCATGATTATGACTCGGGTTTTATTATATTGTGTTACGGTTATCATTGCTCTTATACTCATCTTTGTGACATGTATTAACATGTAGTGTCATGATCTGGCGGTCATAATTATATGTACTTGGATGTATTTTGTATTATGCATTGATGTCCCTTCTTAGACTTGGAAGTTCTTGATCTATACTCATTTGTTTTACCCTCCTTAGGGAGAAGAGACGTAGTCATTCCCACCATTGTTTTGGCTTGCTAGTGTTGGCTTCATCATTCATTGTCTCCACCCATCCATTACCTTCCAATTTTGTTTTAACCTGACTTACTACTTGACTTGTGGCATGGAGGACCTTTCCCCACTAGAACCTTCGCTAGACAAGCCTCCCTGTTTATATTGTGTCTCGGCTCTGAGTTAGTGACAGAACTTGCCTTTGGTGAGTTGGATTGTATGCCTAAATCATTCTGGTCGATTGTCCCAATGTTTGGCACTATGCAGAACTCCCCCTGGTCACTTGAGATGTTGTTGGCTAAAACTGAAAGCTCAAGTACTACTTGTATTGGAAAAATGTTATATATGCACCCATGGAAAATGAAAATGCTAAACTGTGTTTCTTAACATATGTGAAAAAGGGCAAGAGCAATGAAATGCTAAAATACCCCTTGAAGGGTATAAGAAAAGGTCCCAAAAGCAATGATTAAATATATGCTATATCCAAATATTACTGACCTTATAAATTTGAATATGTCCCAGATGAAAGCTGCGATTAGTAGTGCTTTTAAGCAATGGCGAAGTCCCAAAGGGTCATATAGGCCAAAAAGGCCATGGAAATAAAATTGATGGTCCTAATGAACTTGGATCAAATTTGATGTAGACATAATGCCTAAGTTGAATAAGCACTCTCTGAACAACTCAACCATTTGTGAGGCACTGCCATTCCCTGTGTTTGTTGCTTGTCCAGCATGTGGTTATAGTGAGTATTCCGCTTCCATATTCATGATATTAAGTAGGAAGTCATCCTTTGCCCTAGCCTTGTCAATTTCATCCTTCACCCTTCACTACCAAATTGACTACAACTATGAAGTGAGTATAGTTCCGAAAGTCTAGTCTGAGTAATAATAAAAAAAGCCCTATATATGTATTTGGTTGATGTACCGTCAGTGAAATGAAAGCTACTTGTTGTGATTGTTGCTTAAATGATTTGTAGAGAATGTCTTAGCCTTATAACACTTGCAGCAGATGGATAATAGTCTGAGTTATATTATTGGTATCTGGTCACTTACAAATGATTATATTGTCTATTGGTTATGGTTGATGATCAGGTAGAGACCTGAAAAGGGTATGAATACACACCCTGGATGGATTTGGACTCTCCAAGTCTAATGAGACAGTTTATTTTCAGTTTCGGGCACTTGCAAAGATGGTCAGGCTCATTTTACTTTTCTGATGCAGTTTTGCTTCACAGGATGATGTGTCTGAGCAGGGAGATATTTTATTTGGATCTGCTAGGGCGCTGTATGGAGCATAAGGGGTGTAGCCACTTGATTTTACCATAGTACCCCCATCCTAGAAAGCCTGGTGGGCTCAATTGGACAAAGCAGACACCCTAGGAGGCTGTTTTAGCAAGTTCACATTTCCCGAGGCAGATTAAAAAATGATTAAATGGCTATTGAAGAAATCAATTTGGGCTACTAAGGCAAGGAAATGACATGGGATGAGTCATGATGATGAGAGTGATGTCCTCCGCACCTTCTCCAACAATTGCAGCACCTGATTGGGCCCACAGCTATTTTTTGGGCATTTTTATATTAGTTTCTGGAGCTTTTGGGAGGCTCACGATTTCCTCAAGGAGGCACAAAGTCAAAAAATTAAAATATTATATTATTTTATTGTGCCATGGGGCACCCAGAGGGAGTTAGTTAACACTCCATGGACCCACCATGTGCTTCATTTATTTCTTGTTGAGTGGGGTACCCTCTTTATGGGTGATCTAGTCTACTTTGGTACTTTATGGTTATATTGATCCATGTATTGTATGTTGAGCTCATCTCAACTATTGATTAGAACATTTTATCTTTTAATCTTAGCCACCCGTTTTGAAAGTAGTTAGGATTTTAGTTCTCTCATTTCTATTTAAAGGAGAGAGCTTATCATTTGTAAAGGGTCTTTGGCTCTTGGATCTGATTAATAGAAAGATTTTTTGTGGATATTTTCTGGATCTGCTTTGCATCTGATGTTCTTCGATGGTGATTGGAAAATCTCTTGCTTCCTAGCATTCGGAATATTTTGTGAGATGTATACCTTTTTTCGGGATCTTTGTCTTGTCTACAGGAGGGTGTTTTCAGATGGAGCGTTTTTACAGGGGGACCTCAACTTACTCAGATTGTTTTCGTCTTGTATCAGGAGGTTTTCAATAGCTTCATTGTGATCTATGATTACATCTTGTTACTTTTCTATAGATCCAGCCTTTTCTTTCATGGTACAGCAAATCTGATACTGTTGAAGTTTGCTTGTGCAAGATAGGGGGGCGCATTGGTCACTTGGAGCATAACGTTGGTCCTAGAACTCACTCAGATCTTCCAGAATTGATCAAGATGGCGGGGATCATCATCATCAAGGCATCTACAAGCATTTCCAGGTAAGATCGAACAAGTAAGTCTCTTCTCTTTCAGATCTCAATCCATTGTACCTGCTTTTCTTCAATTTTTCTGAAAAACTCCTAAATAATAAAAATCCAAAAAAATACTTAATCGAGGAGCCACTTGATCTTTAAACAAACCATTTCTGGGTTTTGTAGATCAGGCATCCCCCTCACTGAATCATCCTCAACGCTGTCCAAATTGTGACTGGTTTGTCCTAGATCTGACTGCTCAAACCCCAACTCCCCCACTGAAATTTTGACTTTTTCTAGAGTTGACTCTTTCCGGAAAATAATCACATGGGTTGGTAGATCAGGTCTCCCTCATTCCAAAACACCTCCAACACTGAGCTAGTTCCTACCAGGTAGCCCTAGATTTGAAAAACTGACTTTCAGCATCCTAGCTTCCCTCATCAGATTTTGACTTTTCTAGATCTATTTTTTCCTGAAATTTTTTGACTTAGGTTTGTAGATCGGGCCATCCTGATCTCATCTCTACTCCAAACGTTGAGCTGATAGTCTCCTGGTTGCCCTAGATCTGCAGATCTGCCTCTCCAAACCCTAGCGCTAGCCCTCCTTCTACTGGTTTCCCTATAACCTGAATCTTTTGGGGTAAATACTTTTCTGGGTCCATAGATCAAGGCATATCCCAGGTGGGTTCACTTAAACGTTGTGTTGATACTGACTCCATTACCCAAGGCTCAACAGGCACTAATCTTCAAGCATAGCGCTAGCCCTATTTTGACCTCTTTCCCCCGAAAGTTGACCGCTCCTTGATAACTCAAGTAACCTAGCATTTTCATATCTCTCACGGAGTCTATCTCTTTGGTACTAGACAGTCCCAACTTTGTCCTTACTCACCCTGTCTCAGTTACGTTTCCCAAGACAGTGGTTATCTTCATCAGTTGCTAGTACCTCAACCCTAGATCTAGTATTACCCCTCTAAGTCACTTTGGATCAACCCTCATATGACTGAAACCCTTATCCAAAGCCCAATTCCACTTAGTATCATCATCCATAGATCTAGGGTTTCCAATTAACTTACACCTTATGTACCTCAAGCCATGCTTGATATGATCTGGTGTCTAGATCTGATCTCTCCTGTCAAGAGTAGATTTGGGTCTCCCCCGTTGTTGTCTTGGACTTAGATAACATAAAGCGAAGACTGCCTTGATTGGCGTAACAACCATCCATTTGGGAGTCTAGGTAGTCTTGGTTCCACCTCCTTAGTTGCTTGCCCCTCTACCATCCATCATAGATCCACCTCACACACGCAACTACAAGGTTGGTGACAACAACTTCTTCCAAAGAACAAGTGATGACAATTCAAGATTCACTCCAATAAACATGAATTTGAAGCTCCCAAGGTCAAAGACACCGTGACGAAAGAAAGAGCTTCAGAGAGCGGTAGATCCACCTCAAAAATATGAAGACCTTGGGTACAACAGATAACTCAAGATGAAAAAAAGTATGGCGAAACTTCCAAGAGGCCTTGGACACACTCTAGTTCTGTAACACAGTTGGGTGACATCATCGATGCTAACCTTTCCGGCTATGAAAGAAGCTATGATCAAAGAGTAACAATTGATCATGGGGAATGATGTCTATGATATGGTTTTGAGATCTGAAGGGAAGCCCGTAGTGTCTTCCATATGAATTTACAAGAACAAGTGTACAAAGCAAGGTTTATTTGCCTCAGAAAGAATAGACTATGGCATGATATACTCTATTGACCAGACACACTTCTCCAGTGGAGGTATGTATCGAGCAGAGAACCACCTGTACAGAATATGCTTTGTACGAGATCGGAAGGCACCCATAGAAAAGCACATCCAGGAGCTTGATAGATCACCTAGAGTGATGAATATTTTAACCTTTGCTACAAGGATGAAGATGGAAACCTATAGAAGACAACAAGCTCACAGATGGGTGCATGAGGAACTTTTCGACAAAGTTCAAGATAAAGGGATCTTGGTAAACTGAGATAGATTCATAGTAGCAGAGAATGCTACCTGTCACTCTAGTACAGAATGAAGATGGAAAATGATGCTCCGCTTCAGGGGGAGTGACTACAGAAGATCTCTAAGTTTGACATGGTACGACATGATGGGCAGCTTCCTGATAGACCGAGATTTTACCAAGAGTAAAGTGGGTTCAAACCTTCAAGGTTGAATGCGGAAGACTAGGATATGTTGATGACCTAACAGAATGATGGAAGAATACCAGAATGATGTTTGGGATATAATAACCAAACCGGAAAGCAAGAGCGTGGTATCTTCCAAGTGGACTTGCAAGACAAAACATGTTGCTGATGGAAGGCAATAATTGTGGCTAGAGGATTCTCTCAGAGAAAGGGAATTGATTATGAAGAGACACTTGCTCCAGGAAGCAAGGTACACTTCCATCAGAACTATCATGGCACATGCTTCCATGATGAAGTGGGATCTACACCAGATGGATGTAAAGAAAACCTTCCTGAATGGTATGATTGAGGAAGAGGTTTACATCGAACAGCCACAAGGATTTGAAGTTGAAAATAGACGAACTCACGTATGCAAGTTGAAGAAGGCCCTGTATGGCCTGAAGCAAGCTCCCGGAGCTTGGTATGGAAGGATAGATAGTTTCTTGACGAGCATGGGTTTTGCCAAGAGTAAAGAAAATCCTAACCTTTACTTCACGGTTATAAAAGATGAACCTGTCATACTATTACTGTATATGGATGATCTATTTTTGACGAGGAATGAGAAACAAATTGTAGAATGCAAGAAGAAGCTCGCTGAAGAGTTTGAGATGAAAGACCTTGGTCTAATGCATTATTTCCCAAGTCTGGAAGTATGGCAGAACTCAGAAGGAATCTTTCTCAATTAGGGAAAGTATGCAGTGGAATTTTTGAAAAGATTTGATATGTTGGAATGAAAAGCCATGGCCACACCCATGGATTCCAACCTGAAGTTGTTAGCTGATGACTCATCAGAGTTAGTGGATGTGACTCAATACAAACAGATTATTGGGTCGTCAATGTATCTAGCCAATACCAGACCAGACATTTGTTTTGCTGTGAACACCTTGAGTCAGTATCTAGTTCAACCTAGACGGCTTCACCTATAGTTGCAAAACATGTGATGAGAAATCTGAAAGGGACTATAGACTTTGGTCTATACTATGATGGAAACCATGATTACAGATTGTATGGCTATACAGATGCAGATTGGGCTAGAAGTGTCTTAGACAAGAAAAGCACATCAGGTGGATGCTTTTGTCTGGGGTCTGCTATGATTTCATGGTTTAGCAAGAAACAGTCTAGTATTGCTCTTAGCACGACCGAAGCAGAATACATAGCAGCTTGCTCTGCTGGTTATGAAGCCATATGGCTTTGAAAGCTGATGTCAGGTCTCTTTGACCTAGAGATGGATACTACAGTGATTCCATGTGATAACCAGAGTTGTATAAAGATGACAGAGAGCCCTGTGTTCTATTGAAGCACATAGAAATCTGGTATTTCTACATACGAAGATGATGATGTTTAAGTATTCCCATACTAAAGATATAGATGATGTTTCGGTATTTCTATATTGAAGATACAGATGATGATGCTTTCAGTATTCACATACTGGAGATACAGATAATGATAGTTCAATATACACATACTAAAGATGTAGATGATGATGGTTCAAATGATGATGTTACAAGATGATGATTCAACACTGATGTGTTGATGAAGCCTCTGTCTTAGGTAAAGTTCGAACACTTTCGAGACAAGCTTGGTGTTTTTCGGAAAGACCTTCCTCAAAAGGGGGAGCACTGATGTTGCAGTGGGATTGTATCATCCCTGGACACTTGTCCTAAAGTGATCCAGTGATTTCGGTCCTCGAGAATGAAGAGGGATTGTATCATCCTGGAACATTTGTCCATAACGGATCCGGTGACTTCGGTCCTCGAGAATGTGGTGGGATTGTATCATCCCTGAACTTCGGTTCAGAACGGAATCGGTGACTTCAGTCCTCGAGAATGTGGTACGATTGTATCATCCTTGAACTTTTGTTCAGAATGGATCCAGTGACTTCGGTACTCGAGAACATGGTAGGATTGTATCATCCTTGAACTTTTGTTCAGATTGGATCCGGTGGCTTCGGTACTCGAGAACGTGGTAGGATTGTATCATCCTTGAACTTTGTTCATAATGGATTTGGTGACTTTAGTACTCGAGAACGTGGTAGGATTGTATCATCCTTGAACTTTTGTTCAGAACAGATCCAGTGACTTCGGTACTCGAGAACGTGGTAGGATTGTATCATCCTTGAACTTTTGTTCAGAACGGATCCAGTGACTTCGATACTCGAGAACATGATAGGATTGTATCATCCTTGAACTTTTGTTCAGAACAGATCCGGTGACTTCGGTACTTGAGAACATGGTAGGATTGTATCATCCTTGAACTTTTGTTCAGAACGGATCCGGTGACTTCAGTACTCGAGAACGTGGTAGGATTGCATCATCCTTGGACTTAGTCCTAAAGTGATAGGGAGTGATTATCCCGTAATTGAATCTGGTGACTTCGGTTGTCGAGAATGTGGTGGGATTGCATCATCCCTGGACTTTAAGTCCAAAAGTGATCTGAAGACTTTCGTCTTCATATTGTGGATTGCAGATTGTTGCTGATGATGATGATGTTACTGATCGAAAGATCAGAATGTGATGATGATGATGTTACTGATCAAAAGATCAGAATGTGATGTTGATGATGTTGCTAATTGAAAGAGCAAAGTATGATGATGATTGCTGATCGAAAGATCAGAATGTGCTGATGATGATGTTTCTGATCGAAAGTTCAGAATTTGATGATGATGATGATGCTGATCGAAAGCTCAGAGTATGATGATGATGATGATGCTGATCGAAAGTTCAAATGATGATGTTGCTGATCAAAATGATGTTGTCGATCGAGCGGTCAAAGTGTTGTTGCTGCTGAAGTCTGAAGATGAAGGCTATATGTTGAAGATGATGAAAAGCTTCCAATGATTTATAGATGTATCACCTTGATAATGATGTTGATGATGCCCTCTCTCTCCTACAAATGTTGTTGTTGATGTTGTTTTAGAATGCCCTTATCGTTAAGGGGGAGTGTTGAATTATCGTAACTTCGAAGAATATTCTAAATATATTTTTGTGGTCCCTGATGCTCCTATCGGGACAATTACTTGTATCACTTTGTACCCCGATGTTTCTATCGGGAGAATTACTAAAAGTCATGAGGAAGTCCCCTCCGTTGCAAGTCGGGTCATTAGTACCCTAGTTGTGGTTACTCAAACCTACATAATTAAATTATGATTACTCGAGCCTACATAACTGATTCTAATATTAAGTGAATGGAAGAATATAAATAGAGGGAGGCACTCCTCATTTGAGACACTCACACTCACTTGTGTAGCGCATCAGAGAGAGAGAGAAAGAACTGCAGCTGGAGAAGGAGGAGGATCAGTCTTTTGGGTTTTACCTTTTATCTTTTAGGGCATCTATTTTGAGGAAGCTTTTGTTGGGTTTTTCCCATTAGGGTTTTCCCAGGATAAATCTTTGTGTTCTTTTTTGTGTGGTTGTGCTTGTCTATCTTTCAGTCATCTTTTGGCTTATGGTTATGTTGTTATGATGGTAAATGTTTTCAAATCTGATATAACCATAGTGGAAAAAATCGGCATCGACAAAAAATCGGCGAGGGTCCAGAAAACATTTTCTCGACAACATCGATGAAAAAATCGGCAAAAATCAGCAAACCACGGTAAGCATTAAAAAATGCAAATTTCGTACTTCAATAGGGTCAAAATTTCCTTACTGATTTTTTCCCCTATTTGCCAATTTTTCTCGATTTTTCTCGATTTTTTCTTGATTTTTTCCAATTTTTCCCAATTTTTTCCCGATGTTTGCCGATTTTTCCTGATGTCCAATATGTCGATTTTTTGAAAAAATCGTGATTTTTTTGGGCCAAAAAATCGGCAGCCAGAAAAAATTGCGATTTTTCGAGACATTGCCTTAAAATCGGCTATTTTTTCCACTATGGATATAACCATAAAAACTTAACAATTATAGCCTTCTATGCTAGGTTTACTCTACATCTTATGAAAAACACTCAACCATGAAAGAGATGCCCAATATGTCCAAAAAACCAACATAATTTTTCTATTCAGCTCAATGGGGAACAATCCTCCCAACTTTTTCCCTCTGTTACAATGAAAGAGCTATGCTCTTTATAGGCCCAAAAGGCTTTTCTCACCTTTTCTAAAAATAAAAAACAATAAAAAAAACCAAGTGGAACAAGATCCACTTTTTCCTCCCATCGAATACATGATAAACTCCAATAATTTGTGACTTTTACTTTAACTAGCTCATAAAAAATAAAAATAAAACTAGTTCACTTGAATGGACTCCCACTTTGACTGACGTTGATTGCCCACGAAACCACTAACCCCAACACTGAGAGCCGAATTCTTTTTGAGGTGAAACAACTGCCAAACACCTACCAATCAGAAATGATTGATACCAACCTTTCTACTCAGCCACTTACTGGCCATAATCAACGGTTTTGTTTTGATAAGTCGTGTCTTCAAAAGGAATAATCAACTCATCCCAGACTGTAATTGACTTCCAAAAACTCCACACGGGCCCAGTCCACACTCCAGTTGCCAAAGGACCCTCGAGCCGAGTTGTAATGGTGAAGATACTCCCCGTAAAAACTGCCCAACTACCAATAGAAAAGATGGGTTCCAACGCCACGCTTCAGCTACCAAAGCAAAACGCGTCGTAATGATGAATGCAACCAAAATCCACGTCTTCGGCTGCAAAGGAAAAGCATGAAGATACCCAACAACTGCTATAGCGAGGAAATTGTCTGCCCACGAGTTGACCTGTTCAACTACTACCGTGGCATACATCTCCATCAAGATCTGCGAGTGGTAACTTGTGACCCTTGATCTGCGGGTGGTAACTGGTTGCAATTATCTTCAAATTGTGCCAACCTTAATCGGCTGCCAATTAAGCGAATTGATAACCCGATAGATTTAAGCAAATCATGTTTTGTGGAGTCACTATTTTGTGACGGTTTCCACAAAAATCGCTATTTCTGTCAGTCATTCAGAACAAACATTCGATTCCACGATTTTGGCTGCCAACGATATATGGGTTGTGATCTCTGGCGAGTTAATCTTCTCCTTGAAAAATTGATTCAGCATCCTATGATAAGTGGAACTGACGAAGAAACTTGATCATCATAATCTTTTCTGAGTCAATAGTGTCACCAGCCACTAGTTTCCATAAAATGACTTCAAACATGCCATATTTGTAAAGCCGCTTCATGGCATTGTCGTTGACAGTTGAAACATGAGAAATTATTTCCAATATCCTCCCAAAAAAAGGTGCCTTTGCTCAAAGAAGTATTTGCACAAGATGACAAAGGACTTCTTCCCTTGAAATCCTGCAAATTGTTGTAGAAGGTGGGAAGCTCTCCATATTGTTGTTAGCTCCAGAAACCCTCAAAACAGCTTCGAGCAAGGACACCTTTTGGAAGCACGGAGACTAGCAGCTGTTTGGATTCACTGTTGCCTTCTATCATAATATACAGAATATCAACACTCAATTTCCAGATCTCATCCTTCTCATTGAACAATGCATTTTTCAAGTGCACTAAGACAATGCCATGGCTTAAGCAGAGTTTTTGCATATGATGCACGGATGATTTTAAGGAACCATACTTATTTAAAAGTGTATAATTGTTGGGGAATCTTACCAATTCTTAGAATGTCAACTATAAAATATTTGGCTATATTTTTCTAAAAATATTTCAAATTCTAAGGATTTTATATCGTTTATATCATAATTTGGCAATTTTTAGAGTGAAAAATTTTTACTGCATCAAAATTGGGCGAAATAAGGCTTCAAAAAATGCAAATTAGCGAATTTTTTTTTGAGAAAAAACATGGAAAAATAGCCCATGGGCTATATTTCACCCCTAAAATTATGATGACGAAATTCTGGACTTGTCTTGGTTAACAAAGACTCCAGAAGCATAGAATTCCATTGAAAAATCACAGTGCTAGGACACCTGAAAATTTCACAAATTACCTTAGCTGCTGCTATAATCAAAGTATCCACAGCCTTTAACCATGCCCTTACAGATTCATTTTCAATGTACTCAAAAAATCATGGACGTAAAGATGACCTCCAAAACGCCTAATATCTGGAGCACATTGTTCTTTGCACGTGAATGGTTATGAAGAGTTGCCACTAGTTGTTGCATGTTATCTAGATTCAACAGCACCAATTTATTTGCTGATTCTAACTTTGGTAAATAATTATCCATGGGTCCTCTCTCTACAGAAAACTTCAATGAGCCTCAAACGGCAAATGAAGCAAGATAAGCCAAAACACCATTTTTTGATTGTATACACCCATGTCAAAATGGGAGGGTTACATATGGCTCCATAGGGAAAAGCTCATGCTGCAAACACAAGTTATCTTTCAAACTTTTGACCATATAGCACATCGGGGCACATGCTTGATCAATATAACACTGAAGAGGGCTGAAATAGGCAATGGGCAACCCTTCTTCAATCTGACTTGTGTCATTCAATAGCCTCTCATGAGGCAAATCTCCAACACAAGTTTTATTAGTTTCAAAATATACCTGAGCATTAGAGGAAATTTGGGGTCTAAAATGGGCCTTATAAGAAAACGTGCCAAAATAAGTTTTTGTGAGTTGGAATTCAAGAACCAATAGAATTTCAATAAAATAAGTCAACCATAATGGTTGAATTGACATATTTGTCATTAAAAAAAACTACTTTTTTTGTTCGTATTTTCGACATATCTCCCTGTGTTTTTTGTAATGTCCTCTTCCAATTAGGCCTTAAGGCCCCAAAACCGCTAACCTATGTGATTCCTGTGGGTTCGAGCAGTTACTGACAGCTAGGGAATCAGCTAAGAACTGATGCCATCCATAGAAGATCTAGGGCATCATCATTTGGTCGAGAAGGGCCACCGGGGCCAAAGGCCACCTTCGTGCATGCCATCCTAGCATTATTTAATAATGCATGCACTCTTTAAGTCTCCATCCGCATGCATGCAAGTCAACGGTAAATTAGAAGATAAAGTGACCTAATTAGGTCAAAGATAAGGTTTTGCACAGTTGAACTTTATAAATAGAGGATAAAGCGAAAGGAGACTTCACTTTGGATTATGATTATTTTGGGAGCTCTTCGATAGCAACACAGCGTGCAGCACAGCAGTTGGAGTTGGAGACGGAGTCTTCAGCTAACAGGATTTCGGCAGTGAAACATCTGTCCTAGTCTTATTACGAGTAAGCCATACAGGTTCACCACTTGTTCTTCATTCATTCATCAGTTATCTAGTATATGGTATAGATCGTTGCAGGGACACGTGTGCAACCGTAAGAGGGGGTTTTCAGCCAGAAAGCCCTAATTAGCTACTGGGCCTTCAGATCTCAGTTTCCATCTGAAACTCGGGCACCATTCTCATCATCAGCTTCATACTCCGGTACCCAGTGAGTTTCAGATCCATCAGTGCTCATCTGAAGCAGTTATCAGCCGTTTCGGGGTTCAAACGGGTGAGTAGCTGCCTCTCTGAAGTGATTCGCTACCCTACCTAGAGATCTCAGAATCTTCACATGCTCTGGGCATTCTCCGACACTGAACCACTATCAGTCCTGCAAATTCTCAGTCCGATCGGACACCTCCTTCCTTGACGGCATCACACTTTCCTACTTGGGCGTCTTGCTGCTGGGGGAATTCACCTGAAGCAGAGGAGCTCAGATCCTCTCCGATCCAACTTGCAGTACTAGCAGACTTTCTCTGGACTAGTTCAAACCGGCTTATCAGTGGTAAGTTTTCATCCTATCTCGCAAACCCTAACCCTAATTTTTCCAATAAAATAGGGATTTTTGCATGGCAGTTTGCATGCCCAGTTGTATCAGCATAATTGTTTAGAAATAGAAAATATCGGGATTTGGGATATTACAGTGGTATCAGAGCTATTTTCTTGGCCAGCTGTGGGCTTAAGAGATGAAAAGCAGATGAATACAGAAGGAGATCCTTTTGTAACCTATAGGAGGAGGAAGAGTAGATACATAGAAGAATTTGAAGATATCCAACTAGAAGATACCAATTCAGACATGGAACAGACAGGTATACATTCGGATAGGAGAAAAGGAACGGGAGAAGAGGAGGATCGGATGGAGTTTCGCAGCTTGGTCTCTGCATTGCAAGACTTAGCCAAAGGACAAAAAGAAGTCCTCAATGCAAT